>JARFJB010000793.1:1495000-1885000 GCA_036346205.1 Vesta saturnalis
TGGTTGATGGCCTTTTTTTCAAAAGAAGTTAGCATTAACGCGGGAGTGCCACAGGGATCCGTTATAGCACCTACACTTTTTCTGCTGTGCATAAATGACTTTATTTCTTCAACAACTGACCCCATCCATTGCTTTGCTGACGATAGCACTCTTCACTGTAGTTCATCTCAGTCTACTCATAGTGATAATCCACCTTCTATGTCAAATCAAGAAATTAAAGCTGAAATGGCAAATTCAATCAACAAAGACATTCAACGTATTCTCGAATGGGGAAGCAATAATCTAGTTAAATTGAATGCTAACAGTTCTTAAGTTTTAAGACTCTATTACTCTGTTGGGTATGACTGTATCTTCAAATCTCTCTTGGGTTGACCATCTTCTGTCAGCTACCAAAACAGCTGCTCGTAAAATAGGCTTTTGTACAGATCTAAGCAGTACTTTACCTCTCGACAACTCCTGCTGTATAAGGCCCAAATTCGGCCTCATCTGAATATAATTCTCACCTCTTAGTGCTCCAATAGGATCTATTATTATCTATCCTAAGGGATTCTTTGATTAGCAAATTTAGCCCATTTAGGTCCAAATACTTGAACAAAAGACAGGATTTTTATTTCTTAATTAAGAAATTTTGTGTATTTGATTCATTCATAAGTGAACTTATATTAGTGATTTCATCATTTATACATACAGAATGTCTGTTGAATGTTCCAAAATGTTATTGAAAATGTTTCACAAACCTGAAAATTTGTTCACAAACAAACGCAAATTAATATTAACAAAGACAATCAAAATTATAGTTTGCTTTGGTAATAATTAAAAATGTAAAGTAGATATTGGTTAATTGTAAATTCTGAAGAAAAGTTTTATGTAATGTTTTAGTCAAATGACAAATTATTCTCTTGGTCGGTTACACTACTAAAATAATTTGTCGTAATTAATAAAGGGTTAAATGTACAAACTGAAATGTACCCAAATTAAAAGTTCATAAAATAGTCTGATTCCAATAGTTCCGAACAAGTTTAAAGTTATAATGATCACAATTTTCAAAGTAATTATTAGTCACTAAAACAAAACGAAACAATCTGTCATTTATTCTTGTGTTTAATAATGACAAAGGAAGTAAATTAAGTGAATTTAAATTTAAAAATACAACCATCATTAACAGAAAATCTGCGCTGAAAGTTAGCTTCTGTTGTACCATGTGGATTTTCATCTGACCACAAATGAGAATTTGGATTGTTCACTCCATCTCTAGTAAATTGCGCCTCGTCACTAAAAATGAATGGAACTAGTTGTGGATTTTCGTAGCCATTGGCAGAAATTCAACCGCAAAGCAAAATTCCAGGTTCAAGGTGTTGAACGTTTTGTTATGATAGGTACAAAGCCCATCATGTAATGTTTGCCATACTGACATGGGGACTCTGTTCGAGAAGAAATTCTTCAACACTCAACCCTGACCTGATCAACCATCTGTAGAATGTTTTCTTGCTCATTCACATTTAACTCCACAGGACGATCAGATCTTATTGAAACTGATGGAAATGAACCATGAGTTCGAACGTGTTGAAACACAGAAGAAAAGGTTTGGTGATTTGGAATACTCCTGTTGGGAAATCTTCGTTCATATTCCTAACGGCAGCTCTGCATTTCCATCACAAAATCATAAATGTAAATGATGTCAGCATACTCTTCGTTAGAAAATTGAAAAGGCATTTTAAATTTAAATTACACTTAATTTACTACAATCCACTTTGTCATTATTAGAAAACAAACGAATAAATGACAGATTGTTTCGGTTTTGTTTTTCCAGTTGACTAATAATAATTACTTTTGAAAAAATTTGTGATCATTTATAAACTTTAAGCGCTTGTATCTGGGTAACTATTGCGAATCAGACCTATGTTTATGGAACTTTTTTTACTTAAATTGGCCCAAGGAACATACCATTTCAGTTTGTACAGTTCCTCACCGGACACCCTGTATAAGGATTGTAGGATAGAGTAATTGTATGCAAAAATTTTTGTATCGCACACGTATAGGGTATATTTCTTTATTCTTACCCGTTTGTGTTATACTTTTTCTGTACGATCAGAATTCGTTTCTTAATTTAAAATTGTTTGGTTGTGGTAATATGACCATCTTGGCGTGTGCGCAGGAATTTGTAACATATCGACACTGAGTGTGCACTAAATTTTGGTGAAGCGTGCCTTAGTTAATTTTCTGTTGACATCCATTGTATCATTCCAGTTAACTGCACTTAGAGAATTAAACAATTAAGTGTGAAGCTCTGTGGTTCTTAAATATAATCAGATTGTGTGAGGAAACAAATGATTTTAGGATTATTACGTTAAGTTAAATAATAGAAGTTTGATTCGTTTGTTTAAGAAGTAATTATCTAAGTTAAACAGGCAGTAAGGTAAATATAATGTCAAAAGTGAGTACAAACTTTAAACTTAAGCATGCTAAAATTAAGATTATACGGTATTACATAAAGATAGGAATTACTAGTATACGGAGGTTTGCAGTGTGCAAACAAAGTTACGGACTCATTGAAATAAGTAAAAACAAAATAATTGAGAAAATTTTTAAATTAAATTTTTATAATGGTAACTAAAGTAGAACTGCAGTGCAAATCAAATTAAACTGTGCTTTCGGTCTGAAATCGTAGTAGCACAATGTGGTGAATACACGTTTTGCTGTAATTGCCAATTATACAGTGAGAGTAAAATATGTGTTTGCAATTCTGACTTCCCAGCGTTAGGAAATTTATGAATTTTGCAGAAAATTTCCAAATTCGTATGTTTTTTGTTTTTAAATAAGCATTGAATTTATATTTCACATTAGTGATCCGTTTTTGTTTATTAGTGATCTTAACACTTATTGAAGTTGAAGGACCTCAAGTTTATCCTATCGTATCGACCATTGTATAGAAGATTACTTATAAGTTAATCACACTGAGTGTGTGTCTAAAAGTAAGCGTTATTTTTTAATTTTGACTTGATTAATTCTGTTATCGTGATTAAATTTGGTTGTTGAATGTATTTATAAATAGGTCAACCTCTACAAACAAATGTTATTGTTTGTTTACGTTCTATATTCTGTTTTCAGTGAATTTCAGTTTTTAGGAAAATTTATTTGTTAATGAAACATGTAAAATCTAAAGTAAATGCGCAACATTACACAGTGATAAATTTTAAATTATTAAGCCAATTAATACAGTTTAATAACCGCTTTAAATCTTACCTTTCAAACCTAAATTTTATTTTGTTGATGTTCAGCTTTCATAACCTCTTTAAGGTGTAAGATTTCTTTATACTAGATACACTAAAAAGTCTAAGAACAATTTCAATCACTTTCAAACAATTAAGTGTGGTAAGTGTATTTAAAGTAATGTTATGTATGTTAAGGACATTAGGTAGGTAGTAGAAACAACAACTATCGACTGCGAAATTACTCAAACGGGTAAGATTTTGCATTCATATCCCTTAAATTTAGATAGAGTACTTCACCATCAATCTCACATATCTCACATTGATATATTTTATTAATATGAACACGTTGCGTTGCGTTTGCACGTTACCTACATTTTGTGAAACAATGTGAATGTAAAACAAAAGATGGAATATATTGCAATTAATGAACTTTCAGAAGAAGTATACATGTGTTTCCAAACGTTATTTATTAAGGACACATCTGATTATGATCAAAGATTTCGCTCTCGATTTTAGAACATCTATGTATATTACACAACCTATTTAAAAAAAAAATCATTTGCAGATGTATCAAAAATAGCACGTATTTAGCCAGAACTTCTACTGAAATACATTTACACAGTTACACTTTCAATATGACAACGAAAACAGTACACTAGAATGATCTACCTTGAAGTAACTAGAATATATTAACGTTAAATACAATTATAGATGTGATTGAATACTAAATACCTTTAAAATATGAGTGATTAACCAAAATTGTGCACAAGAAAACCATCAAGTTTTAGTATTCAGTCACGACAATGCATCTTAAATTCACAGAAAAATATTCTTATTTTTATAGACCTTTACAGTTATGTGTGTAAAGTACCTACCTCGATAACGCTGCAATTGTTTTACAATAAAAATTAATCTTAACTTACTATAATTGACTTATTTGCACGAAATATTCGTTTAAAATAAAATGAATTTACTTCCCTTCAACATATATTTGGTGAAAAGGATGAACTGCAGCATCTGTTCCTAAATTTAATAGAGTAAGAGATTGTTTCTTTGTATAAATTATCCAAATCATTTTATTATATTAACTGGAAATTTATACTGCACTTCCGTCACAACTTTAGTAATTAATGCCATCACATAACATATAACAAATTTCACAAATAGTCGAATTAACGACTCGAAGATCAACAAGTTTGCGTACCGCTAGATTGAGAACTTCCTTCGCCCATAAACTCCGTTTATAAGAATCCAAATCGTCGGATAAGTCAGAAATGTATTTTATTGTATTAAAATTTATATTAACCCAACAAAATTAACTGTAATGCCTACATTGGATTCATCTCTATTTGTCACCTCACATTTTTGAAGCCGATCGATTGTTCTTCTGTATTGACAAATTTTTACTTAAAATATCAATTTGCTATACAAAGAATAGCTTGGGTCGAAAATCTATTACCTCTACAATTTTCTGCGTAACCCAAATAGTTGGCCTATAATTCATTCCAATTTAATGGGATTCATTTAGTAGCGCTTAACACAATGTTTACTGAAACAATTCTCTCTTTTGCAATATCAGTCGTTTTGGGCGTTTTTGTTAAATTTACAATTATTCCTTTAGAACTACAACTGAATGTTAACATTACCTACAGTTAATCCTCAACTGTTTTCTGACAACTTCAGAAAATGACGTTATTAGGTTGGAATTCGACAAAAAATGAAATGGCTTTACATTAATGAACTAAACTGTACTCCTTTTTATTCAATTGTATTACTTATTTATTTCTAATTACATCCAGTAACGTAAGATAAAACCTACACATTTGGTGAAACAATTCAGAGCACTCATTTACGCAATTTTAAAAATACTCTATAGTCTAAACGTTCCCTATGTTCTCTTGTATTGACGTTAAATGGGTTGTACGTTAAAATATTCATATACTGCAAAAGGCAAAACCATTCGAACACAGCCTGACAAGAAAATCAAACTTAATCTACGTGCCACACTGCGTCAAATTGTCAAGACACCATTTAAAAATTTTGCATATTTCAAAGATTCATTCAACTAAAAATAACGCGCCACATAATTAAATTTCAATTAGTTTTACCTACTTTATTGCTTTGTTTATTTATATAAAGGTTAGGAAGCACATTTGAACATCACCAAATGAGGCATAAAGTTAATCAAGATGTTCAAGATATAGTTAAAAGATGTCAAAATTAGTTTAAACGTCATATAAATCGAAAGGTGCTACCACATGAATATCCTGAAAAAGTTTATCATTGGTATATCATTATAATTCATTATTATTCCACATATTTAGAAATAAACAGTTTCATAAATTGAATACATCCAGTGTTATTAAATTCCTGAAAAAACATATTTGCTCGACATGGCCTTCCATAAATGGTCATTTCAGACAACGGGCCTTAATTCATACAAGTACAAAATACAAAATTATTAGTATTTCAATACGTTACGAGTTCAACGATGTGTCCTCAACTGAATAGAATAGCAGAAACGGCTCTAAAAAATGCCAAAGAACGTTTTAAAAAGGAAGAGGGTACTTTTGACATGTCATACAACGTCCTTTCAAATGGATCCTACTCTACTGATATTAGGAATTTAATTGGAACAAGTCATTCCATAGAAGGAACAATTAATAGTAAAAGAGCATCTCAGAAGAATGAAAAAGAAGAAAATGAGTTATCGAGCTAGTCGAGTTGTGGTAAAACGATCTGCTTAGCATTCCGGAGGTAATGAGTTTGAGTCCCGTTACCGTGTACCCTGTATGTGTGCGGCTATTTAGGAGCATATTTGTCATATAGTTAATTATCAATGAGAAGAATAAGATCAGTACTCCTTTCATATTTAGACTTATAACTGTCGGTTGAATTAAAAATACTTAATTTACGGATTTGAAAGCTGATGATTTCGTTTGTCTAATAATTCTATATAATAGATTTTTATCTAATCAAATTGATTCACCCGAAGATCAAGTCCACTTTGTCTAGCTGATCTCTCAACAACGGTTTTATGTATAAAATTCTTCTGCTTTCTAAATACTGCCTTTACATCCTTGAAACATGCTTAATGCGGCAAAAAAATTGCTCGTTATTATTGTGTACTAAACTGATCAAATGAAGCTAAGCTCAGTAAAGGAAAAAATATGGAAAATAAAAAATTCAACAAGCTTGGTGTTGCTAGTGCCCTCTTCTTGCAGATAGGGCATGTTCTTCACATTTTCTTGGCGCAACTCTGTTCCGACAAAGACCATTCGTCCATGATTAATACAATTTCGAAAATGGTTTCCTTAAAATGTGCCCCTAGTCTGTTGGTGTATAATTATCAATGCATTCGTACTTAAGTTACTTATAACAACACGCTTTAAGTAATTAGTTTGAATAATAAAATAAAGATAACTAACTTGTTCCTATTCCCTAACAATGCAACAAATAAAATTGCAATTATTGATTTTGTGCATATTTTGGCGAGAAAAAGTGTGATTATACCGTTAACCATACACGAATTGGAAGCGGAGGTAATACTACATGAACGTCCATCAGTAGAAGAGACAGGTGCAGTTGCTGTCGTTCGTGCGCTTTCAGAAGTGGATCATTCTACAGAAGAAAAATATACTGATGACAATTTGAGCAGTCTGCGATGACCTATCAATCGACGAGGGGATAGTGTCGTATTATAAGAGACACTCCACCAAAATGTTTGTTAAAGAAAAACTGGTTGGTTTTGGCCTTAAACTTGGTGCCTATATTGGAGCAAACTCAACAAAAAGTGCGAACATGGCTTGTGCCAAACGATCAGTGAATGACAAAATTTTAGACTAATTTTTATTTGGCGTGAAGCTTGTTTTAAAGCTTAAAGTAAAAAGGATACTTGGCAACGGCTACCATAAGGGAAATCGGCTTTTGCTGATTGCCCGATTGAAGGAAGAAAATCTGGAAAAAGCAAGAGGATATTTACATGAGATATAAACTGCCGCCGGTTTAGCTATTACATGGAATGATAATTCTATCGTAACAGTTATTCATTCAACGATTCCTGTCAAAATCTATGGTAGCAAACAGAGGAAAGGCAAGACACCATGCATTCGATAACGGAATAAAAAAAGTATATGGGAGGGGTTTATTTACACGATAATAGAATTACCAACTATCGCATTCTGATTAGAAACACTGTAGCATAAGTTCCATTAACAAATTTTGGTGCTTTTTGTCTTATATAAAAGTCTATTCAAAAATGTCCATTCAAATTAGTGAGTGGAAGTAGTTCGTAACCTTATTTTCCTTTTTATTTGGAATTTAAGACGAATAGACCGAATCGAAAGTTTCGGACACCAATGAATTACTTGAAAATTGTATACGTGACGTTTAATTAATAATTGAGTTTCTGTTGTGCATACAAATATAATCACAACCTAAAATTATATGTAGATTTAAATATACTTAATAATAAGCTCAATCCACACTAGGCGTCGCACAGTCTTATTAAAATAAGCTGATTATCGACTAAACTCGTCGAAGAAGGCCGTGGGTTTTAGTAACATGCGATATATCCGAAATATTGCTTCAAAATTTATACTCAATCTCAAAACCGATACTATATGCCATAAAAGTGCAACTATGATCAGTATTTTTTTGTAAAAGGTACTGGGCTAGAAACTAAATTTCAAACACAAAGTTTGTGTCGTTAACTTTAAATTACAAAAGTACGTTAAGATTTGTTTAGACAAGTTCATTGAATTTATTTAAATCCCAAATAATTAACCAACAATCGTTAAATAAATCTTGCAAACATAAGAGCTTAAAAATATTAACAACGCTACTTAATGTTTGATCAATCATAATTTTGGTGAAATGCAAAGGCTTAAATTTTTCTTATTGTACATTCTACATAAATATTTACTATTACATAAATGAGTAATAATAACCAAATAGCACCAAACCAATTTCGAAAATGCACAAAAGGAGACGAACAAATATTCACTCTACAATTTTTGTGAATGTGCAGCAGCACTCACAGATACTTATATCATGATAACTTTTGGATCAAATATGCTTTGCTTTAATTTGCTTAATATCTTAATAATGATTAAGGTATTTTCTAGCAATTGTTCGAAAGGGATTAATTAAATATATGAAGGTTTCGTGTTTCCCCAAAATTGAATTAATTTCTGTATACCAATTGCAACGGTATTCTCGTTATATGCTGTAGCTGTAACAGTTAAAAATACAATTCCAGTACTGAACTTTACATAAAAATGTTGTGATCTTACAAATCTTTGCCTACTAAGTATAAATTTCATTAAACGTTCAGTTTTAAGGTGAATGGTATACCAACTAATTCTCATTGTAACTGTATAATATAGTAAATAGCTCATCTTATCAATATATCTCGAGCTCTGGTCCAAAAATGTATGCAAACGAGTACTTTTATAATACGATATACAAAATAAGTACATTTTAAAGATTAACACTTACAATACGCCCTCTGAAAAGAAATTGCCCTTCTATAGGTAGTCACTTTAATAAACAAAATAATTGTATTTAAAAATAAAGTAATGCGTCGTAATATTCACATAAGTCACAAAGGTGATTTCTTATAGCTAGTATGTAACTTCCTAGCTACTTATCCTAAATAAAAAACAATGTAAACAGATAGTCATATGGATGAATACGAAACCCCATTACATAGTATGTATTACCTAAATGTACAATTAAATAAAAGTGGGTTTCTATATTCAACTACCAGTGGCAAAACAGTTTAATTATTTCACTCTCTATTGGTTCTAGTCCATAAAAATATTGTGTTCCTTTTTTTTGGTTAAAGTTCCACTTTCACTTCCGAATTCACCTGAAGCAGCTAAAATCAGTTGACAGTCCGTTAATCTTTATGCTCGTAAGCGGTTAGAAATAGTTTCGTTAACCGCGTATCGTTTATTTACGCGACTCTCGCTTCATGTGCTTGAACGGGACGGATGTTTCCTTTTCATTAAATACTAAAGATACAGTTAAAAGTTTTATTTTGCGAAATATTTTACCACAACTTGCTTAATGCAGGTATTTAACATTATCGTATTATAAAGGGCTAAATTTTAATTTCCCCTTTTTCTTTTATTTATGAAATTATGAACATGTATGTACGTTAAATATTCTTGCGTTACACTTTGTTTGCTTTGCAGTAACGATCTCTTCTAAGAAAACAGTTGTAGACAACACTTTTAATAATTGGAGTACATTAATTATTTTTTATAGTTTCTATCTTCAATTAATATCGAGAACATAATGCACGTAACGCATAATTCAAATAACGTTTATTTATTTTATCCCACATACGTAAATTTAAAACCAAAGTACACCATATTATTATTATGGCAGTTTCTAAGAGTTAAAGAAAAACCCTTGTGCTCGACCGCACTGAAATTTGCACATGAGGTTCACGTTGTAATTACCGAAAGATTGTCTGAAAACTGACTACTCCCTTTATCCAACTCCCTTTCATGCCCAAATTCCTACGTCATCAAAAATGATGACGTTTTCCCTCCAAATTTAAATTTAGAACCAGCAAGGCCACAAATTTAGTGATTAAGCTAAGCTTATTACGTGTATCTGTAAAGGTTCTTATTCTATTCATATCTACTACTTTGTAGTACTTTTAAATTCGATACTGTCGACTAAACGTATAGATGGCCATACTCATTCGAAGTTATGTTGAAAAAATAACTAAACTTTTTAATGGCGTAACATGAGCTACGGTTCGTAAAGTATACTTAAATGGAATACTTCGAGTACAAATACTCATGTACACAATCTTAACATTGCTCAACGGCACAAAACGTTAGTTTAATTGTACAATATTACTAACGTTTGTTACGCTGCTGATATAACGAGGAAATAGAATTTATCAAATGGCGGTTATCTTGTTCACCACTAAGCTAAATATGAGCCGAGAAGATAAAACATAAGTAATGTATACCCCGATATTGTTATTGTTGCGATTGAAAATTAGTATTTATTAAATAATCGTAACTGGAGCTTAATTTGTATGATTAAGGCTAACATTTCATTTTGTTTTGTAAGCTTTCATGAGTAAAGGTTTTTGTACTATTATACTGATATGTGCAGCTAAATAGAATTGAAGTTATAATGGTAACCAAATCAAGGTACAATCTCTTTAGGCAATTTTCGTTTATATCAGCCTTCGTCACATATTCTACAGAATGGTCTGTCCCAACATGGGTCATTCAAACCTATAAGAAGTAAAAATATATAACAATATGTATGCTTGTTTACCTTACTAGGATCGTTGATCCATGTATGCATCATTAGCTTTTTAGCACACTGACATGTTTTTTTTGGAACCAATGTTGAATATGACTTGTAACAAAAATAAACAAAGAGAAAAAATGGGTATGGTCTAGTACGTCGTATTAATGCACAGAATTTTCTCAAAACTCCCTTCTGCTGTATAAGGCCTCATCTGGAATGTAATTCTCACCTCTAGATTAGTGCTCTCCAATACACCCTCGATATCGTTGATCGTATTCAAAAGAGAGCGATTAGGCTTATAAATGACCCGTCCTTAACTTCTCACATACAGTCCCTTGAGCATAGAAGGATGGTTTCAGTTCTTTCTTTGTATTATCGTTACAACAACGGCTATTGTGTTGCTGAATTATATTCTTTGATACCATCTCGGGCTATCTTTGCGAGAAACACTCGGTTCGCTCATTCACATCATCAGTATGCAGTACAAATCTCCACTTGTCGTACCAAACGGGCGCAGTCCACATTTTTCTACACGGCTTCTAAACTCTGGAACGATCTCCCTAGTTCCTGCTTTCCTCTCACTTATGATATGAGAAAATTTAAGGTAGCTGTTCATAGGCATTTATTGACAATTCATTATCCCTCTATCCATCCTCCTAAGTGTTCCTGAGAGCTTTAGCACGATAGGCCTGTTCAGTTCCACAATCAAAGAAAAAAAATGCAAATTTTAGTAGAATTTAAATTTTATCCACACCAAGTACGATGTTTTTAATTGTAGTATGAACTTATCAATTTAATTTTCTGGAGAACCACCTTAATTATAGTTTTAATAATTAAGCTTTTAAAAGTCAGTAATGCGTATTTAAGACTTTGTTATTACGTATGTAAAAATTGGTTCACCTATAATTCTTCTTATATGGTTATTCAAATCTATTTATTCTACAACAAATTTTATTTAATATTTGACTTTATTAATTTTATTTAACTGATCTCTGACGTATAAATCATAAATATCAATCTAACTTTGAAATTGTTTAAGTAATTGGTCCAATATGTAATAAAGAATTAATACATGTTTACTGTGTGCGCATGCTTAAAGAAATTGAGCAAATATGATGAGATTATACACTTATTTAGTTTCATGACCAAATACAATATTGAATTAATTAAATTTGTGTTTTATCTGCCAAATACGTTATAATGTCAACTTTACAATTAATTCACATACGATCTAGAATTGTTTGTTATTCTAAATCAAATAAATTAAGTTGGCCTAAGAAAACTTTTCCAACTTAATATAAAGAAAATACATTATTTTGTTAATAAATTAAATGAAACCATCAATAAAGGTAAAATAATGTTACTGATTAATAAATTTTTAAATTAAACATTACAATGGTAACATGTTTATTTAATAATGTTGTAGTCACATTTATAAATATTTATATTATTCCTATTAACCCTTCTATCTAAGATCTTAAGCTTCAATGGCCTTCTTCCAATACTCAAATGATTTGCATAAACGATTAATATTTACAACGAACTTGAAAAATCTAATTTTATATCAGCACGCGGCCATTGTCGTTACTTCAAAATTATAAAGAACCTCTTACTTGTTTAATAACAATCCCATATCGTTTAGGTTCTTTCTTCCTGAATGCACAACACGTCACCGTTGCACTTATGTTGTATTCCAAAAGGAGACGATGCATAGACAATGTTCCAATATCTTTTGAGACTTGATTAATTTATTGACTAATCAATCGTCTTCTTTCCTATTTTATAATTAGGGCTCGCTTTAAAACTCACACGATAACCGTGCTCAGTTTTGAGGTGTAAGATTTAATTAGATGTCTGTTTTCACTATTTTAATTTGTATTAACAATTTATACTCACATAATCATTTAATAAATCATTTAAGCAGTTTTGCGACTATTTGAAAGGCTGCCTTTACTACAAAATATAGTGGTGATGCGTTACAGTTTTTTAATTGTTCACTCATTTGTGAAATAAATAAACAATATTACATTTTTTTAATACGATCAATCATCAATAACTTTCTAAATAAGTTGACAATGACAAATAGATTTCAATTAACCACGTAATTTATTAACTGACAGCATGAAAATTTTAACTTTTTTAAAGATTAAAAATTATAATATTTTATAATGCTACTTTTCAAAATGGTCACGCGAAATCGTTTATCGATAATAAAATACTTATCTTTTTTGGGGTTTTTTAATGGTGTAATTTAAATTATACAATCTAAACGTTTCGATAACACTTACAGTTATCTTCGTCAGTAGTAATATTTATTAAAAATTGTTAAAGATGTTGTAAACAATTTTGTCAAAGTTGAAAAATTAAAACATAAACAGCAGCCTGCTATTACTATAACAGTTTGAGAAACGTGTAAAGCCAACTATAAAATTAAAGTTTAGTAAAGAATGACTAGGTCATTAAAAATTAAATATTGCTAAACTGCCTTAAAAATTGGTGTGATTCAATCTTTAGTAGATCGAGCAAAACGAATTTGTGACCCTGAATTTTTGAAGGATGAATATAAATATTTAATAAAATCCTTAGAAGATAATGCATATTCACTTACAGATATTAATAATGTTATTACACCTTCTAGGCGTAACCTTAATGAAAAACCAGTTCTTATTGTTGGTACTGCTTTTCTTCCTTTTATAGCTAATGTTACAAATAGAATTGAGAAAATCTTAATTAAATATGGTATTAGGACTATTTTTAAACCTACAAGGAAAATTAAAGATCATTTAAGACCACCTAAAGATGTGTCGAACCCTTTATCATCTTCCGGAGTGTATAAGTTATCTTGTTCATGTGGAAAAGTATACATCGGAACCACAAAACGTAGCTTTGATACAAGACGCAAAGAACATATGAGATTTTGAAGATTACGTCCACCAGAGAGGTCTGCTGTGGCTGACCATGCCCTGAATAATCTAAATCATGACATTCAATTTGACAATATGGAAATATTGTCAAGACAAACTCATTATTATGTTCGTTTACAACGTGAAGATATTGAAATATATAAACTCCTTAATAATTTTAATAGACAAGAAGAAAATCTCTGTTTAAATAGGTTTTGGCATCTTATAATTAAAAAAAAAGCACAATGATACGTCTTAATTTTGATTTTAATTTTAACTTTTGGTATGTCTAGGTTTTTTGCTGTGTTTTTTCTAGACCTTGAAGCAAATGCTTTACCAATTATTTGTTAAATTACCACAGCACTATCATTTAACATAACTAGTTGAAATTAAATTAAAATTAAAAATTACAAAAAACGTTCTGCATTATGCTTTTCATTGTTAATAACACTTCCACTTATTGATAAAGATATCTCTTTGTTAGATTTAACTGGGTTATTTTATTTGATGTGATGTTTGGATTTGTGAATGCTTCTATCATTTTCAAATTGAAGTTTTTCACAACTTTACACTTACATCATAACTTTAATTTTGTTAAATGTGTTTTTTTGGCTGACAAATTTAATTGTTAGCTTTCGCCGTAGAGAGTGTTCTGATTTATCATCTTTAAAGCAGTTTAACAATATTTAATTTTTAATGACCTAGTTATTCTTTACTAAAATTTAATTTTATAGTTGGCTTTATACGTTTCTCAAACTGTTATATTAATAGGAGGCTGATGTTTATGTTTTAATTTTTCAACTTTGACAATTTTTAACAAATATTACTACTGACGAAGATAACTGTAAGTGTTACCGAAACGTTTAGATTGTGTAATTTAAATTACACCATTAACAAACCCCAAAAAAGATAAGTATTTTATTATGAGTGATAATGGGGAAAGTTTATATTTTCATACGTTTATCGAAAGTTTCGCGTCGGTATCAATTCAACAAACTAAACCCTCACGGAAAATTTCTTCTATATCTCTATACTCCCGTTACGCGCTTTCATTTAAAATACCCAATAAGAAAATTTCAAACAGGTAACATGACTTTCCTTAACTAACTTCATGTCCATCTTGGAAAGTTTTACTTCCCCTGATTGTATTTCTCCGCTCTAATTTGTTATTAATCTATGAATAATTTTATAAATCTAATACGAAACTTTGATCCGACAATTTATATGAGAATTCACCCCTGAATACATATGAACTCTCCTTTCTATCGACTAATAAACCAGTTTTTTTTTTAATTTCCTTAGTAACTTGAAACCGCCCGTACAAAATTTTCACAGAAATAAAGCATATGTGAAACTAATATGTAATCTTTATTCAGCAAAGTGTGGGCTATCTAATGTAGGTTAGTTTATTTAACCCGGCGTCTGTGTGGTGGGGTTAAAATCACCAAACGCAACTTTCAAATGTCATTTATTTCGCGCCTAAAGTCCACCGGATGCTGTGCACTTCAGTATCTGGTCAGCTACCTGCTGCCACTAGTTTCTGTCTAGCCGTTGGAGTGTTTGTTTGTCGGAATTGTACAGTGAAAGTGTCGGCAAGGTGAAAATAACCCCACAACATCATCCACGTTACGTTCGTTGGTGTTCACAGGCGATAATCACCCCACCACACCTTGCACTAGAACAAAGGTAAATAATGTTATTTTGTTACGATTGCATGAGAACTATCCTATGTTTATGTTTATATGCAGATAATTATGGCTGATTATGAGGAGGAACAGAGAAGGCTACTCGCATTATGGGAGGAATGCGAAAGTGAAGACGAAATTGTTGACACGAGTGACTCTGAGTGCGAAGATCTATTACACGAGAGTCCTCATAACACCGAATCTGAAGAAGAAGATGACAGTACAATTCTTGCAACTGACGAGGACAGTGTCGCTGTTATAGAAAACGAAGGACAGCCTGTACTGCAAGGCCCATCAGGTAGAGCATGACATTGTTTATGTAATTACATACACTGAAATTTTTTTTTTATATTGTAGATGAATCATTGAAACAAGTCACCAGCTTTGACCAGAAAAGGAATCGCAGTAGTCAGCAGTGTTACTTAGGTAGGGACAAGAAAACAAAGTGGAAGAAAACTTGTCCGAATACTTCGGTCAAAACACGTGCCGAGCATATTATCAAAATACATTTGCCTGCCGTCAAACCTTTAGCAAAAGATTCCAAGACTCCGAAAGAATGTTTCAATTTATTCATAGACGAGACAATGATAACAAGCATTGTTACCTACATGAACCAGCGATTGGAGAAGAAGAGAGTTGTCTATGATGATAAACATTGTTATATAGTAAAACCTACTGATTCTACCGAGATTCGTGCGGTATTGGGTTTGTTATACTTATCAGGAGTATATAAAACAAATAGATTGAATCTAGATGACTTATGGAAAACGAATGGCCTTGGTATAGAAATATTCAGGAGAGTGATGAGTTTGCAGAGATTTAGAATTCTATTGCCCTGCTTACGGTTCGACAATATGGATAATCGAGAACTGAGGAAGCAAACAGATAAATTCGCTGCTATTCGGGCTGTATTCAGTAAATTTGTCGAAAACTGTCAGACTTCATACACACCAAGTGAGTATTTGACAATACAGTGTGTCCGAGATTCAACATGCATGTATTGCTATATTCGTTAATATTGAAGATAGAATGTCGGTTAAATGGGGAAAGTTTTAGAGAATTTTATGGCTATCATCATGGTAAAGTCAGATTTGAAGTAACTTTTTTTGTTTTTGAAATAATTTAAGAACACATGCATTTTCTACTACCCCCTGTAGCTCTTTTATTTGAAGTCTGACAACATTTTGATTTGTACATTATTATGACACTTTTAAAAGACAATTTTAAAAAAAGTACCAAAATTTATCTACAGTCATTTGGTTTTGAAATACATACACTAACTATTGTTTTTCATATGGACGCCATCTTGGATTTTTACATTATCGAATAGTATTTTTTATCTGTTTTTACTTACAAAATTTCTAACTTTTGTTTTTGGACGCTATTTGGATTTTTACATTATCGAATAGTGGATTTTAACACCTCTTCTACAATGTATTACATGATATGAAAATGTAAAAAATGTGTGGAGTGTAGAGGGGGACATATCGAGCATGTTTTATGATAGTTACTATTATCGGTTTTGTTTTTATTTTAGTTATTATAAAGTACAATAATTAGGAATCTAAATGTATAAATTTTTCATTTATTAATCCATGCCTTCTCAAGGCCTACTATTTCAATTTTATATTTTTTAAATTTTTGATAGATGGAAGTAAATTATCGTATCATGTGATACATTGCTGAAAAGGTGATAAAAAATACTATTCGATGTAAAAATCCAAGATGGCGTCTATATGAAAAACAATAGTTAGTGTATGTATTTCAAAAACAAATGACTGTAGATAAATTTTGGTACTTTTTTTAAAATTGTCTTTTAAAAGTGTCATAATAATGTACAAATCAAAATGTTGTCAGACTTCAAATAAAAGAGCTACAGGGGGTAGTAGAAAATGCATGTGTTCTTAAATTATTTCAAAAACAAAAAAAGTTACTTCAAATCTGACTTTACCATGATGATAGCCATAAAATTCTCTAAAATTTTCCCCATTTAACCGACATTCTATTTTCAATATGAATGAATCTCGGACACACTGTAGATGAGCAGCTACCTGCATTCCGAGGGCGTTGTCCGTTTAGAGTTTATATGCCGAACAAACCCTCTAAATACGGATTGAAACTCTTCGCCCTTGTGGATGCCCGCACTTATTATGTATTGAATGTAGATCCATACGTGGGAGAGCAACCAGAAGGTCCCTATAAACAACGCAATTCAGCATTTGATGTCGTTGATAGACTTGTGGGTTCTGTCAGCGGTACTAACCGTAATGTAACATTCGACAACTGGTTCACTAGTTTTCCACTAATGAATCATTTACTACACAGGCATAAGCTAACTTCTGTCGGCACTGTTCGAAAAACAAAAGGAGCTTCCTCCTTCACTCTTGATTGCAAAAATCGAGAAGTGCATTCAACAATGTTCGCATTTCAAGAGAAGACGACGGTAGCATCCTATGTTCCCAAGAAAGGGAAGATAGTTCTAGTTGCCTGAACGCTACACCATGACGAGAAAATTTCGCCGAAACCTCAGAAAAAAACAGAAATTATTGAACTCTACAATTTTACTAAAGGTGATGTTGATGTTGTGGATGAGCTATGTGGAAGTTACGATGTTTCGCGTTCCTACAAGAGATGGCCACTAACAATTTTTTTTTTCGTGATGAACATTTCAGCCATAAATGCCAGAATAATTTATCAGAATAATACAAATGATACGAAGATGAAGCGGCGCATTTTCTTGGAAGAACTTGGTCTCTCATTAGTTCAAGAACGTATTTCAGCCAGAAAAAACAATATGGTCCTAAGTGTAGAATTACGCACTGGAATAGAGAAACGCATCGGAGAAGCCAACGAAAACGTAGATTCGGACCCCAAGACACAGAAGCGTATTGGGAGATGTGGAGTAGGGTAAGGTCGGGTAAGAGTGCGCGTTCTGTAAGAGTACGCGGTGTCGTTTTTGTGTATTTAACAGCATGCCGCCACCTGTTAACTACCACGATAATGTTCCATTTAATGTAGTATGTCTGATGGTAACACAGATTTTTGTAACCGCTTGAGCTATTCGGTAAAATTGAGTTCGTATTCAAAACCGTGTTAGTCACTGTAACTTTTGCAGCGAAATAAATAAATAAGCCTTAATTAATGCTGTGAGTTAAAAGACAAAGTGCTTGTAAATTCGGCACGTTAACTGTAGTGTTTGGTAAGTTGTTTTACTTTTTATTTCATGTTTTCGTATTATCTGAGCAGACCATTACTAATAAATGTCATTTATGAACCAGTTTATAAGAGTGCGCATTTAATTTTAAATACGCAGTCCGTACTCTACAAACTTACTGCGTACTCTTACAAGCAGACAAATCTAAAGACTAAAATGACGTTTTCTAACATTGGTATAACATTACAAAGTAGTAATAATACGTATCGTTTTTCCAATAGGAATAACGAGCTATGGCATATTATAAAAGGACAAGTGAACGTAAATTGGTTTTCACCGAGGATCTTCTCCAAGAAATCCGTGAAAAGATCGAAAATGGCCAAAGTAAAAGAAGTGTGGCCAAGGAATTTGGTATCCCAGAAGCTACCCTACGCAAAAACTGAACGCTGGCACAATACCTTTATCGTTAGGTCGCTTCATCAGAAATAGAAGCTCAACTAGCCGATTACGTCAAAGATATGGATGCTAGATTCTATGGGCTTACTTTAAAAGATCTTAGATTACTAGCCTTTGAAGTTGCAGAAGCTAACCATATTCCCCATAGGTTTAATACAGAAAAAAAAAATAGCTGGAAAATTTTTCTGTAAGACAACCCGAAAAGTGTTCGATTGGACGAATGTTGGGATTTAATAGAGTACAGGTTCAAAAGTTCTATACAAATTTAAGATCACTGTACGAGAAATTCAACTTTCCTCCTCATCATATATACAATATGGATGAGACAGGGATGTCGACAGTTCCTAATAAAGTGCCTAAAGTTGTGGCTACTTAGCAAAAACTCATTGAAAAGCCGCAAGTGGTGAAAGGAGAACTATACACAGCTGTATGTTGATGAGCAGTGCTGGTGTATGTGCCACCAGCTATTATTTTCAAGAGGAAAAGGATGAATGAAGATCTCTTTAAAGATACACTTTGGAACCCTGACAAATTTCAGATTCTGGTTTTATAAATTCAGATCTGTTGCTGGAATGGATGAAGCATTTTAGGCAGCACACTAATCCAACAAAGGAAAATCCAGTATTGCTCATCTTCGACAATCATATTTCCCATAGAACTTTTTAGCAGTAATTAATTACTGTAGAGAAAAATATATTCACCTCTTGACCATACCACCTCATTCCAGTCACAAAATCCAGCCGCTTGACAAAGGATACTTTGGTCCACTGAAAACTGCCTACAGCCACTTTTGTGATGAGTGGATGGTAAATAACCCGGGAAAGGTAATCACTCAAAAAAATATCGGAGAATTATTTACGAAAGCGTAAAATAAAATATCAAATGTTGAAAAGGCAGTCAATGCTTTTAAATCGACTGGAATTTGGCCTCTTAATTCAGAAATTTTTTATGATGAGGACTTCGCGCCATAACTAGTCACAGACAGAAAATATGAAGCTCAGCAGCCAGTACTTGTGGAAGAAATCCACCAAGACGACAATATTATTCTAGAAATTTACAATCAGGCAAATGAGGATGCAAATAGCACGTTAAATATATTGAAGGAACCGATGATAGTAATTAATCTTAACGGCGATGGGGTTGAATCTTTTACCAACCCATACGAACCTAGTAGTACTAGTGCAACGAAGTCAGGAGCTGGAATAGGATACCACAAAAATAATACATCAAATTGCGGACACATTCAAACAACAATCGACCCAAACAGATCAATGACACCAAAGACCCCTGGAATAGAAACAATTGCTGAAGAAATTATATCAGTGACTCCTCAGCAATTACGTCCACTTCCAATGATTAAAACTGAGCAAAATCGGAGACGAATCTCCCAAAAATCGGAGGTTGTAACTAGCACTCCATATAAGAACTAGCTAGAAGAGAAAGAAAATGCAAAAGCATCTAAAGTCAAAAGAAAGGTAGTACAAAATATTGATGATCGAAGAAAGAAATCAAAAGTAGGCATAGTGAAGAAGTCCAACGGCAATGAAAATACAAGAGAATCCGTAAAGCAGAAGACATCAGAAATAAGATGTTCAAAGCAAGTGAAAAGCGTCTTGGAGAATAAAACAAATGCGCCCAATAAATCACACGCTATATGTCCTGGCTGTGATGAAGAATTCGCAGATCCACCAGACGAGGACTGGATTCAATGTGGAGAATGCGAGAAATGGTGGCATGAGTCCTACTCAAATTATCTAGGAGGTAATTACGTTTGCGACTTACTCTTAGACTATCTTGTGCGTACTCTTACAACCTCCGACTGCTAAGAGTACGCATGTGCAATACTTTTTTAATTTGATTTTGTTTGTTAAATATGATTTTATTTGAAACATTTTTGTAGTAAACAAGTTAAAGGAATATACATTTTTTTATTTAAAACATTTTCCTAGTTATCTGTATAAACTGTTAATTTGTAATGGATAAAAACAATTTAAGTGCGCACTCTTACAACTCCTTCCCCTATGTCCTAGAAATAAAGACAGAAAATGTCAGAAGCAATGTGCTCAATGCCAAACATTCCTTTGCTTGGAGCACGCGATAAGCTTGTGCAATATTTATTAACATTTTGCAGTTCTGTTTCATTTAGAATATCAGGTATTCTCTCCTGTTCGAGAATAAAGAGTTGTTCAATCATACCATTTGTGTTTTATTTTCTATCGCGAATTATTATGAGACATATGTTTTTTCTAAGGAATTACGTGCATGATTATTCTTCATAAAATATTTTCATTTGTGATGAATATATGAAGACGATTAATCAATAAACTAGTGCAGGTGTGTAAGTGAGAGGACAAAACGGTGAGAAATGTCAGAAATATTTCAAAATAACTTCTCAATACTTTTTTTTTTGTTTGGCGTTTTTTCGACCCCAGCACACATATGATGTTACATGAATTCACCACACAGACGCCGGTTTAAATCCATAATAATTTTGTTCTATTCTAGCATTAGTTTCATTGACAAGCGCTGCCTGTATTTTAAACATTTCAACAAACATTATATCTTGGTTTAATATACCTATTTATGCTTCCCATAAAATTATTTAACAGTCTAAACGTTATTTCATTTATTTATTTTGAAATTAAACGTATGATTCCTGCTATATTGGAGTAAAATGTTTTAGCCATCTGCAATTTATTTTCAACTCTTTCCAGTGGCGATTCTTAATTTATAAACTGTTATTGTGAGATTTATTTATGTATACTAAATGATTCCATATTACACTTTTTAGTAAAAAACATAAATATGGAAAATAAAATAGTTATCAATTCGGAAAATAAAAATTAAAAGATGTAATTTCCAAAAATTGATCGCTTCATACATTTTTGTTTAATTCGTTGAAAGTAGTACATATCTGTAAGATTGTTCCGAATTAATTAAAAAAGTTGAGGCATGCTTGACTGATCTAGTACTGTGCATTAGCTTCTATTGAAATCCATAACATAAACTTAATTATTACATATTTATTAAGTACATGCTCAAAATCTCTTGAAAGCGTTCTTATATACAAGCCGGGGCGAGGTACAAGTTTAGAATTTTCAAGCCAAGTGTATATAAATGTATATAAGTTACGCTAAAACTTTTTATTTTGAAGTTATAGCATCTCTCCTGAATACTTACCTACTTAAAATTGCAAACTAGATGGAACGTATAAATTTTAAGTTACAAATTTTTGATCCAAACATAAACTTAAAAGTAAAGTTGGATAATGCATTTCTATGCTAAATTTACTTACCCAAACGTATAATTCTTGAGTCTTATAAAGTTTTTGAATGATTAAGTGTATTTTTCATGTTTTTTTTACATAGCTTATCAAATATATTATGCACTCAATAAAGAAGGAACTATAACGTTATAGATAAAAAAAATTATTGAAAAACAATTGGGAACTATGTTTGAAAATTTAAAGTGAAGATTTATGTATCTACCCAAGCGGTAATCAACATTTGTGTTATCTATTGATACAATCAGCAAGGGAGTTAGTTATACGTTGCGTATTATCCGGTGTAATTTCCGTTCTACAACATTGATTAGATGGGATAAAATACACGGAAATAAGATCCGTTAGTCTGAGTGTGAAATGTTCACAATATTTTGTTCATTATTTGTTCTTAGGAATTCCAGAGATCCTTGCGTATTTCTTTGATGTGCCGCCTTAACATTGAATTTATCTCAAGATTTAAACCTCAAAAACCGTATTTTCTAAATTGTTCAATGAACTGCTGGTTTTCTTTATTTTCAAGTTTCTCTGTTTTTTTTTAATTGTCTACATTTTCTCTATTTTGTTAGTATATAGAAGGATCACGTATCCTATTGTGGGAGAGGGAAATAAGGAATTAGAGAACGAAATCATTTTCATAGCTGTCATGTTGTTTTGGAACAGAAGTGGAATATTCTCATACATTTAAATTTAGTTATTCAAACTTTTGATTAAAAAGTTAATTTTAACAAAACATAGAATCTAAATATAGATTCTATATTATAAATCTGTTACAAATAATTTATTTTAATTTGTGCATGAAACTTTATATTTAGATTATAAAATTTTACCCAACAATTAAAATTTTTTGTCAATTTGTTGTAACACTTGCCTTTTTTTAATAAATCTTTGGGTTTTTAGTCTTGTATTTTTATTTTCATTTCATAAAAATTTAAATGTCTTTTCGTGTACAGGCTGTCCCAAATTCGAGGGCAAGCATGGGGATCTCGCTTATTATAAGAGATAGGATATAGGTTTAAATTCGGCACTTTTGCTAAATTCGATGCCGAGTAATAATCTGAAAAGAAATTTGAGCTAACTCGAATGGATTTGGTTTTATGCTCAAAAAACAAAAAATTTCGATTTTCGTTTTTCGCGTTTGGCCACCTTATTATTAGGAATTTTCAAAATTAGATAAAACATTATTAAGGCACCTTTTTACGCACAATACTAATACGGTATTAAAAATATTATGTGACGTTTCGTTTATTCTGAACCATCATCAGGTTTATTTTTTCTTATGGGGGTTAAGTCATATTTTTGCTTATTTTAGCTGATTTTAGCAATATACAGGGTGTTCCTTAATGATATGCGAATATTGAAGTGGAAGAATCTACACGAAAAAATAATTATGGTTTGCTTAATAAAGTACGGTCCTAAACTGTACCGTTACGGAAATACGGGGTGTCAAAGTTATCTTCTAAACCGCTAAACATTTTCCAGTGAAATTTAGTACGAATCTAGAGTGCATGAAAATGGATATTTTTCGATAGAAGTTAATTTCCAGCTTCTGCAGTGGCGTGCGTACGGGCACTCACTTGGATATTTTTGAAGAAATAAAATTATACGCCACTGATTTCTTGAAAAACAAAATTACATTTTAATTCCTCGTTCAATTTGAAAAATAAAAGCTCTCTTGAATTCTGTTCCTAGAATGTTCCGTTTGGGAGTAATAAAATAAAAACCGTTGTATTGTACGAGAAAATTAATTCAATGAATGAAATAACAATTTCGCAATAAGTCTAGTTGCCTTTCAAAATGACACTTGCTTTTTCCATGTGACATTTTCTAGTTCAATTTAAGTCACTGTAAATTAACTTTTCCCATTGTTTTTGTACAATTTTGTTATTAATGATGACGTATACAATTGCTGAAATGGCTGATATGCATTATGTGTATGGCCTCGCTGATGGCAATGGAGAAAAAGCCAGACGGATTTATCACCAGATATATCCCAATCGTGCTTTACCAGATAGTCGAACCTTCTCGAATATTCATCAGCGTCTTGTTGAAACTGGTAGTGTCCGAAGAGGTACACCTGAAGGTAGGCCTCTAAGTGTAAGAACAACTGAAATTGAGGAAGCAGTCCTGCACGCAGTCGAAGAACAGCCTGAAACGAGTACAAGAAAGATAGCTACAAACTTGAATATTTGCCATAAAATTGTTTAGAGAATTTTAATGGATTATTTGTTATGTCCATACCTATTTTAAGAGTACAGGCATTACTCCCGAGATATTTTCCTAAGCGAGTATCTTTTTGTCGGTGGTATCTTCATAATTTTGCACATAATCCACAATTCGATTCACATATCCTGTTCACGGATGAATGTAATTTCTCAAGAAATGCGATTCAGAATTTTCACAATAACCATTTGTGGGCGTATGAGAATCCCAAAGCCACAACTGAAACCCATACCCAACATCAATTTTCGGTGAACGACTGGTCAGGAATTATAGCCGATTACTTTATTGGCCCATTCCGAGACGACTTGATGGACAATCTTACCTTACTTTTATTCGTGAACAATTGCCTGAGCTGCTTGAGGATGTTCCGCTTTTAATAAGACACCATATGTGGTACATGCATGATGGTGCACCAGCACATTTCAGTGGAATGGTTGGCAATCATCTAGATACTGTTTATTCTAATCGTTGGATTGGCCGTGGGGGACCTCAAGAATGGCCACCACGGTCCCCCGACCTTAACAGCTTAGATTTTTTCTTGTGGTGCTATCTAAAAACGCTAGTGTACACAAGTCCCATTAACAGTGTAGAAGAATTGAAAGAGAGAATAGTTGCAGCATGTAATAATATGAAACATACTCCGGGAATATTTCAACGAGTGCGTAATTCCATGAGAATGAGGGCGTTCCATATTACTTGTTCCCAATATTATGTTTATGCTGTATATTTCCATTTGTTTTTTTTGTTCTTGTTCAGTGAAGGCAGATGCCAATTTGTAACGTATTCTTTCAATAATTAAATTACATAATTTTCTCGTACAATACAACGGTTTTTATTTTATTACTCCCAAACGGAACATTCTAGGAACATAATTCAAGAGAGCTTTTATTTTTCAAATTGAACGAGGAATTAAAATGTAATTTTGTTTTTCTAGAAATCAGTGGCTAAAGCTGGAATTTAACTTCGTATCGAAAAATATCCACTTTCATGCACTCTAGCTTCGTACTAAATTTCACTGGAAAATGTTTAGCGGTTTAGAAGATATCAATTAATCTTCGTATTTTTCGTGGATCTTTGACACCCCGTATTTCCGTAACGATACATTTTAAGACCGTACTTTATTAATCAAACTATAATTATTTTTCGTGTAGATTCATCCACTTCAATATTCGCATATCATTAAGAAACACCCTGTATAACACTCTATGTTTTGATCGACTGCGAACTAAAATAATGAGAAAAATACGAAGAACAAGATTCCGCCTTCTTGGATCCAGCAAGGAATAATTACAGTAGTTCTACTTATTTAATTTGTTAAACTCGTTAGAACATCCAAAAAAATATAAAAACATTTAAACAATTTAAAAAAAAACATTAACAAACAACTCAAACAAGTATGTCTGTGTAACACGGTCATAATAGCGACAACGTAAATTTATCGATAGGTAACAACAAAATAATTACACAGACAAACAAATAAAAATTATTATAATAAATGTTCGAACAAGTTTCCTCCTTCTTGAATACAGTAACGAATTCTTCTTCTACAATTGTTTACGCTTCTTTGAATGGTTTGCCTGGGAATTTGACGAAGTTCGTTAACAACCCTATTCTGGAGTTCTTCTATATTTTGCGGTGGCGTCTTATAAATCATATTTTTTAAATAGCCCCAGAGGAAGTAATCTAAAGGGGTTAAATCTGGACTTCTTGCTGGCCACCTAAGTGGTCCCCTATTTCGCATTCATTTATCAGGAAATTCGCCGTTAAGATATTCACTTATTATCGCAGCATTATGAGGAGGAGCTCCGTCCATTTTCCACCAGAGAGTCCATCTTTCGTTTAGCGGAACATCATCCAAAAGGTCTGATATTTCGTGTGTTAGAAATGCGAGGTAGCGTTGAGACGTTAGGATACCTTCGTAAATAATTGGCCCAAGGAGCCTATCCTTCCAGATTCCAACCCACACATTAAAGGACCGGTGGCATTTTCCTGTTAATTCGTGGATTTTCAACGGACCAGTAGTGCTCGTTATTACGATTAAACATTCCATTAGTGGAAAAATTGCACTCATCCGTCCAAATTATTTGATTGAGGGAGTTGCGATTTTCCAGAATTTTGGTATTAAGTTGGTTACAAAAATCCAACCGTCTCATATCGTTCCCAGGCCGAAGAGTTTGACTAACGTGTAACTTAAATGGTTTATAACGGTGTTGCTTTAACACTCGCCAAACTGTCCTTTTTGGCACTTCAATAGTTTGCTCTATTTCTCTGGTAGATGTTGAAGGATTTTCTTGAACCTAAGATGGATAACATAAAGTCATAACTCTCCAAAAAAATGTCTGCTGAAATTAGCAGTGAAGTGAGTGGAAATTCTTATAATTAGTATAATACTAACAAATAGTACCTGATGTAATATTTCTTCTTCGGCATCTCTGTCTAGTCTGCTACCATATGCATTTCGAGGTTTCTGAAAACATCCAAATTCTCGCAAATTTTGGTCTAATTTTAAAAAATATCTCTGGTTTGGTTGCTGCCTCTCCGGATATTCCTCTAAATATCTTTGTTCTGCTCTGACACTATTTCTATTGCAGCTATAAAATAGCCTTATCATGTCTCGTTTTTCTGAATTTGAAAACATTCTAAAGAAACTTGCAAATTTTAAAGCACTAACACGAAGGATCTTGCAGTTATTACCCTTTTTACAATTAGAAAATGACATGACAAAGCCAACTCCTGAGTTTTGTTTGATTCATGGGTATCGTGATAATTTAATATTTAGTTTTTAATTTAAGAGTATTTTAGTTCGCAGTCGATCAGACCATGAAGTGTTATATATTGCTAAAATCAGCACAACATTCTCCATCCAATAATATGTCTAAAATAAGAAAAAATAAACCTGATGATGGTTCAGAATAAACAAAACGTCGCATAATATTTTTAATACCGTATTAGTATTGTGCGTAAAAAGTTGCCTTAATAACGTTTAGTCGAATTTTGAAAATTCCTAATAATAAGGTAGCCAAACGTGAAAAACAAACTTCGAAATTTTAAGTTTTTGGATCATAAAACCAAATTCATTCGAGTTAGCTCAAATTTCTTTTCAGATTATTACTCGGCATCGAATTTAGCAAAAGTGCCGAATTTAAACCTATATCCTATCTCTTATAATAAGCGAGATCCCCATGCTTGCCCTCGAATTTGGGACAGCCTGTACATATGCTTTTGTGCAACTCAAAATTCCGTTATTTATACGATACGGAATGGAATAGTGCGAAATAAGACTAAATATTCTTATAAATCCAGATATAGCGTCACAATTTGCTCTTTAAACATGTAAATGGCATAAACACAATTGATTATACTTGGCAAAAGGGTTATTCTACAGAAATAGGACAACTTTGATATTGTAAGTGTCATAACATTTTTTAATAAAAGAGCTCTAAAAGTAACGTTAAAAATATAAATTCGGTATATAGGTGTAAACCTAAAAAGGGACAGTGAGTTTGGCAAATATATTTTTTTTAAATTTGGCCATTTTTTAAAAACATAGTTACAGGGGACTGACCAAACTTACAGGGTACTGATGAAATTAAACAGGCTACCGATTATAAATATCTTAGTAGTTAAAAGTATAACTTATTTTTAGTTTTAATACATTACAAACAATGTAACCAAACTAAATTAAGCAAACTAAGAAAAATTTCAATACAAATAATGTAATAACCACTATAAACTAACTAAAATAATTTAACGTTTTTCATAAACATTGATTTCAGAATTAAATTAGTAAAGAATTGTTTCGCCTTCAAAATAATTATTAGGAACAGGTAATCTTTCTACAACTTGTTCAAAATTTACATCTGCAATGTCTTTTTTATCCAACTTGAATAGAGTACCACTATCATCGCAAAGTCTCAAAAATGTTATGCGCAATTCCCCTTCTACTTCATCGACATCTGAGCATAAACCAGCGTAACGAAATTCTGTTTTGGATTTAACCTCTTTAAATTTAATTAGGGAAATAATCCCTAATCGTATAGTGTGTTGCGGTATTGCTAGGTTCTCCCTTGGTGGAATGGTTTTTCCTGTCCTTCAATTCTCTCTTCATTTCGTTCTTCATCTTCAGAGTCTGTAAAAATGGTGGTGACGTCTAATAGCGTTTGTTTTTTGTATATAATCACTCCTAAATTATAATGTTCACAGCCGTTGGGATTGCAAAAGCAGCTTAAAGATTTCATTATATTTCTTCTGGGTAAAAACATATTACCTGTAACCTGATGTACTTGCAGAGTCCCTGAAAATGCCTTGCTTTCAGATATATTTTTCTAAACTATTTTATTCATTGCCTCAATTTCTTTAGGATTGACTTTCAGAACAATACTTGGTGGCATAATTTTGGGAGAAATCCATGTGAATAATAGCGTCCTTTACAGAGAGAGTATCTTTTAACTCTTTAAATGTTTGATATTGGTGGGCAATGCTTCTTTCGTGATTAAATAATTTTAAGACATCTTTTTCCAATTTTAAAATTAAATCACGAGGTCTTAATTCAAACATTTGTTGTTTACATTTATTTGTTAATTTAATCTTTTTACTTTGGGGATCAACATGTTCCACTTTGGACGATACCCACTGTGTAAATGTAATATTTACAGAATTATCAAACTCTCCATAGTACAAGTTATTCTCACAACATGTGTTGCATGATCTTTCCAAACATTTTACGTTATATTTGTCACAACAAAGATGTCGAAGAAGGCTTTGATAGTTGTTAAATGTCAAAATGTTTGATAGTCTAAGTGCATATATGAGGAAGTCAATGTTACTGTGTATAGCACGCAAACGTGTATCTCTGTCCGATACCTTAGGACGTATAATCCAAAACGGACGTAAACGGCAAAATAACGAGTAACTTATTTTTGGGTTGGAAAGTAAAAATTTTTTGTGCAGGTTTTGAATAGAATCTGAAAGGTATCGCCTCTGTTTCTTCAATCCTTTTCGTACAACAAATTCTTTTTTATCAGCAAAGAGTCGGCTATTATCGTCAGTCTCGTAGAATTTTCTTACCTTCTCAGCTAACTTATTTGCTACAATTGCAGATTTTTTGGTAAATTTTAAATTTGTTTTTAGAGGTTTCAGTCTGTTATATGAGATAGTTTTGTTACTTATACGCCACAGTTTGTACTTTTGTGAAATAGTTCCTCCAATGACCTGATTAAAACTCTTTTTTTGTTAGTGTGATTGCAATTTTCCATAGTTTTCACTAAGCTGCGTTTCCATCGCTTCTCCAAATAATGCTTTTTTGACTAATTCCTCTTTTTTCATCGGATCGTTAGCCAATTGTAATATCTTTGTGTTATAGCATGGTTGAAAATTTGGTTGAGAGAAATATTTTTAATAATCGATAATATTTAGCTTCGTAGTTTCTTGCCCTTTTTGTGTACTTTTTGATCTCTTCTTCTTTCTTTAGTTCTTTGTTTCGTTTTCTTCTGTTTTTATTTGAGCGTTTTCTAGCTGTTACGATTCTGTTATTATTTATTTGGTTTGCAGATTCTCGTTCGTCTTCGTCCGAGTTCGGAGGAGTTGTATTGTCTATAAAACGGTTGGTGACATCCTGTAATTTTTTTCTTGCTCGGTATTCAGTTGAATATTGTTGTCAATTTTTTCTAGTTCTCCTCTGTTGGCGGGAAGTTATATCAGTGACGGATTTTCTTTGACCCTTCTCTTTTTTCTTTAAATATTTTAGTCGCTCTTTCTCTTGTTGTGCTTCCCATTTTACTGGATCGTTTTTGATTTATTCGTATCGAGCTCTTTCAGCTTCACGTTTCTTTTTAAGACGTTCTTCTTTTAATTGTTTAATTTTTGGAGCCATGTTTTCGTTACTAGAACAATACAATAATTAAAACGAAACAGTTGTTAACAATTTACGTATTGCTAGAATTAACTCCATCCACAGACTGGTTTCAAAGGCTACATTCATCGTCCTGTCGCTTTGAAATACAAAGATAGAGTATCCAAGATTATAATAGCTAAACATGTTGACGTGATTGAGAAACAAAATGTGACAAAATAATATAATATAAGATTTGATAAAAATTAAGAAAAGCCACAGATCAAATAATAATAATCAATCCCCTGTAATGAACTCAGTCCCTGTATTGAAAGTTGGCAGGGACTGCCAGACTGAAAAATGTGTTAAACTTTGGAATATTTTTCTTATATTACATTTTTTAACAACATTTAACTAGTAAAACATTACAGTTTATTAAAACACAGTAACGAAAAACAAAAACTAAAATTAAAACAGAGGTTGTAATAAAAAAATGATTGAGTAGTTATCTGGATCGCACACGTGCTCTTACAATTACGGTTCATTTAACACTAAAAAGAATACCGGTCACCTAAACCCAACACCTCATATTCCGGTCGGAAACGAAGTACGTTAGGTTCGCCTACTTCAAATTTGTCAGTTACTATTTTTAGCGCCATTTTTAAATTTTCTATTAGGCCAGGGAACTGATCCTTAAACCGGGTTACAATGTTGAATATTGACTTGTTGACAACATATAATGAAACAAAAATACGTTTGGGGTCAAGAGAAAACCTTTTCATGTATCAATAAAGAAAATAATTTTAAAATTTAAATTTTAAATATATATCGACATTTGTTGGGACACTCAACAGAGTTACAATCCAGGGGACTGATATTTTAACTTTTAAATTCAAATTTAATACCATGAAATGTTGTAAATTAGATATTTTGATCTACTGCGGGTAAATATCAGAAGATATACTTTAGTTATTGTTATTAAGAAATTATATTATCCTTTTATTCAAAAACTTTTTAGCGAGTTACCAGGAGTTGCCCAATTTCTGTAGAAACACCCAAAAAAAAAAAAAAAATTAGGAGTGTAACAAATTTATATTGTGGGATACGCAAAACAATTCGTGTCTCTTGCTTATTTTTTATTTCCAATCCTTCTTCATGTCTTCCTATCCTTGCATACATCCCTATCTTCCGCATGATTCATACACATACCCTTTTATTTTTAAAACTCCTTATCTTCCTTTCTTTTATCATATATTCTACTGCATTGAGCCAAGTATTCAGCGGCTTACCAGGCCCGGACATACCTCTAACTTCACCCACATATATCTGTTTGGTTAGCCGTGTGTTGCTCATTGTTTTGATATCACCAAACCAACATAGTGTACTACTTCTATACCTATCCATTATCGTTTTTTATTTGTCACACTCCTTCATTATACACTGATTCTTCTTCTTATCCCTTCTTCTTTTACCGCATACGCTTCTCAGCAATCTCATGCCAAAGGCATTTATTTAGCTTTAGTGCTTTTTTTGACATACCCATATCTCACATTCTACCCAATTTCATCATGAAGGGTAAATAGTGTATTCTCTTTTTCATCTTCCCGATTGAACACCACAATCTTTATTTGTTAGCGTTTACCTTTAGTTCCATGCTCTCAAAGACTATATTAAACTTCCTCAGAGAAGTCAAGGTAAAAGATTTGTGCTAGATCTTACTTATGGTCTAAAAGATCACAACGAACGTGTGATAATTTTTTTACCTCGTATGATCTGGGGCAGATGCTATTGAAAAGAAAAATAACCATGCTTGGCACTATTCGCAGCCAGCCGCATTAGTCCGCGACAGGAAAGAAGTTCTTTCTTCAAAATTTTACTTTACCAAGGACACGTCGATAGTTTCCTATATTCCGAAACGGAATAAAAATGTTACGATCATGAGAACCATGCACCACGATAACGGAGTGTGTAACCAAGATCATAAAAAGCCGTATATGATTTTAGATTATAACAAAACTAAAGGTGCTGTAGACACGTTAGACAAGTTAATAATAACATATACATGCAGACGGCAAACTAAAAGATGATCAATGACTATCTTTTACAATATCATGGACGTTTCAGCTTACAACGCTTATGTGCGAAGTAAGTTCAACCTGGAATGCTGGAAAACTATTTCTTGAAGAACTGGGTAATTCCTTGATCACTCAATTATTGCAAGAAAGAAAACGTCTCTCTCGAAGTATTCCTGCAGCTGAAATGGTTATAAAGAAACGTTCTTCAACCAGTAATGCCGAAGTATGGGAACAATCAACCACAACCAAGCGTAAAAGATGTAATTTTTATTCCTCTTCAAATGATAATAAAACTAATATGGTATGTTGTAATTGCTCAAAATACCTATGTAAAGCTCATGTATATTACTACTATCAAGACTAACAAATAAATGCATATACCTAACTACTACGTTTTTCAGATGTTCTTTACATAACATTTATAATAATATGTAATAAAAATAAAATAATTTAATAAAATGTAAAAAATAATAAATACTACATCTTATTTCATATTATTATTTACTGTTATATCAAATTAACGACAATAAAACGACAACTATAGGCCCCGGGTCATAATGATCCGAACACAATAAGTGAAACCAAAATGTAACAGAATAGGAGGGTTAACCCCATGTTCTCCTAGTTTCATTCACTATTCCTTCTATATTCTCCTTATTAAACTCCTCAGTCTTATTTTCCTCACTACCGTACAGCTTTCCGAAATATTCTTGTCAGCGTTTCCTCACTTCACAATCGTTCCATACTACTTCGTTGCTCCTATTCACCACTCCTGCAATGTTCTGTTTTGGGTCACGCCTTGTATTTTTGAGCCATTTCCAGAAGAGCTGTTTGTTTCCCTCAATATCATTCTGCATTTTCTCTCCTTCCGCAGCTTATTCTTATTGCCTCCTTCGCTTCTTTGTTTCTTAATCTGTATACCTCATACAACCACTTTTTTTCAGTCTCATTTTTTGCAGCAATCATTGACATGTACGCGTCGTTTTCTTTACACACTGCCTTTTTTACCGATTCAATTGACCGAGCACATTTTTTCTGTCTACCTATAGTGACTCTTCCACATGTCTGCACGGCATAATTGATAACACAGTCTTTCAAGGCTTATCCGCGCACTTTCAACGTTATTGTTCTTTCCACACTGCTTTATTCATATTCAACTCTGTACTCACAGCATCTGCATATTTCATTCTCGCACCATTATGTACCAGTATATTTACCCAACTTCTGGACTTTCGGACTACGTTTTCTTTCTTTATCTAGATCCACTTTTGTCCTACACACACTCTCGATATAACCAAAAAGTGGTCTGATCCACTCTCCGATCCGCGAATTACTTTTGTATCCTTCACGGGGTTTCCAATGTTCATCATATACTATCAAGTTAATCATACTTTCAGATTCACCTCTTTGCCATGTGTACTTATGCACATTTTGCTGAAACGTATTAAATACAAACAGGTTTCTGTCCACACATATGTTCACGAGGCGTTCACTATTCTCATTGACTTTTTGGTCTCCGAACTTTCCAAGGGCACGTTCTGTATATTCTCCCTGTACCACCACCCCTCCATTCATATCTCCTAATATCACCACTTTTCTGTTTGGCATAGAAACGTTCAACACTTTTTCTACATGATTCTCACACTCTTGGTCTCTCTCTCTCTCTCTCCATTCACCGGTGCATAGCATGCAATCAGAAAAATTTTTCGAAATTCCACTTGTATTCTAACCCATATTAACAGGGGGAAACCAATTCGTACTGTTTAATACATCTTTTTGCTCATTCATTCACGATTATTCCAGCTTCTTTGGCGCCATGTATTTCAGTCTCAACTCCCGACCATAGTGCTAGGCTGCCATCCTTTGAGCTTTGTCTCCGATACACACAGAATATGAAGTTGTCTATTCATTACATTCGCAATATCAAATTCTTTACCATGCACACCTTTAGCATTTCATATATATTTACTTACTTAACTTCAATCAAACGATCAAAAAACTATACATAGACATATGCTAATAAGAATTACACAAAAATGTTTAATCAAAAGGTAGAAAGCCATCTTATAGAGATCTTCAGGGGTATGAGTTCAATAAAATTATAATCAATAATATTTAACTAGACAAATCTACTTGAGAAGTTTACACAAGAGATTTTTAAAATGTAATTTGAGAGATAAGCTTTTATTGTAGGAGAAGGGTTGCAGAAATGCTTAGATGTAAAAACATTGCTACTTTTATTACTTTTAAGGATAAAAGGAACATTCTTCTTTTTATATTATTTCATTCTTTCAAAAATCTGTAATTACTTCTTAAAATTTACAATGGCGAACCGCACACCAAACAAAAAGTGGCTGAAAATACGAGTAGAATTTTCGGATATTGACGGCATTGAAGTTTTTGTAAAGTATGACACTTAGGTACTTGAAAAGTCACACTAGGCATCTAAACATCTAACAATATGCGTAATAAGATAAAAGTCAATAATTCAGCTAAAGTGGAAAGAAAGTAAGTGATTAGAACCAAAGCACAGATAATATTATCATGACTATGTTGAGAATTAAGGTTGAAAAGCGAAACTAAATATTATTGAAATGAAATTCAAGGGAAAGATCCATATCTTGCCGTAAGATTATTCAAAAACATTGAATGTAGATATATTCCCTTACAACCTGTAACATTTCACCTAAGGCTTAAATCTGAAACTTGAAAAACGTAATAAAAATTCCAAAATCCATTTTATGTCACGCGAAATAAACGTTCCTTTGTAGAAGAGTAACATTTCTTGTAAAAGATCATAATTGCTGTATGATTATATACAAAATATCTCATTTTCTTTTATAACGTAAAATGATTATGTAACGTTATATTTTATAAATGTTATTAATAAAAAGCTTTAAAAGAAAATAAATACGAAAGAACAGAGTGTATATAAATAACGTAACGATGCGTGGTTCAGATCAGTTTCGTTTCTGTGTCACACAAAACGTGCTAATTAGGAACATACTCCAAATTAGGTAGAAAGATAGAACAACAAGCTTGCTGTTGCGAAGTTAATTCCGCATAAAAGCTTTTAATAAATGCTTTAATATTAATATTACAAAGTAGTGCACTAAATTTGTATGGAAAACTTTCTTCTGAAAACCAGAACCGGTAGGAACTGCGTGAATATTTTTATGCTTTTATTTTGGATATACAGGGCGCGCTTTAGTGTGACAAAGTCCCATATCTCCTTTATTTAAAGAGATACAAAAAAAAATTAAATACAAAAGTTGTAAGATATGTTCTGGTGCATATTCCAAAAATATTTTTAATTATACAGGGTAGATCATACAAGCTTAGAAGTAATTAAAAATTTTCTTTTAAATTGAAAACCCTATATATTATTACATATTTAGATTCTACATACAATTTTAGACACATTTTATGTATAATGTCCTATACCCAAGTCTAACCGTTTTTGATAAATTTCAAATTTTTTGTCAAAAATGACGTTTGCAGGCCAAAACATAGGTGGAAATCTTTTCTAAACGAAGCCTTTATCAATTAGTTATGGTTGGTTTCCTTGGAAATGGGGACCTACTCTAATGGGCTGTATTGATATTTTTGTAATACATTCATACAGGGTGATCAAAAATGGACAATAAAAAGTAGATTCAAAAACACCTATAAAGTCATTTTTTTTAATGGAAACTATGTAGTTTTTGAAATAATGACAATTTAACATTTTTTTATTGTAAAAAGGCTATACGGCTTACAAGTTTTGTTGTTAGTTGGCCGTGACGGCGAGGCGTGACATATAGAAATAATAGAGATCATCAGAAACGTCATTATTTATTGTCAGTTGATAATTTGTGTGATGCATTATTGTATTTTATAGCAACTTGATTTAAAACTTGAATTAAAATTGTAAATAATGAATTTTTCGCAAGCCGAGATGGTTGATATGATTTTTGTTTTGGGAGCTAGTGCTAAGAATACGCTCTTAGCAAGAAGACTGTATCAACAACGGTTTCCAAAGAGACGGCAACCTGAAAGAAGAGCATTTGAAAAGCTTTTGGAGCATTTTGAAAGAACTGGCAATGTGTTATATGAAAAAAATACTAGGGAAAAACGTGCACAGACTGAGGAAAATCAATTAAATGTACTATGAACAGTTACCGAAAATCCATATATTGGACAACGACCCATTTCTCAGCAGGTTGGTGTTGAACGACGTACGGTACAGCGGATATTGAAGTCTCAAAAAATGCACCCCTATCACATTCAATTACTTCAAGAGTTGGCTCCTGAAGATTATCAAAGACGACTGGAATTTTGTCAATGGGCTCAAAACAAAATAAACCAACAAAGAAATTTTGTTCATTTGATTTTATTTACAGATGAGGCCACATTTCACAGAAACGGAAGTGTAAACAGACACAGTTTTCATTACTATCTACCGAAAATCCACATTTTGTAAGATATACTTCTCAAACTAGATGGTCTTTAAATGTTTGGGGAGGTGTTGTCGGTAATCATGTAATTGGACCATATTTCTTTGATCAACGAGTAACAGGGGAAGTATACTTAGACTTTCTGCCAAACCATCTACCTAATTTGTTGCGTCAAGTGCCACAGGATACGCAACAAGAAATGTGGTTTCTTCATGATGGGGCCCCAGTACATCATACAGGTCCGATAATAACTTTTTTAAATGCTAGATATCCAGAATGTTGGATTAGGAGGGGAGGGCCTGTTGCTTGGCCTGCTAGATCCCCAGATCTTACTGAAATGGACTTTAGCATATGGAGGTACGTCAAAGAGCAGGTTTATAAAATACCGCCTACAACAGAGGAAGACATGAAGATTAGGATTAGAAACTGTTTTCAAAACATTAGTGTTGAAATGTGTAGAAATTTAAGCAGCGAATTTGAGAGACGTATTGCATTGTGTATTCAAGAAAGAGGCGGACATTTCGAACAACTTATTAGGTAGTACGTATTTGAAGTGTTTCTAGTACTTTTATCTGTATAATTAGTTACAGGATTAGTTACATTAGAGGTGTTAAGTTTATGATTAGGATTAGGACACAATTTGTTGAATCAAAAAAATATTGTCTTTACTTTAAGTTCGTTTAATAAAATAATTATTTATATGGGGTTCAATAAATTGTAATATTTCGATCTGAAGTGCTCGATTTTTTTGTTTCGCCGCGCCCCGCCGTAACGGCCAACTAACAACAAAACTTGAAAGCCATATAGCCTTTTTACAATAAAAAAATGTTATATTGTCATTATTTCAAAAACTACAATTTTTTGGAATATACACTCTTATGCAAAGTCACCCTTATTTTTAATGCTAAACAAGATAGAATTAAAAAAAATGACTTTATAGGTCTTTTTTAATCTACTTTTTATTGTCCATTTTTGATCACCCTGTATGAATGTATTACAAAAATATCTATACAGCCCATTAGAGTAGGTCCCCATTTCCAAGGAAACCAACCATAACTAATTGATAAAGGCTTCGTTTAGAAAAGATTTCCACCTATGTTTTGGCCTGCAAACGTCATTTTTGAAAAAAAATTTGAAATTTGTCAAAAACGGTTAGACTTAGGTATAGGACATTATACATAAAATGTATCTAAAATTGTATGTAGAATCTAAATATAGGGTTTTTTATTTAAAAAAAAATTTTAAACTATTTCTAAGCTTTTATGTTCTACCCTGTATAATTAAAAATGTTTTTGGAATATGCACCAGAACATATCTTACAACTTTTGTATTTAATTTTTTGTTTGTATCTCTTTAAATAAAGGAGATATGGGACTTTGTCACACTAATGCGCCACCCTGTATAATTACTGTTATACAAATCTAAAGTTGTGCGATTAATGCTTAAAAATAATATTAGAGAAACATTAGAACAAAGTTTATAGAAAAACCAATATTGTAAAATGAGAAGTATTAATCTATCTCAAACGTTTGTGAAACATTCATAATTTTCTTTGTATTTCTTGTAGATTTGCCACATGGGTGCATATATTTAGGGTTTTGTATACCTTAGAGGCCAACGTGTTTAGTATTGAATGACACTTTGGTCCTCTTTTTCCTCACTGATGTATATTTAATATAACGCTGCGTTATGTACTGTAAGTTTACGTACGGTCTTTAGCAAGTTGAAAGGTAAAATCCCTCCTCTTAATTTTTAATCCCGCTACTTCATTGTAAATAATCCAGTAGTTGATGATGGCGGTATCCCAAACTAGGCAAGATTGGACATTGACCTGGATGGAAAACTTTTTTTATTGGGAGCCTCACCTATATTTAGCTAAAGGACAATAGTACGAATTATTCGTACAAAAGTTTCTACAAGCATGTACGACCCTGCAAACATGAACTCTCCATCAAAGTCATGATCCTATGCTTCACCTAGCTACGATCCATTGCTCATGGTAAAAACCACATTTTACATTTCTTAATTTTTTTTCAGGTTGATGTAATCACCTTATCACCATGGCTTGAGAAAATTGAATTTGACTTCAAATTTAACTCTCGCTTATTCTTCACCACTTACCTTTATCTCACCTACCTCGAGGCCTTAAGCGATCTCCGTTACGATTCTAACGATTACGACAATGAAGCACTAAGACAACAACAAATCCTACTAGGCAGACTAGCTAACTCTCGCAATGAAAATATCGTTGAAGAGGATAACGATGGCGAGCACCTAGTTGACGTTCTGACTAACAGGATACAACAACTTGACAACAGGGGACAGAAACTTAACGACAGCGTACAGTAACATGATGACGCTTAAGGTTTGATGAGAACCATGACCACGATCAGGAAGTCCAGGAAAATAATGATGAAGAACGAAATTCCGGACTTCCAAGACTGTTTAGGCGACCACGACGACAAAGACATAGAAGTTCAGGAATTCGACGACCACTGGTTTTGGGTAGTTCACATCCCTATGACTATTGGACGCGCTATTTTACCGCCTCTTTCCAATGTAATCAAAGCGATATAAAGTAGACGTTGTGACTTGATGGACTGTGATTGCTGTATTCTAACCACAGCCGTTCCTAAACTGAACAATAACACGTAAAGAACCTTGTTTGATATGAAATGGACCAAATAAGCTAACAAATTTTGTTTCTCTATAAAGATCTGGCCATGTCCATTGCATTAACATACCTGGCGTAAAGGGGTTGATTTAGACAAATTATCGGAGCATGCTGAGAACTTAAGAAATTAGTTAAGTATCGTACTAAATACGATTTCAAAATTTGTGGAACTAACATGGTAGTAGTATGTTACAGCGTATGTTTGCGTTAAGAAATGTGTGGTTGATATTCTTCCCGGTATGACTGCGAATGGAATTTCCTAAACGATTTACTGTTGCCTTACGCGCGCTGGTTTCGCGCCATTTGAAGTGTGGTTCTTATTTGCGTAGTTTATTACCTGCTATGCATTATCTTCTTACTGGGGATGTTGGTTTTGTTCGTCTCTTGAGTGAATCGTAAAAGTATTGTTTTTGGTAGGTGAGGTTACTCATCTTTTGTAATTCTGGTTATAAACTAAAATAACAAATTTGTTACTTCACATTTTTCACATTTAAGATTTTGTTTCAATCCTGAGTTTGAAAAAAATTCAACAAGCTTATCTCCAGTTTTAAAAAATGGTTTCCATTTGAATACACCATATTCAGCGTTATTTATTTATTTGTACTAAAATAAATCCAAATAATAATAAACTGATTTTATCATACAAGAATATCGCACGTCTCAAAATAAATGTGCACAAGTGATTTGTTTACGTTAACAAGAACAACGTTTTAATTCACATCCTAAGCGAACAGTAACTTAGTAGTATAGCTATGTCACTTCTGGCCCACATATGGATTTACATGTGTAACAGAGAGATAGATAGGTACGGACATAAGTGTGAGAGAGAATATGTCAAGGTCAAAGTTTATTGACATTTTTCTATGTCAAAGTACATTTGCTTCTAGGGGTGTCGTTTCTAAAAATAGAACCAAAATTCATTCACCTTTCTCTAGATCAAAGTTCATTGCCCCGAAAGTCGGTGGTATCTCGGAAACGAGAGGGGGAGGAGCCAAAGTTTATTTACTTTGTCAAGTAAAATTCATTGACCTAGGGATGTCATATTACATTTCAGAGAAATGTAAAAGTACAACGAGTCCCTGGAAATCCCAAATTTTATTGATTTGTTCTAGGTCGAAGTTCATCTAGAGGTGTTATATTACAACTCTTAGAAATCTAAAAATAGAACCAGTTCCTGAAGGCGGGAGAGCCCAAACTTCATTAACCTTTTCACGGTCAAAGTTCATTAACCCCTAAAGATGGTATATTGCAACTAGAAATATAAAATAGAACCAGTTCCTAGAGACCCCAAAGTCCATTGACCTTTAAAAGTAGGTCTAGGATAAAAGAGGTAGGGAGATACTTGGCGTTTCTTATAAATTTAAAAATAGTAGCAGTACCCGGAAATGAATTCTAGGGAATAGTATTGTAAGGTTGGCAACTAGGAGTCATTTTTATTAACTTCTAACAGTCAAGTTGTCAATGGTTTTACGCATGCTTGGTATTGTTCAAGGTTCTCTAATAAAAAGAGCAACATAGGTCACCGCCTGGAGCATGCTACAATTCATAGAAATATAAAAATGAAACTAGTTCGTTGACTTATCCAAGAAACAAGGTCCTTTAAGCTTAAATTTCATTAACCTCTAGGGGTTATATTACAATTTTTAGAAATTTAAAAATAAAACCAGTTCGTGGAAACCTCAAAATGCATTGGCCTATAGCGATGTCATATTACTATTTTCAGAAATCTAAAAATTGAACCAGTTCCCCAGACTGAGTGGGGAATCCAAAGTTCATTGACTTAGATCGAAAATAAGGGTCCTAATATTTTCGGGGAAATCAATTTTATTCTAAAAATAATTCACCGGAGGTTATAATGTAACTAAAGAAGCTGCTGAGCGAAGCAAAATATTGAAAACAACTGTAAATCAATTCTAGAAAATACAATATGCAATATTCAATAATCTAGCTATAACTGGTTTGCTGTGCTGAAACACATCCATCATTTAACTATCTTTTCTAAAATACGTATATATAATATATATATATATATATATATATATATATATATATATATATATATATATATATATATATATATATATATAAGTCTTTGTGTCTCGATGTGGGTATGTGTGGTATTGGTGCATGCGCCTATGTGACTGCGTGCAGTTTTTGTTTTGACGCTATTACTCTATAAATTATATTTGGTTCTATTTTTGTGTTATGTTTATTATTATTCAATGATGTAGTATTGAAACTATCCTCAGCAGGAAGTATAACATTTTTTCGATACCTTCGATTCTATAACATTTAACTTACTGTTCATAATGTATCTTTATTGTCGCATTAACTCGTTTTGTATTCCACAAAATGTGAAACCGAAACAGATTAAATTTATTCGATACAAAGCGTAGAATATAGATGCGGAAGAGAAAAGACAAAGGCAGATTAATTTTTTAGATAAGAAATAAAACTAGGAAATTGATAACTTATTTACATCGCATTTCAGTTATGAACACTTCAATACCCTGAACGAGCAAACAAGACAAAGAGAATTTGAATAATTAAGGAAGAAAATTAAACGAAAGTATTACAAAAGGTAGATGAAGTAAACTGTAGTAGCTTTTATGTTTTATTAGAGGACAAGACGAAACTCGATAAAATGGAGAAAATATAGTTTGGATTTAGTCCTACCTAAAGACGTAATGCTGCTGCTAATTTTATTTCAAAATATTTGTAATAAACAGGATTCTAACACGTTTTCAGGTACCACACTGTAAATATTTGAATATCAAAGCTCACTTAAGATATTTCATCCCGAAATTTCATGTAAAATTAACCTTTAGTCTTGATTATGATGATCAAATCTCCTTTCCTTCACGGGTATATATTTATACTTGATACGTTTGATATGGAATGAAGATTGCCATATTTTTTATAGGTACGCAAACATTACGACTGGAAATAAAATGCACGCTAGTATTTCTATTTTCTTATTCCTTATTTTCGTTTACATATTCGTATATGTGACGTTTACTTTCTAAAATTTCGCGTTTTTTTTCAATTTCTCACCTGAATGTTCTGAAGCGTGAAATTGCTTTCTCTGATGTAGAATTTCATGACACTTTGAAGGAGTTGCATTAAAATTGGTTTTATCAAAACGTACCCTATCCAAATACTTTATTTTGTTTGAATTTTTTCATTCTATTAAGGAAAATGTTCAAATTTTCACTTTTTTATGAATATTTTAATAGTTAGTTGCTAATTTTAAAGTTCAAAGTTTGCTGCTTTTGCACCAGTTTTACTTGTAGTTATATAAGGAGCTCATTAGTTTCAGGACTGTGGCGCTTCCATTTTAGCGCGTTTCAAGTTATCGCAGTTACATGCACGTATATATATATATATTATATATATATATATATATATATATATATATATATATATATATATATATATATATATATATATATATATATATAAACAGTTACTATGTGAAACCAACTTTGTTGAAATATGCACAAAATACGCATGCGTTGCGCATTTAATACTGAAATGAATGTATCCTGTCAAAAATTTCTGCAATTGATCTAAATTATTGAGCACGATTTTAATTTTGTTTGAGGTAAACTTATTAATTTTAATATAACGCTGAATCATTTACTTTTCAGATAGTGACACGTGAATTCGTACAAACATTTATACATTATTAAAAAAAATAAATACAGGACATAAAAAAAAATAATCATTGCAAAAGGGTTATGAAAGCGAAATACAACTCACATGTGTTGCTGCAAATTCCAAATAATGTTCATTTCGGGTCGGTCCACATTAAACATTGGATGTAGACTTCCTTCCATAAATCGGTGATACTGCCTTGCTGTCCCAAATATGCTGCTTAACATTTCATAATTTCATCCAATCAAATAACTGTTGGCTGTTCTTCATGTGGTAAATACGATGTACTTAATGCTCAAATATTTATAAGCAAGCACTTTATTTTATGTGTGTTAATTTTAAAATGTCGTATTATTTATTTAATAATTTCTCGGGTTTAATTTTGTATTTTTTTAAATTCATATAGATTTTGTATTCACTTGCATCTTTATTTTAGATTCCGTTATTGAAGTGAAGATTTATTTTATGATCGTAATCACTAACAACAAAATAAATATCGAATCCAAGATAATTGAAGAATTTATTAACATACAAAAAAAATTGCATATCACCCGATGTTTACACACGATCTTGAAAAACGAAACAATTACAATTTTATCAAACAATTGTGATCGGTAACCTTATTTTTAATTTTAGTTATAGGTTAAAACAATTGTTCCTGATCTCTCAATTCTACGTCGATCGCGTTTCAATTCCGATAATATTTACGAGAATTGTTACATACGTTTTAACACAAATAATACTAACACTATGACTTGTTAGTTACAACATTTCAAAAAAACAAGAGTAGCAAGAAGACTGAGAAATCAGGAGCAATTCCTTTTATACATTTCTAGCTTATGATTGGCCTAAACAAAATTGTAAACTTAACTAAAACATAAATTATGATATATCTTTTTTAATACAATTCGGATTTGATTTTTAATTACAGATTTGGAATCAGGATAAAATTCCGCATAAAACATCTCACAAGCCCTATTTTGCTTCGATACATTTCAATCTGACAAATTATAATCTAAATTTATTAATATCAAAAAAATCTTACATCCTACAACTAAACTAATTGCATATTTAAATTCCACATAAAAAACTGTATTAGAATACATTTATTTCAACCCATTCTATTTAAATTTTACAAAACTTCTTCCTTCATATTTAAAATTTAGGTAGTTAACCTAACTTTTCTAATTTTATATTTATATTACATATTTATAGTTAAATACCTTGTTGAACTGAGGGAAACTTACTATTAAATGTTTTTATAATTTATTTTAAACTTATCTTACCCTATAAAAACTATAATTTTGTGAAATTCTTGCAAATAGTACTTAACCTAACTTAACATAAATTTACTTTTAATTTGTGTAATAACTGTTTATAACACTTGGAATGTTCATAAAATGTGTTCTATTTATTTGTCTCTAACATCAATATTGTTCACTTGTACTCAATAGTTCTTAATTTTGTCAATTCACATTTTCACATTGTTTAACTGTTTTGTCAAGTTTTGTATAGAATTTGCAATTTTATATTAAATATCACTCTGCACAATTGTTGTTCATGTACTTAATTATGTTTTTAAGTTACTATCACTTCTTATGCACGTTTTATATACTTTGTCTTTGAATTACAAAAATACTATATTCGTATCATACCCTTTCTTTCATATTTTAAATAGTTTATGCATTGTACCTAATACTATACATTCTATATATTATAATTATCATATTCCATGTGATCAATATCTGATGTGTGTTCAAAATGCTGACTCCCTTTTCCTTCCTGCTGCCCTTCTTGACCCTTTCCAATATATATGTATATATGTATATATATATATATATATATATATATATATGTATATATTAAATTATGATTCAATCCAAACTATTTCGTTCAATGAATGAGTATGTGTAAGTATTGTCTGAAATTACACATCGCCTTATTTTGATGCTGATAGAGGTTGTAGTAAATGCAAGTTGGGATTACAGTTATTGACCATAATCATTATTTGTAATATTCTAAATTATGAATAATAGTGATCTCTCATGTGGCAAAGGTATAAAACACGCCATAAATGCTTAAAAACACGAAAACGAAGCTTGAGTACCTGATATTTCTTAAGCTTGCCATGTAATGTTATCCATTTTTGGAGAGGAAAATGTAACCCATGCAAAGCGAAATCTCAACGTATGTATTCGGAGGCGATTATGCACCATATTGTACCAGAAGAGCGCGTTACTATCGCCAGGGATCTATAGTGGTACTGAAGATACGTTGGCACATCCAGCTATAACTTTGTTTTTACGGTAGTGGAAGACGCGGTACTAGCATGTATCGCTTTGGAGGCAATAAAGTACCATCGATATGTACGTATGTATGTTTGTATTTATATATATATATATATATATATATATATATATATATATATATGCAATACTGTTGTTTCTCCGGGTGTTGTCTTGCGTCTACTGCTGTTGTCTCTGACCCCTTTCAGCACAAAAACGACATATCGCAAAGCCTCATTTGCCATCTTCGAGTTTTCTTCAACTGCTTAACTCGGCTCCGTATTATTCTAATCGATTACTCATTCTCCCACATACAGATATAGATCCACTGGACGATTGTAATGCAGACATCCCTTACATAAATTAAAAATTAGTCGCTGTAGAGTTATTTACGTTGTTAATGCGATTTTCATTAAGAATATTAGTTTGTTGGTCAAGCCCTTTAAGCCATGTTTTAATTCCATTGTAAATACATAATTACAGGCTTATTTCGATTGTTTCTATTCTCTCCAAAGTTCTAGAAGTCATTCTGTATAATCAAATGACTTCCTTTGAAAAGAACTTTTTGTTTGATGACAAGCAGTACGGCTTTCGAATAGGTTGCAGCGCATCTAACGCTATAATTGAACTTACTGGTAACATATTAGACAGCTTGCAGAAAAGTGTGCGCTCTATAGTAACCCTATTTGAGCTCTAAAGCTTTTGACACGGTTGACAATGAAATTATTGTCAGCATAGTATAATTTCCATGAGTTACGCTGCTCATTAAGTTTAACCTACTTAAGAAATAGGTACCAGAGTGTGCTTTTCAATGGACAAATTGGTGTAACAACCGATGTACCCCAAGAGTCAGTACTAGGACTTCTATTATTTATTGCTTGCGTTAATAATATACCCATGGTTGTACTCCCTGACGTCTCATGCGTATTATGCGCCGATGATACCATATACATATCATCCCACTCAAACCTTAGTTTGGATATGACCCAATCTAATGAAAGTGTCAATTTAATTAGTAGGTGGTGTTTGGTTAACAAACTAAAACTCAACACTACAAAAACAGCTCTTATGCACTTCTCGCTAAAAAATATACCAGATGAGGATATTCACCATGCTGTAATAAATCTACATTTCGTGGGTTCCGTTATTGATACTCGTCTAAATTTTAAATCTCATTGTTAATTTATTAAAATATATTTACAATTTACATCAGTTCTACATAAAGACAAAATTTATATTGAGTGGGGCTTGAATCTCGTTGGTTAGCGCCGTACTCTGGCAAAGTACAGGCCGTAGGTTCAAATCCTACTCAAGGTAAACTTTTTATTTATGTATTTAATAAAATTAATAATAATTTTTAACTCATTGTTAATTGATTCCGGTAAAAATTAATAATTTAATGTTTCTCCTAAGAAGACTAATCACGAATGTATCGATTGATGTTGTAAAACTCCTTATTATGCAATCAAAAATCCCCTTGAACTCCGCCATTTTAGCTTGAGGTCAATGCGATTCTTGGAAGAATATATTTAAATCGCAACGCAAAGTCTATAAAGTGTTCTTTCCTTATACAACCTTGAGTATGTTACATAATATACAATAAATAGTGTAACAATCATACATACACTATTAGAAAGAAATTTAACATACAAATAAACTACTACAGGCTACAGGTATCCCACACCGGTGCTACATATCAAGCGCAATCATTTTTCAATCTTCTGCTACTTAATATCAGACAATTTCCCTTAAAGCAATTCGAAAATTAAGTTAAAAATACGCTGAGTATTAACGAATTTTATTCTTATCGACAGCTTGTGCACTTTGCAAAAAGTACAAAAGCTTTAGACTAAAATATTTTTGTGTTACAAATAATATTACTGTTCCCTTTTTCCTGTGATATTTTGCATATATAGTCTTTAAAATGAATGATTTTAAATCGAGTATGTGTCTTTGTCATTCTAACACATGACATTTAACTTAGACAATTGCAATTACTCAGTTTTTGTCAGTGCGGGTGGTGAATTAAGGAAGATACCTTTCGTTATGGACATTGTAACTGGGGTATACCTGCAACAAGAAGAGATAGGATTAGGCAGGTGATTCTGGATCACAATGAAATAATTCCACTTAAAATGGTTAAGCAGTGACACTGAAACTGATACATTTATTTTTAAACCATACAAACACATTTATAACATTATATTAAATGGTTTATAATTCAAGTACATTATTACCTACCAACTACTTACCCTTACTTATATTAAACTCACTAAGTTATCATTTTCATATGTAATACTACAAGTGCAAGGAAATTATTGCATAGCTAATGTCTAATCACGAGTTCTTAGTGAAGTCGATTCGTGTACGAGTGAAGAGCACTCACCTCTACCTAAAAATTCCTTCGAAATACCTACGCAAAGTTCACCTATACTTAAATAAAATTTTATGCTTCATTTAAAATCCGCCAAAATTGTGATAACAAAACTCAAAATTCATTATACCTTTTCAGTGGAAACTTCAACGCAGAATTACTTACTCAATTAACAAAAAAATAACTGGTGAACACGGCCATTAATTATTCATTTTAAAATGAATCTTTGTTACAACAAAAATATACAAAACGCGATTGAATATTTAAAAGTTCCTGTAATTTAATAAACGTCTCTTAAAATTCATCAAAACAAATCATCAAACTTAATTTACATTTCTGAATGTTAATAGCTTTAATTTCGGTAAATTTATCGAACTAAAAACTCAACGTGCTTTTAATTTGGTGAAGGTAAAATAAATGCCCATAAAAATTACCCTGCAAATATCTACATTAAAAGACAGCATAAGAAAATATACGTAAGAGCAAATACAATGAAACGTCCCCCGGCAACGGGGCGTAAACAAAAGTAATTCGCCAAAAAAACAAATAAATCTGCGTCACCTATACAGCAACTGTCGCTAATGATAAGCAGAAGTAATCTTAATTACTTCATCCTGCGTAAGCCTTATCAATATGCATATACATACAAATAATAATAAAAAAGGTATTATCTACTGCAAGTGCGAAATTCCGATTTTCATTTAAATGCAACAAAAAGCTTTCTCAAAATCAAAACGTTAAAACCAAAATTATATTGGAACTTCCACTGGAACATTGAATAATTACATTTTTAATTGCACGAAAAATTATTATAAACAAGCACGTTAATATACTGGCCGCCATAAATAAATGAACACCCAGTAAACGCTGATGTATTTTAATAAAATTTTCAGAAAACGTGTACTTTATTACTATTAAGAAACGATGAAAATTTCAGTAAGATACAATAAAGATTAATCAAGTAATCATCGATAATGAAACAAAAAGTCCTTCTTTTCACTGGACATTAGTTACTCGAGTGTCAACGTTAAGCATATATGTAAGCTTAATAAGTAAACACATTACATTTGAAATAATGCCTCCTGTACGACATGGTGCAAATTTCCATCAGTTAACCGAGTTTAAACGTGGCAGAATAATCGGTCTACCAAAAGCCGGATTATCATTTCGTGATGTTTCCGCTCGCGTGGGACGTAGTGTTGCCACAATCTTGGCGAAGATGGTCAGAAAATAATGAGGAACGACGTCCCTGACGTTCTAGACGCATCACGGACCGTGAAGATCGTACTCTTCGGGATCGTTTTTTATCAACAAGGGAAATTGGTATTAGCGGGGATTAGTAGAAACGACATATTGGGTTTCATTCATTGCGTTTTAGCTTGATTTTAGAGATTTGTGTTGACGACGTATTTTTCTACGTCGTGTATACAAAAGCGTTCTCGTTTTTACCGCGCTAACTTTTTGCATGAATTGCTAGGAAAGGGATTAGCTAGGGTTCTTGACATTTAAAATGCAAATTCTGGAAAAGTCGCAAAAGAGACATTGTGTCGAGCTATGCGTTAAGTAGATCGTGCGCTGAAAGGTACCCGGCAGTTAGAGCTGTGGTGATCGAGTTAAACTATCACGTGTGGTTAAATTGGGCATAACATTTTTTTCCTCGAATATTAATATTTAGTGATCGTAAGTAGGGTTCATAAAAATATCTTTCCGCAAATATTATTTTCGTTATGTTGGATATCGTTAAAAGGGACTGGATTTGTTCATGAGAATATTAAGAAACGTCATTATTAAAGTGTTGTTCTTTTGGGATGTTTTGTAACAACTGCGGTCTTCGGAGCTTATTGCGCATGACAGTACGAATTTTGTAGTGCGATCGATTCGATTTTACGTATTTGGTAGTCTACCAGTTTGTTTATAAATAAAATTATTCAGGTAAAGTTAGTGAAGGCTTAATTGAACTTCTCGATCCTACCGAGAATTGTTTGGGTTATATTATACAGAAGAGCATGTAGTTTTATCTCGCTTCTAATTATCAGGGTTTTAGGTTACACACGCGTAACGTCTTGAAGTAAATTTTCGTAGCATATGTTCAGTTGCATTTTAGTATGTAAAATTTTATTGGTGGTGGTTAGATATAAAGAGGGGCACAGGCTTTTGTTTTGGTTTTTTCCGTTAGTTTGTTAGCTTACGGAGTTGCTTGTGAGAGATTCCAGCCTGAATTGAGTTTGTGATGTAACAACGTAGTGCGCTCAAGGATACCTGCTAGATACCCGGTAGTTAGCTGAATATACCATTAAGAAAGTTACCTTTTCACTACTTGTGGATTATCAAGTTCAATCGCCCCGGGAAAATTTTAGTGATTGTGTTTTGTCAACTGTTATTAACGTTCTCGTTTTCCGCTTTATGCGGGTGGATATCTGTTGTTTTTGATATTTTGCTTTTGAAAAATCTCGCGCCCAACTGTTGTTAATCATAACACTGTACTCACAGCTATTTAAAAATATACAATAGTTGCTTTTGTATAAACTAGAATTAAGTATTTCAATGTTATTTTCAATGTTATTTTGCGAGTAAATTTAAAATGATTACCGTTGCTTTACCTGTCATGAAAATTTGTGTTCACTTAAGGGGGTCGTTTATAAACAAAAAATTGAACATTCCAAACCATTATTGTTCCTATCAATTAAATATTATTTGAACGAGGGTAATTTCATTCCCGTGATCTGTAGCTGTGACTTACTTAGATTTAGGTTGCAATAATTTGCCAAAATATTATTTTGATCTTGCAAGAGCCAATAAAACTTACCAGATATGATGTTTCACAATTAAACGGAGAAAAACTGCATCGTTTCTAATGGTGTCGCGTCCTGAAATTTTGTGGAATCTATGCTTATAATTCAAACGAAATCCAGGACCATTGTTTTGCATTTGTTGGTCCACTGGAGACCCATAACTTGTTAGAAGACACTCAGGAGACAAATGATCCAGTGTCAGAAAACTTGACGACGTTGATTAAGGATCCAGTTCAGGTCAATTCACCAAACCGTGCTGCAACTCCTACTATTGATCTGGTTAATCAACATGACCAGAAATGTACTGCCCTATTCCAGGGGCTTCGGGTGTACCGTAAAATCCAGTTACGAAGACTCCAGTAAAAGCAAATGAAGAAGCTTCTGAATGTGCGATACAAGAAACTCCAACAAAGCTGTTATTAGAAATTCCTCCACCACTGGTGGTAATGAGAAGAATACAAAATGCGATAATTCTTACTTCACCAGAGAACATACAAGAGCGCAGAGATATTAACGAAAAAATTAAAACTAAAATAAATTTAAAGGTCCTCCAGAAATACGAGACGATAGCAAAGGAAGAAAAGGAGGCAGGCCAAAGTATCTTCTGAAGATAGTGATACGTTAGAAACTAAAGACAAATCCGATAAGGAAGTTTTAGATGATGATGAGAATCGTTGTGTAGACTGTGCCGATCCAATATATTTCCTGCTCTTCCTGGTTGCATGTATTCTGTACCATGTATAATCCGATGTGCAATTTTTGTAGAAGGAAATCCAAGCGTCAATCGTTCAACAGTAAATAAGTTATTAACCAAGTTTTACTCATAATCAACATGAAACCTATTTTTTTTTTAATAAACAATAAAGTGGGGCATATTGTAGCATTTTACTTACCATCAAAACAAAAAATTTTCTACTATAATTTCTACACACAGTGTAAATGGTCATTATAAAATATTCAATAAAAACGTTCAATTCGAAATTAGAAATAATAGTAAACAAGATAATACATTTTTACTGTTTTCTTGTCAGCGGAAGAGATACAATTTATCAGTGGGACAAATACTCACGCATATTCAATATCGGTGTACTCACTCAATATAATTACATTAAAGGAATGTAGAAAATAAGCAATAAGATTTTCTCATCTTACACACTCATTCGTTTGTACTGTATTGCTGGGAGCGTTTGAATAAAATAAATCCTAAAGTAGGTACCAATCGTCTTCTCAATTTTTCTAAATTGGTACCTGAGTTAGTAGGCTAAAATCATCTATCTAGACCGTTAACATCAAAACTGTATGTGAACTAAAAATAGCGTTTATGTTTGAGAGTTCCAATTTGATAAACTTTTAAATGGAAATAGAGTTTCATTTTAATTAAATATTTCCAGATACATTTGTTGTTCGTTTATTTTCTGAACATTACGCATGAGATGTGTCACACTTCTTAATTACACATACACCTATAATTAGCATATATTATCAGGTTCCACATAATTTGAAATTTTAATATAAAATCATTGAGGTTTATTATTTATGTACGTACTCGAATTTATTTTAGCCATCACATGAATACGCAAATATACACATATACTGGAGTTTTTTAAAAGGTTATGGGTTAGAGGGATACACAAAAAAAACTTTTTAATGATTATATACTTAATCAGTGCCACGGGGATAACATGCAAATTTTGTTATACGTATGGAATTTAATTTGGTTATTATCAACTTTTTATTTGATAATAATGTGGGAAGGGAATAATTAAATATACTGTAGGTACATTAGGTAATCATTATAAAGTAACACATTGTTTAGCAAGATATTGAATTTAAATTAGGGAATCGTATTTCAACTCTAACGAAAATTATCCTTAGGCCTTTTTAACAAATTTTAATACCTTCAATCTTAGGTAATTAATAGTGACATTAAATTGATAAATCTAGCGTTTTACAAACTTTCTGAACTTATAGTTCGCTAAAAAACCAAACAGGTGTACCGAAGCCAGGGGAAATGTGAGCACCTTTAAGATTTTGCTTATAGAATACCAATATTTAGCGCTATTTTATAAAACCTTTCCATTGGTCATAAAGTATACATGGTATAAAATAACATGGTGCCAACTTTATTGAAAACTGAAAAATCTTTGTGACATTTCTTGAAAAAAATCTATCTCGCCATCCTGCATGGGTTAATTTGGCCAATGAGACGCACGCACGCATGCACGCACCCACGCACGCACTCACAAACGTACACACACACACACACACAAATACATTCACTCACTCACTCTCTCACGCACTCATTCACTTACTCACTCACTCACTCACTCTCTCACTCACTCACTCAATCACTCACTCACTCACTCATTCGCTCACTCACTCACTCACTCACTCAATCACTCACTCACTCACTCATTCGCTCACTCACTCACCCAATCACTCAATCACTCACTCACTCACTCACTCACTCACTCACTCACTAACTAACTCACTCACTCACTCACTCACTCACCACCCTCATTCACTCCACCCCACTCACCCACTCACCCCACTTCGACCCACTCACCCACTCACCCACTCACCCACTACCCACTGACCCACTCACTCACTCACCTCACCACTCACTCACCACCACTCACCCACCCTACTCACCCACCACTCACTCCTCCTCACTCACTCACTCACTCATTCACTCACCACTCACTCACTCCCCACTCACCACTCACTCACTCACTCACTCACCACTCACCTCACTCACTCACTCACTCACTCACTCCCTCACTCACTCACTCACTCACTCACTCACTCCTCACTCACTCATCCCTACTCCTCACTCACTCCCTCACCACTCACCACTCACTCACTCACTCACTCACTCACTCACTCACTCACTCACTCACTCCTACTAACTCCTCACTCACTCCTCCTCACTCCTCCTACCCCTCATCTCACTTACCCACCTCCCACTCACCCACTCACCCACTACTCTCCTACCCACTCACCCCTCCCCTCACCCCACTCCTACCCACTACCCACTCACTCACTCACCACTCACTCACTCACTCACTCACTCTCCCCACTCCACTCACTCCACTCCTCCTCCCTCACTCCTCCTCACTCATTCACTCCTCACTCACTCCTCACTCCTCACTCACTCTCCTCCTCCTCTCTCCTCACTCCTCACTCACTCCTCACTCCTCCTCACTCACTCCTCCTCACTCCTCCTCCTCCTCCCTCACTCACTCCACTCACTCCTCACTCCCTCACTCCTCCTCCTCACTCACTCACTCCCCTCCTCACTCACTCACTCCTCACTCACTCCTCACTCACTCCTCACTCACTCCTCACTACACTCACCACTCACTCCTCACTCACTCCACTCCTCCTCACTCACTCACTCACCCTCCTCACTCACTCCTCACTCCTCTCACTCACTCAATCACTCCTACCCACTCACTCACTCCCACTCACCCCACTCACTCACCACTCACCCACTCACCTACTCACCCCTCTCCACTCAACCACTCATCTCACACCCACTCACCCACTCACCCTCTCACTCACTCACTCACTGACTCACTCTACTCACCACTCATCCACTCACTCCTCACTCACTCCTCATCACTCACTCACTCACTCACTCCCACTCACTCCTCACTCACTCCCCACTCACTCACCACTCACTCCACTCACTCACTACCTCACTCACTCACTCACTCATCCCCTCACTCACTCACTCATCCTCCCACTCCTCTCTCACTCATCCTCACTCACTCCCTCACTCACCTCACTCACTCTCACTCACTCATCACTCACTCACTCCCTCACTCACTCACTCACTCTCACTCACTCACTCACTCACTCATCCACTCACTCACTCACTCCCACTCACTCTCACCCTCACCCTCACTCCCCCACCACCACCCACCCACCACCACCCACCCCCACCCACCCCCCACCCCACCACCACCCCCCACCACCACCACACCACCCCACCCCACCACCACCACCACCCCTCCTCCACCCTCCACACCCCCCCACCCCACCACACACCACCACCCCACACTCCCCACCATCACCACCACCACTCACCCTCACCTACCCCCCACTCACCACCCCCCCACCATCCCACCCCACACCCACACCCCTACCACCACCCACCACCACCACCACACTCACCCCCACCACCACCCCCTCCCCACCACCCCACCACCTCCACCACCCCCCCACCACCACCTCACCCCACCCCCCACACCCACACCCCACCCCCCACACCCCCCCACCCCCCACCACTCACTCACTCATCACCACTCACTCACTCACTCACTCCTCATCCTCACTCACTCACTCACTCACTCACTCACTCACTCACTCACTCCTCACTCACTCACTCCTCACTCACTCACTCACTCACTCCACTCACCACTCACCTCACTCACTCCACTCACTCACTCACTCACCTCCTCACTCACTCACTCACTCACTCACTCACTCCTCACTCACTCACTCACTCACTCCTCACTCACTCACTCACTCACTCACTCACTCCTCACTCACTCCCTCCACTCACCTCACTCACCTCCACTCACTCACTCACTCACTCCTCCCACTCACTCACTCACTCACTCACTCACTCACTCACTCACTCCTCACTCACACTCACTCACTCACTCACTCACTCACTCACTCCTCACTCACTCACTCACCACTCACTCTCACTCCCCACTCACCTCACTCCTCACTCACTCACTCACTCACTCACACTCACTCCTCACTCACTCACTCACTCACTCCCACTCCTCCACTCACTCACTCACTCACTCACTCCTCACTCACTCCCACCACTCACTCACTCACTCCACTCACTCACTCCTCACTCACTCACTCACTCCTCACTCACTCACTCACTCACTCACTCACTCACTACACTCACACTCATCACCACTCACTCACTCCACTCACTCACTCACTCACTCACTCACTCACTCACTCACTCACCACTCACTCCTCACTCACTCACTCACTCCACTCCTCACTCACTCACTCCACTCACTCCTCACTCACTCCTCACTCACTCCTCACTCACTCACTCACTCACTCACTCACTCACTCACTCACTCACTCACTCACTCACCACTCACATCACTCCACTCACTCATCACTACTCACTCATCTCACTCACTCCTCACTCACTCACTCACTCCTCACTCACTCATCTCACTCACTCACTCACTCACTCACTCACGTCACTCACTCACTCACTCACTCACTCATCCTCACTCCCACTCACTCACTCACTCACTCACTCACTCACTCTCACTCACTCACTCCTCACTCACTCTCACTCACTCACTCACTCACCATCCTCACTCCTCCTCCTCAACTCCTCCTCACCACTCACCATCTCATCCTCGCTCACTCACTCACTCACTCCACTCACTCACTCACTCACTCATCTCACGTCTCACTCACTCACTCACTACACTCACCACTCATCCCACTCCTCCTCACTCACTCACTCACTTCACTCACTCACTCACTCACCTCCTACCTCACCACTCACTCACTCCCTCCTCCTCCCTCACTCACTCCTCACTCACTTCACCACCTACTCACTCACTCACTCACTCCTCACCCCACTCCTCACTCACTCCTCCCCTCACTCACCACTCACTCTACCATCCTCCCTCAACCCTCACCACTCACTCACCCACCCACACCACTCCTCACCTCATCACCACTCACTCCTCACTCACTCACCAACTACCATCCTCCTCACCACCACTCACTCACTCACTCACTCACCCACCACCCCTCACCTCACACACCCTCCTCACTCACCACTCATCCACTCACTCACTCACCACTCACTCACTCACTCCTCACCACTCACTCACTCACCACTCACTCACTCACTCACCCCCCTCCCCTCCACCACCTACTCACCTCCACCACCACCACCACTCACTCACTCACTCACCACTCACTCACTCACCTCATCCACCACCTCACTCACTCACCACCACTCACTCACTCCCACTCACCACTCCACTCCCTCCTCACTCACCACTCACCACCACTCACTCACTCACTCACTCACCACCACCACTCACTCACTCACCACTCACTCACTCACTCACTCACTCACCACTCACTCACTCCTCACCACTCCACCTCACTCACCACTCACCTCACTCACCACTCACTCACCACTCACCACTCACCACTCACTCACCACTCACTCACTCACTCACTCACTCACTCACCACTCACTCACTCCCCTCACTCCCTCACTCACTCACCACTCACTCACTCACACTCACTCACTCACTCACCACTCACTCACCACTCACTCACCACTCACTCACTCACTCACTCACTCACTCACTCACTCACTCCTCACTCACCACCACTCACCCACTCACTCACCACTCACCCTCACCACTCCACCACTCACTCACTCACTCACTCACTCACTCACCACCACCACTCACTCTCACTCACCACTCACCACTCACTCACTCACCACTCACTCACTCACTCACTCACCTCACTCACTCACCACTCACCACTCACTCACTCACTCACTCACTCACCACCACCCACTCACCACTCACTCCACTCACTCACTCACTCACCCACTCACCACCACCACCACTCTCCACTCACCACCACCACCTCACCACTCACCACTCACTCACTCACTCACCTCACCTCACCACCATCCCACTCACCACCACCACTCACCACCCACCACCACCACTCACCACCACTCACTCCACTCACTCACTCCACCTCACTCACTCACTCACTCACTCACTCACTCACTCACTCACTCACACTCCTCACTCGCTCACTCGCTCACTCGCTCACTCGCTCACTCGCTCACTCGCTCACTCGCTCACTCGCTCACTCGCTCACTCGCTCACTCGCTCACTCGCTCACTCGCTCACTCGCTCACTCGCTCACTCGCTCACTCGCTCACTCGCTCACTCACAAAATTGTTTCATGTATTAATGAATGCATGCGTTGTTTTACTTTGCAACTCTATTTTTGACATAAGCCCATATCAATTCAATTTGATTAAATTCACAGTGGGCTCCTGGAAGCCATTACATTTTAACACTGTCTCCTCGTAAATTTTTGATCACTTTTTCAAGCAAATATTGTTTTTTATAATTGTACATGATTCCAACAGTGAAGTTCTCGTCATTTCGTTAAATGGATTGCATTGCTCTGGAACGAAACTTTTCGTTTGTTCAATCATTCAATTATATTTTGCTTTCTCCAGGCGGTTGTTGGATTTATAAAATCTGTATCTATCATTGTGTGGTATGGTGCTTGATCTAGCACAATCACCAATTTATTGGGGATCACTCCCAACACATATCGTAACCATTCTTTAAAATACTGTTTTTTCATTTTGTCATTGTATTCATCCGAGCCTTTCGTCCAACGAAGCATTTGGTACAACCTCGTAAAGAACCGTTTTCGTTGCCAATATCCAATATACTCACTCTTAGTCCAGATCCAGAAGGTCGCTTGTTTTCCCCACTGAATCCGTTTATTTCTTGAATTGTCCCTCGGTGTTGATCAAAGCTCGCGCGGTTTTCTGGGGTAATAAATTCCACCCAACCGAATTTCCTTATGGTTTGTGCTGCACGATGTTGCGTCAGTAAAAAAATATTTCATCCCATTTGTGGAAAATCCCGACACTCGTCCGTCAATGTTTGATGCAGCTCGACTATAGTTGGCAACATTTTTTTCATATCAAAATTTAATATTTGTCTTTGTATAACGCCCTTTAGAAAATCATCGATGTACCATTTCTTGGCCTCGCCCTTGACACTGTATTTGTCCCATCTTCAATTGATACCCTTACAACACTGCTTTCACTAATTCTTAAGCATTCCTCAATACGTTTTGTAACTTGATTAAGAATAATTGTTTTTACGCCATTTTTTCCGCTTCGAAAAAAGCTTTAACCTTTAGAACTCGGCGAACATATGCTTAGAAAGAATTTCTTTTTAGTTTTGGTATGAAGCTGCTACGATATATACGTATACACTCGTATATATATATATATATATATATATATATATATATATATATATATATATATATATAGCTCTGGGCTCGAACCTAGATATGTCCTGACTAAACATAATATTTTGGCTCACTAACAAATAATATATTGACTTAAATTGAAGGTACAAACGTGTGTACACATTTTTCATGCACGAGCTATAGTACATGTGTGACGCTTCTCCTAGATTAATAACGGTTGCGGTTTGCCATCCTTATTCAATAATAACACATTTTTCAAAACCGCATAACCGTATAATCACGAGTATATATTAAGAAAATATTTTTACATTTACGTTATGTAGGCAATTCCTTAATGTTATGACCAAGAAAAGTTTACTTACTTCACGTAGTGAGAATTGGTCATGTTTGTTTGTTTGGGATATTTACAAGTAGATGAAAACAATGTGTGGCAATTTCCTTATCGTAATAAGTTCAAAAAGTATCAAACTACCTAATTCTTCAAATTTATTCATTTGCATTATAAATTAAAGATTTATGAAGGTTTAAAGTCGAGCGTGTTGAAAATGATACGATTTATAGTACGTTTTTGTGAATAAAATTCAACAGTTTTAAAACTATGCCAATTAAACACTTAGAATTTGCATATTTTAACAACAATATATCAATTGTTATGTAGCAAAAATTTTAGGCAAATCGGCCTCACCAATTTTGTAAAATAAATCTTCAAAGTGAAGTGATTAAACTTTTTACTTTGATAGTAGGCGCCGTAAAGGCTTACCAGGGTAAGCGGGTTGCCAAGCTAACTGCAAAGGAGATGCGCGGCTCCAAGGTAAGACGTCAAATGGCTGAAATTTAGATTAAAACACATAACAATTTTAAATTTAAAATTTCTCGGCAAGTCCTAGCTAGTTCATAAATTAATCATATTTGACTGTGGAAGAATATAGCCTACTCGATAGTTTCATACACAATTTAATCTCAAACATCTAACACTTACAACACCATTTCAATTTAAAGATTAAATTTCATCCCAATGACCTCAATAAATTTATATTAATCGAAAACAACAAACACATGCACGTCACTTCAATTTTGAAAGTCCTTAAATGCTACCAAGGTGGCAAGACGTCGTCTGTATACTTTTGAATTTACCCTGGTATAAATATGAACTAATATTTAAAATTGTCATCAACACTTTTAAATAAATATCAAAACAATAATTAAATCTATAAATATAAATTTCAACCCCAGAATCACTAATTCCTATTTCAAAATTGAAACAAACGTAATTACATACACTCTCCAATACTGTACAATTTTTAGCATTACAATACATTTTATTTAATACTGTTCGGTAAAGTGCACTTTACCGGTCTGTTTTTAAGTCCGGTAAAGTGTACTTTACATCATCAGAGCCTATAAAGGAAAAACTTGATTAAGCAGTGGCAAATATAGAAATAAATTTTTCTGAAAACTAATAAAAAGTTGGAGATGCGGGGGATCGAATTCGGGGCATTTCATATGCAAGGCGGACGCTCTACCATTGAGCTACTGCAGCTGCGCATGTTCTTTAAACATTAAAGCAGATTCAAAGTGATGCATTAGATAATATGTATTTTTTTAAATAAAATTATTTACAGTATGAAATAAAATACATAACCATACACATCCGTGAACTCATTTTACAGTACTCATTGCGAGTTATAAATATCGCATTCGTACCGTAAAGTAAAGTTCCCGGACTTAGTGACAGATACCGCGTTAACCAGGGTCTGCCACTACCACCAATACTGTGTATTCAATGAAAATGAAACTAATGAAATATAAACAATTCAATTAGTCGGTCTGTTCCAAAATAATCATTTCTCAGACTAATTGTTAAGCACATAGCCAAAATATCAAAAGATTTATTACTCTACTGATGTCTGTATCAAGCTATAGACAATATTGAAGGAACGTGAAAGGGTTCAGGGCGAGCTTTGCATGAAGTTTTATATTTAAAAGTTAACATTAATAGGTACTGTAGGTAATAAACGTTTGTCAAATCGCCATTGTTACCGCTATAGAAAAGATAATTAGTGGATTTTTAATATCTTGGTAATACGTCGTAATTTGCTGTTTTCGGAATATTTTATTTTATGTAAGAAATGTGGGAATGTATGTCATTGATTATTTGAGTAAGGGTTAAACAGAAAAAGGAAACATATATTAGGGCCGAGAAACAGGTGTCACTGATTTAATAATTAATCACGGCAGAGCATACCGCAGATCAACGGACGTATTTGTGTGGTACATTGAAACTCAAGACCTAAATGTAGGGTTTGTTACGGATGAATGCATATTTTTAAAATTAAGATTTCGTTCAGTAAGGAATGCGGTAAAGTCTTACCACGTAATAATTTTTTGTTTTTTTATTACTTTTGAAAGACGGGTTGATTTTCGATAGTAAAGATAGTTACTTGAAATCTGAGGGGAAGGCAGTTGTAGTTAGAGTTTCAATTGAGTAACATCTATCGGGGTGTTTGGTTAAACACTTTCATTGTAAACAGTCTTTATATAGATATTTGATCGCATACATTCTTGGAAAACGCAAACCGCGAATTAGTTTTTTTTTCTTTTACTAAACTAAATATTCGGGTGTTAATAAGCGTACGTGTCAACAATATACGTATAAATAATCGTCATCCTCTTATGTGTAAACAGCGTATCGTAACCCGTTAAATATTGGTGAATAAGTGGTTAATTGAAGGATTATAATATTCAACGTAAGTAGGTATTTTTAATGTAAGTAAGGCTCTCAGCAACCAATTCTACAATCCTACGTAACGTATTAGAAATCAAACATTGCCTTGCAAAGGTACCTCATTTGCACGCAAGCTCAGTAAGCGGAAATCTGCTAAAATAAAATACAGTACAGGGATCCCTCACTCATGTATTTGGGTGAACTAGAATTGTTGTTTGTTGTTTATATTTATATTTGTGTAGAGGTGCGCGTGGACGAACGGGTACAGGATAATGCTTGGTTATGATTATAAATAGGCAATTACCGAGTGTTTACATGTTCCCGGGTCCAGATGACCATTAAATACGTCGAATTTTATTTTTATTGTTATTATTGTTGTATAGATGAATGTGTAACCAGAGAAAGGGCGCTGTATTTTTCTAACGCACTCAAACTTATATATCGGTCACGATGTTATGATATATTTACAATTTACCTTTGTAAGGTTTTGTTTTAATGAGTTTTTTTTTTGTCTTTGATTCAGTTTGTTTAAGTAGAAATGTGTGCATGCGAACTAATTTCTCTTTATACGTTATTTATGGTAATTGTACGCAATTGTGTATGTGTAAATTTCTTGCCTATTTTTTGTTTATTCTTGCAGTTACCTTATTATCACCTGTGTAATTTTACTGTTATAGTTTATGTGTACCTTAACCTGCATTATTATTTGCTTATTTACTTACAGACCGGCATGATTGGTTTGAAAGGGCCACATGTTTGGTATTACAACTTTTATTCTGATTTATTTATGACACAATTGTGGGTGTAAACGCACCTACCACTAAACGGCCAATTTTTTCATAAGATTTGAGGTTTGCGAGTAATTAAAAATCAGACTTGTAAATAAATTCTAATGTTTTAACTATTGCCAGGAAATAATTGAATTTTGCATTATTGGGAATAAGTTCAAATTACACTTTTCAAGATAGGGTACCTGGGGGCGCTACATTACGTTCCCCTAAAGGGTGTAATATATTGAAGTGCCTAACTTCATGGCAGTCTAGAAAGCTTTTGTCAATGTGAAAAATAATGATTATTGTTTTTTTGTGGGATGTTATGTTAGCTTTATATCTTGCCACACTGAATACAGATCGAACTTCCGGCTGTCCTTACTTCAGTGAGGTTTTAAATTATGATTGAGTTCCCTATTAAATTAACTGAAAAAATTTTTAAAAATTAAATCATCTCTCAATAAATGTGTATTGTGTGAAAAAGTTGCATCCTTTGTATTGAGTACTGAGTAAAGTGACAGTAATTATATTACCTTCTTAATTACATGGAGCCAGTTTAGTAACCTTATTAATTATAATAATGTATTATGTGAGTTTTATTGATTGGTTTTGCTTTTATAGCTGTTCCTTTAGTACAATTGCATAGATGGTCTTCAGTTACAGAGAGACTAATGTACATTACGATGTTGATTATTGTTTATTGAATATTTTCCTAAATAAACTAGTTAAAATAATAATCATTTGAATAAATTATTCGAAGACGATACAAAAAGCTTTAGTGATAATATCTCATAACATTATTTATCGATGCAAACATTAGGTAGCGTTGTTATTTTTTAACTTTCGCGTCTTGAAAATTTATCATATGACTATTTATTCAGTATTTTGGGTTGAATTAAAGTTAATAAGTATATGTAAACAAATTTTTACGTGATTTGCAAGATTTAAAGTAATTGTTATGAGTTGTAAGATTGGAATGATGTAGTTCATTTACCGAGTGGACTTCGTTTTATCTTCTGCGATTATTATCATCCGTCTCACGAACATTTTTAATGAAAATTTAGATCGTAGTGACGGCAATAATTGTTGTTACCGAATTTTGAGCTTTATTTATGATAGGTGTTAGCTTTTAAAGCACTATTTTACCTACTATATGTCTTATAACGGACCTCGACCATCTTGTTCGAGTTCACCCGGGCACCCCCTTGTTTTATAAGTAAATGCGACGGTTAGTGCACGTGCACATGCACGTGTAGTAGTCGTAAACGTCACCATTTAGTCCCAATTCAGCGACTTTTAGACATCGATTAATTGTTGATCGAATTATTATCAAAAATCTACGTCACTCTGTCGGCTAGGTAATAACTTACCCCAAAACACGTGAAGTCAGACGTGGCAAAATGCTTGTACGATAGTGCAAAACGATATGCTCCAAACAAGAGCACCTGAACAAAGAAAAAGAAAATATCGCTAGAACACTCAGATAAAATGGCTACCCCGATCTAACACCTAACCTAAACAGGGAAAGGGTAACCGAAAAAGAAGAACATAAATATACAGCTATAATACCATATATACAAGGTACCTCAGACAAAATACGAAGGATAGGCAGCAAATACAAGATACGCACTGCCTTCAAATCGATCAAAACGCTCAGGGGAATACTAACCAAAACCAAACCATACAATGAAGATCATAATTCCAAGAATTGTGTATATAACCTACCATGCGAATGTGTCAGAGCATACATAGGAGTAGACCACTCAAAGTGAGAACGCAGGAACATAAGAACAACGCCCGCAAGGGCGAAACAGAAAGATCAAGAATCGCCGAACATGTCTGAAACGAAGACCACCGCATCCAATGGGATGACATACATATAGTAGCAAAGGACGAGAACACAACTCGTCGAAAACTCAATGAACCCACATACATCGCACTAGCAGAAAGTCCAATAAGCCAAGCTAGTGTAGAAATGAAACCCATATGGATTCCAATAATGCGCGAAGAACTTAAGCGCAATACACCTGCGCAATAAGTTACTGCGCAACATGCGCAATAAACTTCTGCGCAACTACGAAAAAGTTATATATATATATATATATATATATATATATTGGATTACTCAGTGGCCCAGTGGGAAAGGTGTCAGACTAGTAAGTGAAAGGTACCAAGTTCGAATCTGAGAGTAGTCGAGTGTTTGGGAAAAAATTATATATAGCATGTGAATTCGTCTCAAGCGCGAAAACAGTCCTTCTCAGGACTAAGCCTGATGACGAAAGCAGAGTCCGCTTCCGAAACGTCGCGCTCAAAAAGCATAAACTGTGGAAATAGGCAGATCAACTCCACTATATAACTGTTTATTTCAAAAATGTTAAAATAAGGTATTTTAACGTCATAAACCACTAAAATCTCAAAGTATGCACACCCACAAAATTCACAACTACGCTTATATAATGCACGTGTATCCTCCGCACACCAGAACTAGTTTCGCCCCAAAAACAGTTTATAACGAAGCTTTAAATTTCGATGATCTATTTAATACTAACTTACAAAGCAAGCACGAATTCTTCTAATGCACAAGCACTGTTTATATTATTTAAAGGCTGTGGATATCGTTTCGGTTAAACTAATAATTTAAAATACAGGCCAAGCCATAAATTAGGCCTTAATGGATTAGGGTTGAACCTCAATCGTGGCGGATCACATTCCCATACATGCGTAAAAGGGACTACTGTTTTCTGTATACGTGCTTCACATTCGATAATTGCAAAACGATTCTTACGTTACTTATTTTATTTATTTCTGAGTTGAGATATTTACTTTTAACCATAATATTAATTATAAGTTTCATATTCTGTACTAATGTTTAAAATTTCTTGAGAATTAGGATTCTTACGTTTTATGATACATAGGTTTACTAAAAACATAAAATAATTTCATATTTCATCATATTTTAAATTTTTTCATATTTCGTAAAAACTTTCATAATGTATGAAATGCTTCATATTTTTTTCATATTTTTTTATTTTGCATTTTTGTTTCATAAATTAAGAATTCTTAGAATAAAATATTCCTTTCACATTCAATGCTACATTTTACTTAAAAAAAAATACATAGCAAGAATGAATTTATGATTCAGTATTCGAAACAGGTGAAATTTGTAGTGGTATAATTTGCAATTGGGTTGGTTTTGACTAAATAAACCAGTCATAAAAGAATGCTATCATTTGTCCCTGCAAATATTACATATAACATAAATTTAAAAATCCACAGTTCAAATTTTTTTTATAAAAATTTACTAATCGGCATATACCGAACGAATGCACTCTAAGAAAAGGTACTTACAGACAACATATGAACAATCTGAGGAAAATATTCGGGTCAATATTGATTGAGGATACCTCGGTTCCGTGTTCGAATCTCGGTTCAGGCTTGAAGTGTATAGTGGATGAAGTGGTAAAGTATGTAGTCTCTGGCTAAACTTCGCCCACTATAAAGCAAAGACAATAAAAATGTAGGACCAAATACATTTGGTTTGGTGTGAATGAAACAAAAGGCAATGTGAAGTTGGAATTCCACGCCTTTAGCAAGTAAGGTGTTGGAGAAACCAAAAATTCTACTGTAGCAAGACTTGCTAATGATTCACTTCATATACTTTGACTAAATGGAATTTTTCAAGAAAACTGTTAATAAAGTATTAGGATGCAGCAAATTACATCAACATGAGCGTTAAAGGTGTGTTGCCCGTTTTACATGTTTAGGGCATGCCTTAATTAAGGTGATACGGGTTCACTCGTCAAAAGTTGACCAAGCTAGTAGTCAGGTTAAAAGTGAGTGTAAAAGCTCCTTTACGAATGCAGTATTACAAAACCATACCGCTCTCATCACAGACAGTGTTAACCAGATGAGAAACGTGGTTAAACGTAGCTTTGCTTTTGCAAAAAAAATTATCATCAAAGAAATAATAGGTTCATTTGATAATTGTTCAGGTATACAACTAGCTTAACAAGCAATGGCTGTAGTGCGTTATTAGAAAATTAGCCTACCTTAGGGCATATTTTGGTAAACTTGCGGAAATTATTTAAAAAAAAGATAGAAAGTAGTGGTATTTTTTTAGTGGAAAGCATTCAAGTGGTAGATTTTGCAAAGAATTGTGTTTGGTTCCTGGTCTTTTAAGTGACCATAGGCAGACAAATAAAAAGTGTTTTAAAAATAATCTAGGATACACAACCATAAGTTTTCTTAAAGTGGGATTCATCATATTTTTCATTGCATTCCACCATATTTCGGGGTACATATCTGCATATTTTCTGGCATATTTTCACGAAAATAAAATTCCCATCTTTAATTAAGTTTATGTGCTTTATTCTGCCTCATAAGGCAAGCCGGAATTGTCGGTTAGTTATTTAATAAAAAACTAAGACACTTATTCTTTAAATTAATAATAAGATAAATATTAAAGGTGTTTGAAATAAATATAATCACGAACTGTGATGTAATTCTCGTATACCTATTTACAACTTTAGCACGATCTTTTCACGTATTTGGTTTCTATCAAATGTAGATGGAGGTGGAATATGCATTTCAGTTGCATTAGGTGCGCATATTACAGTTTTTCCTTTCTCTTCACAGCAGAGCTTTTTTTTTCTTTGGGTCCGTCTACCTGGTTCCGGAGACAACGCAGCCTATAAGGCTTATTGTGTTCTCCCCTAGTAGTTTGTTACACCCAATCCGTGATCTTAATACCCTGTAGCAAAGCGCACAGGTCACTGTGTGTTGTTAAGTCTTCTGGTTCTATTTGTGGATACTCGGAATTAAAGTGACAACGACACGCGGTGTTCCCAAGCGGTCACCTATCAAAGTATCGACCACGCCCGACGTTGCTAAACTTCGGTGATCGGACGTGAACCGATGCTTTCAATGTGGTATGGCCGTTGTGAGCAGAGCTTTATGTGGAGCTTGTACAGTAGTAATACCTGTTTCGTCAGTATTAAAAATTTGTGATGGCATACATAGCAACTTTAATACACTGCTTGCAAGTTCTTGAAAGATAAAATCACTTACGCTTTATTATTTATCTTCGCCAAATGAAGGTATATGCAAAACAACACTTGCTGTAACGCCGTAAAACAGTTTGGCTAGGTTAACAATGTGTTTTGTAAACTCCTTTTCTTGGTATCTAGACATTTCTTTGTAAAAATATTTTGGAAATTCCGAGCTTTGATGCTAGTTTTATTGCATATAATAGCTTCTATAGCAAATGGTCATTGTTGTCCTGTCCAAGAGGCAATAGTTTTGCGGGATCTAAATAGAAAAGCGCTTTAAGTAATATTTAAATTTGGTGAATACAGTTGGGGTAGTATGACTCTGTCCATATTAGTCTATTTGAGTTGGCCCATATTACCTCTTATGTGACGTTTCAATTAACTAAATGTCAAAATAAAGTATGAACTCGTACAATGATTATTTTGTACATTTATAAGAAATAATTATAATATAATAAAAAATACACGCTAATTTTGATATGTACCTTCTTAAGCGTTACAATACGCTATAAGCGCACGTTTAATTATTACTTCGCATACAATCATTTCCCATCAACCATCATAATCAATTGTCAATGGTTTCAATTGCTTTCTAGCAAATATAGACGTAGAATATATATTTAGTTGCTCTAAATGCGCATATCACTTTAGTCGTTTTTCCTTTCTGTCTATGTGTAGCATATCCCACCTGTTTTTGTCCCTTTGGGACAATAATTTTATTTGGAACTTATACAGTGGTAATACTTGTTTCATTGGTATTAATAATTCAAAGATAATTCAAAGATAAGGTCGCTTACGAGTTATTAAACCCACGTTATGATTTTCGAACTGATACCTCTGAATTTGTTTACAGAAATCAAAACAGGTTATCGTGATCTGCCAGCTTATTTTCCCAGTGGAAGGTTTTATTCCTGTGTTGTTGGAAGTTTCTATGAATTCCAAATTCCTGTGACACTTTTTTTATATTGGCGTTTTCGGATTTTATATATTTATCTAACAACTTGATTAAGTTTTTAAAAAGGAAACGAAACTGTAATTGTTATCAAAACGTTAAAATTAATGAAAAGCATTGCAATGTTATTGTACAGTATAAAGATGTAAATAGGATATAAGTACCTACTATGGTTTTATTGTATCCTTTTATATGTCATCGTACGTCTCCCAAACTATTCTTCTGGAATAGGCAACGTAATGACCAATGTGTAGTGTAGCTAGGCCAGTCTAGCGACTGCACAACTCGAATTCAAAAACAAAGTTATTATTCGAACTTACATATGCCATATGATCGTTATGAGAAACCAGGTAGGACCACTTACGTTGTGTGAAAGAGCTGTTACGGGATATACGTGTTGCGGGTATCTAGGGGAGGACAAAGTAAAGGTAACACAATAAAACACAGTATTTATTGGGTGTAAGGAAAAGAACTACGAAGGAAAAACCTTATCGCATACTACAACAAGAACAACAACGTAAATAAAATACAAGTATTAATTATAAATACATAAATTAACGCGTATCTACATTCTAAGGCTATTAAAAGATCTAAATTATATTAACCCTACTCTCACCAATATTATCAATGTAATAATATTGCAATATTTAATACAGGCTTGTACCTCATAAATGGTGATCACCCTGTTATACAGTTAGCTAACGTTATTGTAAGTAAAGCATCACAATATGTTAAAAGTCTCCATTTACTATTAATGAACCAAAAGGTAACATATTTCATACCAGACACGCACACGGTATTCCACTTTAGTCTCACAGCGGTTATCTCCCCAAGGTATTCACAGGTGAACATACATCTTAAAATATGATACATTATAGGTGTGAAAAAATTCATCAAAAATGAAATCAAGAGACCTCTCTACATTAGATAACAAGATTGTGATGTAATATTAACTTTCAAACTATCATTGATATTAATTTATATTAGCGGAAATAATCACTCTTGCCATGGTATTTGTATCACAAATCATTTACTAACTTCGATTATTATTTAGTTCAAATTATAATAGAACCTCTATCTTCAAAGCAAGTTATATTAATCTTATAATTAATTTACCCTTTTGTTGAGATCATAATATTATAAGCATTTACTAAAACCAAATACAATTAGTGAATGTAACATTACCTTTTTATTTTATTTTATAAGACAAAAAAACATTCATGCTTTTTCAAAACACCAAATCAACAACTCCGTCAACTATTTTCAAAAAACATTTATCTAAGCACACTCCATGGTTTCTATTAAACCCGCCTTCTAATTTATTAATTAAAATATATAAATCTGCACCAGTGCTATGTACAACAGGTTCCTGTATAGAGGTATTTCTTAAACTTTATATCGGTTTCGTCATACGTGTTTCGAAGAAGTGTGGGAATGTAACACTGTACACTGCACTATGGGGAGGGTCGGTTTTCCTGATGCAAGTTACAATGAACCAATAGGCACTAACGACGTATTAACAATACTAATGGTTCGTTTGTTAGTGCTTTATATAAGAGCAGGAAGCAAGCACTGCGCAAGGGGGATGGCTTTCTGGGACATGGAAATTATGAAGCACAAACAATCACTAGGGAACAACCAACGACGTAATTGAAAAATTCATATAGTTGACACGCTGACTGCTATGTCGATTTTCGTAATAAAATCTGGTGCGCAACGGCATGTTTCTGTATCTCTCTCCATTTTCTATAAATACTTGTACAATCTATATATTTTTTCAAACATCGCGACTGAAGTGACGTAATTTTACGCTTTCATGCTATACAAAAAGTTAAGTGTAAAATTCGTGCATACACCTAGCGAAATAGTTGAGAATTCTTGTGGATGTGTGCGTGTGTGTGCGAGTGCGTATTTGTGCATCTGAGTGAGGGAGTAAGTAAATGTATAGTTTTAAATGAGTAAGTCAGTAAGTGAGTGAGTGAGTTAATCAGTAAGTGTGTTCGCGAGCGAATGAGCAAGTGAGTGAGTGAGGAAGCGAGGGAACGTGCGGTTGTACGAGCGTGAGGGCGTGCGAGGGTGCGGGCGTGCGTGCATATCTCCGTGCGTGTGTAGGTGTGTGAGTTGTTGTGTTTATCTCACACATAAAGTAGCGGGCCCACATGGTTATGTTCGATTAGACACACTGGCAGTGTACCTGCTGGCTCAAATTGCGGAACGGAAAGGGACACTAACAACGCACCAACAATTCGCATCGGTATCGGTGCTTAAGAGGGCCTGTTTTCTCGGACCTGAATTACACACAAATAACGCTTTAGAAAAATTAAAAAATTCCCATATTAAGGAGAAATGGGAAATTGTTTTACACACGCTGGCATCAAGACTGATAATGTTGGAGTTCAAGTTTTTAAAACATTATAAAATATTTTTGTAAATAAGTAATATACGGTCATCAGACTTTATCTGCCAATAAAAAAGATGCTATTACAGTCCTTAAGACTAATCCCCATGTGCTGTTAAAATAAATGGAATACATATTCTACGTTTTTTTAAAATATGTGTTGGGCCATATTGGTAAAACAAAAAAGATTTACTGGACTGGATCTTTCGGATTTCTTTTTTTTTATTTGGTTCATTTCCATTAAGTAATAATTTGTAAGCAAACAGTCGATATTCAGTATTTTGAGACTAGAATAGGATAAAATAAATAGCAGGGCTAGAATTATCATATTAATTTGGTTTGTATAAAAGTGTAATAATTACAATTTGATAATTTTGAAAAGATTGTGTTGAATTTAATAACGTTTTATATTGAAGGATGTTGACCATTCGTTTGAAGATCTATTAATTGGTGCGACAAAACCTAATGCCTTAAGAACTTTATGTGTCTTCGGGGGGATAAAGTAATTGGAAATTTAAAAATATTTATTAATGTAGTGCTTTTTAGTACATTTGTTGATGGACAACATTTAAATATAGAGTGTGTTGCAAATAACTATTACAGATTTATTAGTTAGGACAATTTATGGCAGTGTATAGTAATTATACTACCTTCTTACTTGTCTGAAGCTAGTTTAATGGTGTAATGTATTATATGAGTTTTACTGTTGGATTTTCTGTTTATGGCTGTTCTATTAGAAGAATTGCAAAGATGACCTTCGGTTATAGTTGAATATTTTGGGTTTTTAATTAAACAGTCTGTAACAACCCTTTTTGAGTTGTATTAAAATATACCGCAATTTATGTTATTGGTTCATTTAGTTGTAAATATAAGAAAAAAGAATTTTAATTATTAACGAATTATAGGTATGCGGTAGGCAACTTAATTTGCATTTTGGTGTAACTTAAGTGCATATCTTCTTAAAGGTTTATACTCCCACTTCTTTAAATTATTTTTTTTCTGCTCATATTTTCGCGCAACACGTCATCATCTGACTTCCTAAGGGGTTTCCACCTAAATTCTGTGAAAAGTGTCATTGATTTAATGGTAAGAAATATTTCACTCGTAATACTAAAATCTAAAACATTTGCTTTTTGCAGGCATTTTTTTTACTTTGACACTTTAATTTTACCACAATTAATTCTACCTTTACGTACGCTTTCATTTTATGATTGCGTTTTGCTTTTAATGCAGATCTAAATGTAGATCCCATTATTTATTTTGAACTTTCGATAGAATGCAATAAACATTGGATTACCCAAATTTCTGGAAGAGCAATTTATAAGAAATATAATTCCATTTTGGTGACGTTTACATCGTAAAGCATTGTTATTGCGATATATTGCGCAACATTGATACAAGGATGACATCACCTTGGTTTGCATTTCCGCATTTATTTTTACAATACCAGGGGTTCTCAAGAAGGTGTATTATATTTTGCAACAGGTATTTATAAGTTTAATGATTTCTTAGTATAAGGCTATTTTTAAGATATATTTTATATAACCCTAAATTGAACTGTTAATAAACATAGTTTGTATATTTTTTATTTCTTACATTTTGGTAAAATTTTTATTGTAAACCTCGGTTTAGTTATTCCGAGCATAATTAAAAAATAACTTGGCGTTCGAGATCATTTTTATTAGTGTTACATTGCAGTTTCGATATGGATGTTAAGTGGAAATAACACTGCATAAATTGTGGTAATTAAGCAAATCGAAAGATTGAACCGGCCTACTTTAATCAACCGACTGGGACAACGGCATTATCTTTATTGGGTTGTATCTCGAGTTAGTTTAACGATTTGTTATGAGAACATTTACACTCATTTATTTAACACCCATTCATTTATTAAATTTTTAAACCACTTCACCCACCTTTAGTATAAGTCTAAAGTTCTCCTTTTTAAATTTCAATTAACGTATTTTCAAGATTGATTTGCTGATATTTAGTTATTTTGGTAATAATAAACGTTTGAATATTCCTTAATCCATTCTCATAAGTGTCCCTGAGTTCTTTAGCACGATAGGCCAAATTTAGTCTGTTCAGGTCCACAATTATAAAAAAAAATTATACGAAGATAATACGAAAAATTTTAGTGATTATTAGCGTTGTTATTTTTTAAGTTTTTAAAATATATTAAGCAACTATTTATTGATTATTTTTGGATTTAATTAAAATTAATGAGTGGATATAAACAAATTTTTGCGTGATTTGAGAGGTTTAAAATAATTTGTACGAGTTGTAAGTTTGGAATTAAGTTATCTATTTACCGAGTGGGCCCTGTCTTGTTTTCTGTGGTCATTCAAGATTAGCATCATCTAGCCCACGGATATTTTCACTGATATTTTAAATTGTAGTGGCGCCAGTGACTTTTATTTCTGAATCCGAAGCTTTATTTATGGTAAGTGTAAGCCTTTAAAACGCTACTTATATGCTTTATAACGGACCTCGTCCATTTTATTGAATTCAGCCGGCCTTACGCTTTTTTTATAAGCATCTGCGACGTCTAATGCGGATTGTTTCCGCAACAACATGCACGTAGTCCCAATTCAACGTCTTTAAGACGTCGATAAATTGTCGATTGTCGATTAATTGTTATCAAAAATCCACCTGACTCTGTCGGCTATGTTATCATTTAGCTCCAAACGCGTTTAACTAGGAACATAGAGTCTAGTACATTTACTAAATAACTGTTTATTTGTAAAAGTACCTTATTTTAACGTCAAAAACCACTAAAATCTGAAAATATACACATTAACAAAATTTACGACCGTGCTCACTTAACGCACGTGTATCACACCGCACACCTTTCAATTTTGATGATCTATTTAATACTTTAAGAAGTAAGCACGAATTCGTATAATATACAAGAACGGTTTATATTATTTAAAGGCTGTGGATATCGTTTCAGTTGAACTAATAATTTAAAAACGTAGGTCAAGCCATAAATTAGCCCTTAATGGTTAGGGATGAACCGCAATCGTGGCAGATCACTTTTCCCATATATGCGTAAAAGGGGACACTATTTTCTGTACACGTGCTTCTTATTCAACGATTGCAAAACGATTCTTATGTTACTTATTTTATTTATTTGTTGGTCAAAGATATTTAATAAAGAAGTAGACACATCGTTTAAATAAATGTTTGAAATAATTACGAACTGCAACGTAATTCTCATATACCTGGTTTTCCCAATTGTTGAAAAAGGTAAAGTACCGTAATCAGCATATCATTTTTTCTTTCACTTCAGTGAAGTTCTGACGGATATTCCACGTAACAGTTTTCAGGCGGTAATTACACTTATAAGAGGAATCGACCGTATAAGCAGTATACAAGTTTTCATTTGTGTTAAACGTTATTAATGCCCATTTTATTATTGCAGATTGTAGAAATATTTACTTTTAATTAAACTTTAACGTGATTTTTTGATTTTTGAGTGAATGACGTGTATAATAATCCGCTTAAAGGTGATATACTGTTAACACGTTTTCCTTTCAAGGAGAGCTGCATTGTAAAGCATTAGGTTTTTTTATGGCCGCAGGTTTTCACTCGCTGAAAATGTAGGTTGAAACAAAATATCAGCATTACAACTAGAATTTATACTTTCTCTAAATTGGTTCTAGAATTATTTTACCTTTGGTAGGTATAAACTCTAGTCCCCATTGTTATCTTTACTTATCCCTAAAAAATCGAAACCGCCATTTTTGTTTATTCCAGTTAAAGGAATTCTCTTAACATCATTACGTTTAAGCAATGAAAAACGTGATATTGTAGTAACGTTTAATTTTCTCAAAATATGAGCTCTCAGTCATAATTTCTGATTTCATATAAAAAGCGGTGTACGTGCTCGGCGACGGTTATGTAAGCATTACTGTTAAGTAGGAAATATTTGCCTTCAGTAATTGGCTCCCAATTTATGGAAACCTTCAACATTTGGGTTTATGCATTAGAAATATGTACTTAATTTCAGCACTACATAATTCCTTTAATATGTCCAACTCAATGGATAGAATAAACATGAGAATTTATAAAGTAAAGCGTTATTTCACTAAATTCCGCTATTGCACATCAGCAAGTTGTTAAACGTGCACTTATGAATTTGAGAGTACAACAGGAGAAATGGTAGTCATGTCAAAATTCCTTAGGGAAAGCACGATGCTTCTACATGTTACGTTATCTCGTCATCCATATAACAGCTCTTACAAGCACAATCTTCGTTTACACTTCTCTTTGCTGAGTTTACAATGCCCACAGGAAATTTTTAGAAGTTCTTTCCTATAATCATCCATTTCTATAATTGGCTTAATAGAAATTAATGATTGAGATGGTAACGTCATTTTATGGCGTAATTATTTACTAATTTCTGCTGTATTCCATACAATCATACATTTTATTTATCGCTATTTGTTACATTACATAAGTGGAAGATTGAATAGTGAAAGTTTGCTTAAACGAACTTATTCATAGAAAATGGTTGAATTTTTTTTTCTTACCTAGTCGCAGTATTGCATATATATTAATTATTACACCTACTATTAACTCTATTTAAAATTGTTGTTGCTCTTTATTTGTTACTTATTTATAATCAAGCATCTCAAACGGGTTACTTTCACCACCCCTATAAATGTATGGTGATGCGGAATTACGGACGTTATTCCACGCATCTATCTATTGTGGTATAATTTAAACAATGCGGGGTAACTACTGAAGCACTGTGTGGTATTGTCAGTTTGTACATGTATTCACTTTTGGGCAAAGGTTACCCATTCCTTCCTGCGTTTCCCCTCATATACGCGTTTTTTTTCAATAATTGTGGTCCTGAACAAGCTAAGTGTAGCCTAACGTGTTAAGGAACATGGTCAACCCGTGACAGATTTCTAGCATAGTAATAGAGTCTAAAAACTTAAGATCTGAGCCATTCATACTTACAGGAAGAAATGATTGATCCTTTTTGGCGGACACAAAGCAATACTGCGTTTTGGTAGCATTAAACTTAACTAGATTACTTCCCTATTGAAGGACACGTTGAATGTCTTTGTTGATAGAAATGACCATTTCAGTTTTGGTGTCTTGATTTGAGATAGAATGTGGAGTTGTGAGTACACTTAAGTGAATAACAAAGTAAAGTGCTGTCGTCAGCAAAGCAATGAATCGGGTTAGTGGTTGAAGAAATAAGATCATTTATTTTTTGCAGAAAAAGTGTAAGAGCTATAAGTGATCCCTGTGGTGCGCCCGCATTAATGCCAACTTCTTTTGAACTCATCAACTACGACACGTATTCGCCTTTTATCAAGAAAACTACAGTTGATGAATGTATCAGTTAACCTAAACAAAGTGAGTTAGTAAATACTAATTTAGTCAATTGCTTTTTTGATATCTAAAGCGACTACAACTATTTCATCGAATTGTTCCAAACTTGAGCACATTTGAAAGAAGATCGTTTGTAGAACGACTCTGCCTAAAACTATATTGGTGTTCACTAATGACTTTATTAGATTCAAGGAACGAGAGTAGTTGTTGATTGATGGCTTTTTCCATGACTTTAGACAAAATAGAAGTAATGGCAATTTGCCGGGAGTTAGAGGCATCAGTCGCCTTTTTTGGGAATAGGTTGAACATTTCCAAATTTCTATACTTTTTAGCTTTAGTGCAAGTAGTTCTGGAATAGTTTGCATGACTCTCAACCGTCTAAACTAGGGTTGGGAACGAAAATGGCCTATACTACTTTATTTTTTGGGAAACCTATCCTGATGACTTCAGGTACTGAAAGAACAATGTACGAGGACGACTTAAAACAATATTTAATCCATGAAAAGGTTGCAAATAAATCCCGTAAATAAATCCATTTATCTGGCTTAGAATACCACAAAGTTCTATCAGTATTGTGAACTACAGTGGAATTAGGGACATTAGAAGTGATTTCTATTAGGCAATGGTCATATAGACGTCGTGGGGAAGGAACTGAATTTTTATAAGCAAGTGGGTTTGATGTAAGAAAGTGGCCTAGAAGATGTAGAGTATGGTCAGGATTATCAGGGGTTCCTGTGGGTTCAGAAATCCTGTATGGGAGATCACATGAAATAGCAAATCTTTATGCACTATGACCAGCAGAATTAGTAGTACATGAAATTGAAAGGCTGTTAGAATTATGAACATTGAAGTGTCCTAGAATTGAGATATCGCAAGGTGGAGGCTGAGACAGAAGGTAGTCAACTTTCAACCTAAGATGTTGCGCTGTAGGTAGGCACATACTCCTCCTTCGTATCGAATGTTACAGTGAAGATTGTATTGGATTAATAGAAGTTATCGGAGGAGATTTGTATTTCAAATAGGAACAAAACGTCAGGTTGTAAATGTTCATGGTGTTGGTGAATGACATTAAAATGAGACAGGATGCGTGGATGTTACAAAAATAAGTCAGAAAGTGAAGGCAATTGTCCGGGAGTTAGAGCGATAGGTCGCCTTTTTTGGGAAGATGTTCAACATTTCCTCATTTGTATGATGAAGGAAATTCCCCAGAAGAAGTAGATATAGAATAGAGCTTAGATAGGACTGGTACTAGTTCGGGAGAGCATGCATTTAAGACAATATCTATACCATCTGGGTCAGTTGCGTTATTTGGATCAAGCGGACTAATGATCGATTGTAGGACTTTACATCCAAAATGAATTGGTTTCATAACGTATGAATAAGAGTTGATTGAGAACATCTTTTTCAGAATCATTACGATACGAGTTGACTGGTGGGAAATGGAGCTGTAGCAAACTTTATACTGGTGGCTTTACCTGGAGACCAAAATTTACGACTGCCCAAAGTAGATGTTGCTGGTTGATTGAATTTTCGTTGTGCAAACAAATGTTTAGCTTTAGTGCGAGTATTTCTATCACCAAAGTCGTTTGCATAACTTTTGACCGACTTACTAGGTTCCATTCGGTATAAGACTTATTCTTCAAAGATAATAATGATAGTAATAATAATTCTTTATTGATCCAGTTGATCTACACAGATATTGGACATGTCGCTATGATCAACAGTAAGCTTAAAATGTATGATTAATAGAATGCGTTACAAAAGGTGCATATTTTTCAATTTTTTCACTAATAATTTGTACGGTAAATTTCTTAAGTCTAAAAGTAGTTTATTATTATACAAAACAGAACTAATATAAAAAGGATTAGATTTATACAATTCTAAATTATGTAGTTCATATGAAATGTTCGTTCCAAACCTAGTATTGTAATTATGATGATTATTTTGATAGCTGTAGTGCTCGGATTTATTTTTTACAAATTTCTAAAATATAAATACAAGACACAGTTAATATTTTTTCCTATATAAAATAAACTTTACCCTAGCTTCAGTAGACTACGTATTGCCCGCTTTTGTAGGGCAAAAGCTCTTTTACTACTAGTCGAGTTTCCCCAAAAAATAATAGCGTATCGTATGAGTGATTCAACATTAGTATGATAAAACGTTTTTGCTATATCAGTGTTTGCTATATACGCCAAACGTTTATGCAAAACACATTTTGGCGCAATCTTGCCCTCCATCAAAGATGCATGTTCATTCCAATGTAGGCTATAATCTATTCAGCAACCTAACAATTTAACTGAGGCGACCTGATGAATAGATTTATGATTGCATTTTAACAATTGGCTACAGTCAAACTTGCTTTCTTTAGTGTAAAACTGTATAAAACTTGTTTTTTGCAGATTTACTATTAAACGATTTACATTGATGTAGTTGTTTAAAGATCGAAATGAGTTCTCTAACTTATTCCTCATATCTGCGATATTATCCGATACCTCATATCTGCGATATCATCCGACGTAATTAAAATTGTTAAGTCATCAGCAAATAAACAATGTTTAGCTTGGATGTAATTAGAGATATCATTAATGTATAGTATAAATAACAGAGGGCCTAATAAACTACCTTGTGGTACTCCCATGTTAACCTTCAAACAGGTAGAGTTACTACCGCAGTAGTGAACAAATTGTTTTCTATTTCGTAAATATGATTTAATAAAATCATATTACCTCTTATTCCTAACCGTTCAATCTTATTAAGCAATACATTATGATCTACTAGATCGAATGCTTTTTTAAATCAACAAAAATTGCTGCAACTTTTTTGTCATCATCGAGGCCTTTATACACTTCATTTAAGATGGTTGACAAAGCTGACATTATAGAATATCCTTTACGGAAATCGTGTTGACCACATGACATTAAATCATAACTGTCCAAGAAAATTAGTGTTCGCGATGCTATCAGTTTCTCTATAATTTTGGAAAAAACCGACAACAATGAAATAGGTCTATAATTACAACTATCTTTTAACTCCTTGTTTCGGTATCTATATTACTTTAGACCATTTTAAACAACTAGGGAAAACACCTTTTTTGAAACAGTTATACACTATATTGCATCACCACAATCCTTGTTGAACTAAGGTTGGGAACGAAAATGACCTATATATTTTGTTTTCGAGAACCTATGAAGATGACTTCAAGTACTGAAAGAGCAATGTTCGAAGACGAAGACGACGTGAAACTGGTGGGTTCAGAGATTCTGTGTGTGAGATCACATGAAGTAGCAAATCTTTCTGTATTATAACCAGCAAGATTATTAGTAGATGAAAGTTAAAGCCAATTAGAATTGTGAACATTGATGTGTCCTAGAATTGAGATTTCGCATGGTGGAAACTGGAACAGAAGGTCCTCAACTTTCAAACTAAGATAATCGAAAAAGACCTAAAGGTTACTGTCATACGGAGATATAAATGCAACAGTATAATTTCACAAATTTCGACCAGAATCTTTGAACCAAATCACGTCGAATTTTTTATTCTCCAACGAAAAAATCACTTGCCAGTGATATTGTCCTCATCCTTCGTATCATAAGTTACGTTGAAGATTTTATTGGACTAATCGGGGTGTTTGGAGGAGATTTGTCTTTTAGACACAAACAAAACGTCAGGTTGTAATTATTCAAGATGTAAACAGCATTAAAATTAGATGTGATACTGCGGATTCCACAGTCACGGATCATAAAGTAAATCTGATATAATGTTATTAAAGTTATTGCAGGTTGTTACGTGGCAAATCGCCATCTAATCTTAGAATTAAGGTATTTTAGGGACAGGGTTATTAAGGTTACTAATTACCTTTATTACAGTATACTAGTATCAAAGGGTAAAACCAATCTCGTAAATTTTCAGAAACATAAACTTGTGTGCAATATTATTCTCATTTTTGTAAGGTAATCATTCATTAATTAACACATTAAATTAAATTAAATTGAATTGAATTGAGTTGAGTTCAGTTTAGTTGAGTTGAGTTGAGTTGAGTTGAGTTGAGTTGAGTTGAGTTGAGTTGAGTTGAGTTGAGTTGAGTTGAGTTGAGTTGAGTTGAGTTGAGTTGAGTTGAGTTGAGTTGAGTTGAGTTGAGTTAAGTTGAGTTGAGTTGAGTTGAGTTGGGTTGGGTTGGGTTGGGTTAAGTTGGATTGGGTTGAGTTGAGTTGAGTTGAGTTGAGTTGAGTTGGGTTGGGTTGGGTGGGGTTGGGTTGAGTTGAGTTGAGTTGAGTCGAGTCTAGTCGAGTCGAGTCGAGTCGAGTCGAGTCGAGTCGAGTCGAGTCGAGTCGAATCGAATCGAATCGAATCGAATTGAATTGAATTGAATCAAACTACCTATTTACAGTGTATTAAGTAATAGAAATTTTGTGAACGAATTGTTGAGTTTATTTGTGTTAAAGTGTTCTTTAGTACCACATTGTTCTGAATTTAAACAAAATCAAAGTTGCGATTTAAGTTTTTTTTTGTTTTCCGTCGGAGAAGTAAAAAAGTGACAAGTGGGTTGTGAACTGTGAAAAATTTAAATTTTTTAAATTAGACCACGATAAACTTGGTCAAAAAATAATTTGTTCCTTTCTTTTTAATGAGTATTACGTTATTCCTTTTAAGTACAAATATGATAGTGGGGCTAATAATCTATGTGTGCAGAATGAGATGTCACTAATGGATCTTCCGATAACAAAAAAGAGATACTATCAAATTCGATTGGAATTTTCTTTGCCTTCGGTTAAAGGATATTTCACCTAACCTAAAACAGTAGGAACCATGATTTTTGTAAGATAATCTCTTATGTAACATTTATTACGAGTAAATTAAACAGTGACGGACTAGGTCAGGAAAACTCAGCAGGTTACGAATAAAAAACAGCACAAAGCATCAATCAAACTGTTTACAGTATACTTTATGGTTCTGTTTAGTCCGGAAATACTGTGATTATTTAATTGTTCCTATTGTCTGTAGTGATGTTTGTTGAATTACAGTAATGCCCTTACCGGAAATGTATGACAATTCTAATTGGTTCACTATACGATAAGAAGCAATTTCTATTCTGAGGGATTGGTTATTTAATTGGGAATGTAATAAATGTAAGTGTGTTAAATCAGAGATACTAAAATATATTTGTGTGTTAAATCAAAGAGTACTAAAATATATTTTCAGAGTTTATAAATATATAAGTAAATTAATTATTTCCACAAAATGTTCAATTTAAAAGTTAAAAACGAGAATGTTATATTACATGGACACGTACAGGTTTTGACGAATTTCATTCCACAATGCATAAATTTTTTCCATAAAAATTAGTAAATCTTTGAGATCTGGACAATTAGTGTAAAAAACATTGTATTATAAACAAAAATAACAGGCGTTTATGTTAAACAAAGAAAAAAACAATCCAGCAAAGGATCTTGTAGTACATATCACAGTCCCCCAAGTCCAAGTCCCAAACATTTTTGGAAACTTTTATGTTGCTTTAATAGCTTATGTATTAATTAATTACATAAAAAAATATGAGATGTAGATATTTTGCTTAACTTCAAAAAAAAAGGATCATAAATGTACACACTTTCAAAAGACGCTTATGTGCTCCTGGTATGCCCGATGACCCCCAACATTTTTGAAACTTTTACATTATCTTATAGCTTATATTCCAATTAAATTAAATTCAACAGTTTATTAGAATTTTGATCATTAACAATTCATAGATGTATAATACAACACATATCACACGTAAAATTAATTATAATATACAAACTATCGTGTTTGTGTTGGTGATGCGCTGCTCAGCAGTCTTCGTCCACTTCAGCGCGTGGGTTGTGTGATCGTTGGGTTGCATGATGTTGTTATGCCTGTGGATATCGTGTTGTGTAGTTGTTGATTCCAAAAAAAAGATGATCGTTGTGTGGGAGTTGTAGCTGCGGTATTGGTGCTGTGTGGACTGCCGCGTGGTGTCTCGATTGATGTATGTGGTGCTGCTGCCTCGAATTTCTGAAATAAAATGAAAAACGTTTAGTCGCCACTATTGCATGCATAACAATATCGGGGCGATTGTTTTGCAGTAGTAGGATGGAGTGTCTGTATCGTGAGGCGGTACAGAACAATTAGGGGATTATGATTAGGACAAGAACAGTTATTGAAGTCGGTACTGTTATACTTATCCGAAGCATCCCTTCTCTTCGCCGTTCCGGAGAGTGTTTACCCAAAAAAGAGCACACACCTCCTGACCGTGTCTGAGGATGACTCACCACAGGTTAGTGTCGTCGTTTACGCTTTAGCTGGTGCCACAGCCACCTTGCGGATAATAGGTAAGGCCTTCGCCAAATCCAGGTTTCCGAAGAAGCTTAGAATAGCGTCGATCCTTAAAGCGGGTGGAGCGGGCGTTTTCTCGACTGCGGCTCTAACCGCATTCGGTACTTGCGCCTTCTGACTACCGCTCGTCGTCGCTTAGGTGTTGAGAGGGTGTCGCTCGCCGGCGTCATCTTCTGTCGCTGTTGTGGGCTAGCGTCTGGCGGCTTCCGGTGGGGCTGGGGGAGATGTGGTAAGTTCGGGCATCCCTAAAGTTGGCCGGGGGTGATCACCACCGCAGTTCACCCGGTCGATACGGGGTTGAGCGCAATCGCTGGAGTGGTGATTTTCTGTGCACTTGACACAACGGCCGCCGCTCTACAGTAACGTTGTGTGCGACGGAATCCCTGACACCGGTGGCACTGTCCGATGCCGGATTGCCCCCTCAAGTCTTCTATGGAGACATGAAGCCGTACCACGTACCTGTCGGTTCTTCCTTAGGTCCTCTTCCGTTGGGAGCGTCACCAGCAGAAGCGGGATCGGTATTCCGTGCTTCTTTATCCTGAAACAAGAAATAGGGCTAATATCGCATTCTTGTAGGTCTTTGCTTTCAGAGACTTCTACAGATACGCCCCCTATAACCACCTTAAACGTACATTCACAAATTGCCTGATAGGTATGGTACGGAGTACCATGCCTATTAATATACCGCATTATCCTGTCACGGTCCTTGGTTGCGGCAGGCTGTATCCTGCATCCATCGCTGATTGCCTTCGCTCGTGTGAAGGCGATCCCACGTCGGTCCAATTCTCGAGAGGAGATGACCCAGTTCTCCTTCTCGCGAAGGATTGCCAGAGGCGAGGGCTCCGTACCCGTTAGCGGTCGGTGTGGGCGTTGTCGTGCGATCCAACGATATCTTCTTAGGCTTCTTCTTCTGCATTCGGAGTGCTTCGTCGGTGATGACTCTGATGTGTCATGCATCGGTGTCATGGCTTCTACGTTTGCGGTAGCCGGAATCCTGGTCTTAATGTCTTCTGTCTTCTTCTTTCTTCTCTTCCTGTTGGTGTTTTGGCTGTAAGGGGATCCCAGGAGAGGTCCGACAGCGACGGCAGGGCATTGCTCGTTGTCGGTGCTCCTTCCAATGGTGGAAACTCTATGTTACTCTACAGCGTGATAACACAGTAGCTCTCAGACGCTCTTACCCGGCATCGTGATAACGAATCTGGTAGAGGTTGGTTAATGGTCTTTTTAAAACACTTAAGAGATTTTTTGATGGTCGCTGTTCCGAACGCAAGCAAAGAATAGCTTATACATTAGTGAATCACACACAAAAAATTTTGAGGTTTAGGTATTTCGCGTAACTTCAGAAAAAAAAGTTAAATTCTCGCAAGAAACGTTTACACGCAGATATGGGAACAAATAGTACGTAGTTGACGCTAAATTTATTTTCAAAGGTTATATATTAATTAGCCACATACAAAAATTTGAGATGTAGGTATTTCGTATGAACAGAACTATGGCTTTTAAAACGTTTCAACCTCGTCGAATGAAGCAAAAACTCTTAACCTAACGACCAAAGAACCCGGAACTATTCAGTGTAAAATTTAAAAGTGTTAAAATATGAAACATCATCACAAGAATAATCAATCATGGTCAGCACAAGAGAAAGAATGATCGTCATGTATCATAAATCTTTTTCTCTGTATAAATTCGTAAAAGAAGACGTTTACGTTACCGTCAAAATTCACTATTTCATCATAGTTAAGGCTATACCTGTTAAAAACTGGTACAAAGATGCAACTTTTTACAAAATTGAAAAGTATGCACCATGTCCGAAAATGAAGAGTACAAAGAGTGTTTCTACATAATTGGAAAATACCTGTGAGTTTTTACTTTTCGAATTCTACTGTGAAACATGAACTTTTATCAGCAGTAATTTTAAAAAACATACGAGCGCTTCTATTAACCTAATGCTGTCCGAGTAACTTTTTTGCGATTTTTGGTATTTTTTTATCAAACTGTTTCATTTTTAGGATATTTAAAGCTCTCACACATAATTTTTCTTGTCGAATCGTACCTGTCTTAAAACTCATTTTGAGAATTTTGACTTAGGTCCAGCTAAATACTCTGGGTTTGCTAAAATTGCCAGTACTTTTTGTGGAATAAATGGGAGAAGACTGAATTTTGAGCGAGTGTACCTGTGTAAAATCCACATACTTACTATAACTCCGTTAGGCAAAACCTTATAAATGGCCAATACCATTTTTAGAACAGATGTATATTCTGTACAAGCCTGGTACTTCATCGAATAGGCCGACGCCTCCCATGCATTGCTTATATGTGTTGACCAAGGTAGGCTGATTAATAGATACTTTCTCTTTTTCCTTACCTGACCACCGCCGGCAGTTTGATACTAAATGATATGTGATGACCCACGCTTCTCTTTTTTCAAGTCTTTTAGTGGTGCCTTTTGAATGCTGTCTGACCTAATTGTACCCACACCATTCATTTGGTAGGATCTAACTGAATGAAGTGGAGATACGAAATTAAAATAGTTGTCCAAATAAATAGTGCTATTTTATATATTATACAGAGAAAATTTCAAGAAATAACCTTCTGAAATTGTCAGGCACCAAAATTTAAAGCCGTATCTTAAGGGTATTCCTTTTATACATTATATGGTTCCATTGCCTCGTCTAGAGAATAACAGGGTCCCATTTTGTTAACATGATCGATCAATGGCTAAATTTTGTAAACTTTACTTTGAGGGCCTATTTTCGCGTTACCATTAAAATGCAAAAATCGATGTATCATTTCACTTCGATTTCGTGAAATACTGTTGCTAATCAAAGGATTAAAACAGTCTTTTGTCTCCCAATAATTTCTTCTACTTAGGGTAGTAGTAATATAGCGAGATAAATGTACATTTCTGTTACAGTTACGTAAAAATTGTGAAAACCCTCGAAAGTGGCATACTTCCTCCTTTCATCGCACATAAACTGTCTAAACTCCTCACCTAAAATATTTTGAAAATAAGAAAGTGTAAGATCGTTTTCTATTATGCACTGGGAGAATCTAGGCGATTTGCATTTTTCATTTTTGGGTATTCCATCGCCTTATTTTAGACACATCTCTTTCCGAGAACGACCGTTAGCCACTTTTATGTAGATCTTCAAACTCGAAATCATCAGAGGCGCCTTTTATAACGAAAATTGGCTCTTGTAATATATTAGATGGGTGAATATCAGAGTTGTGAGTATTCATTACATCCAAATCTAAAATATTCTCTTCGCCTCCCATAACATGGACAATTTCCATAGTGTACCGAAGTACTACTTTTCCAATATCACAAATCGTAGCTGCAGAATCGTTATCACTGTCTACGTCAGCTTGATAGCTTTCAACAACATCCGTATGAGGTACAAGGACAAATTGAATTTTGTCTGAATTTTTAACGACAGTCATTTCTTCGTCATATGAAGCCAACTCTCAAAAATGTTCATAAGCTCTTCTACATGTTTGTGGTCGAAAGAGTCATAAGCCTTTTTTCTTAAATAAAAATTAATAATTCACGCAACTGCCCAACCTATGATTTTTGTTCAACAAAGTTGAATATAAACATTTGTGCTAAAAATTGCTGCTTGTCTCTGAATGTATGTTGGTAAATATACATTTAATTAATTACTACCCATAAGCACAAGCTACATAATCTGCAAGTAAAACTGCATTATATAGAACTTACCAATAACCCATTTTTGTGAAAACACGCTTGTAGACAATATTTTCCAACACCAGTAACAGAATACGGCATAAAATTTGCCACGGAAAACGTTTATAATTCTTATAACAGATACTAAACTTCACTTATTAACATCACAAGCAAATATAATCAGTTGAGATTTATTAATAAAAGGTTGACGTTACTTGCGTATGATTATTCAAACGGTGGGCACGATTAAGTTAATTGGACTTAATGTTTCTATGATATTTCTCTTTAAAGGGATTTAAAACGTTTGGAATGTTTGACGTGCCATACCTAACCAAAGTGTACGATATAATTTTATTTGACATGGTATTTATGTAGGGGGGTAGAAAGTCTATTGGTGAGATGTTAAAGAACTATACAAGATTGACAAGCCTTCAAATAAAGCTCGAACAGATCTCAAAATAACCAAAGGCAATATCTATCCAAATACCTTCCAAAAAATGCTAGTGAACTATTCATCTGCTTTTTCATCCTTTATTTTCTTTATCTTCTCTTCTCATCCCTTATGTTTTACCCTTTATTCTCAGGCCATTATTATCCAATATTCTTGAATCTAGATCATTATTTCGAAACACGTGAATGACTCATACTGCCTTGGGGAAATTTCAAGAAAATTATGCATATTTAATAGATAGCCCCCTTAATATGCAGCATGACACGTCCAAATCAAAAACGCATGGCTGTTTCGATGGTGTATTTGTGTTTTTGCCTGTTAACTCGTTTCTTTATGTTGAATGGAGACTAGCTTTTTCATTTCTGGTCTGGTGTGCGTATTAACTAGTTCGTTACTTTCTGAGGTTTCGACGTTTGGACCGTTTGTGTTTTATTAAACGGTGGTTTCTTTGATTTTTGGGGTGCTAAGCTCAACTTTATATCACGAGCTCGTTACGGAAGCTCTTAAATTAAACCACAAGATGGCTCTGTGTGCATGCGTACGTACGTGTGTATGCGTGGGGCCTGCGTGCATGTGTGTATGAGTCTATGTGTGCGTGCATGTGTGTGGGTGCGTGTGTGTGTGTGTGTTTGGTGTGTGTATGTGTGTTGTCTGGGTGTGGGTGTGTGTGCGTACTTGCGCGCGCGCGCGTGTGTGTATGGAGTGTCATGTGTCGTGTGTGGTGTGTGTGTGCGTATGTGCGAGCGTTGGTGCGTGTGAGTGTGTGTGGTGTATAATTTGTCGTGGGTGTATTTGTGTTCGTTTGTACATGCGTGCGTGTGGTTATGGGAGTGAGTGTGGATGCGGGTGAAAGTATGAGTGTGAGTCAATGAGTGCGAGAGTGAATGAGTGTGAGTATGGGTAAGGGTGTAGGTGTGCTTTGAATATTGATGATGGTGTGGAGGTTGGTGTAGGTGTGGGTGTGAATGTGGTTGTGGGTGGAGTATGGTGTAGTGTTGGTGTGGGTGTGAATGTGAATGTTTGTGTTGATGTTGGTGTAAGTTTGAATGTGTGTGAGCGTGACTGTGACTGTGAATGTGAATGTGGATGTGGACGTGATGGTGAGTGTGAGTGTGAGTCTGAATCTTAGTGTGAGTGTGTGTGTGGGTGTGAGTGTGAGTGTGAGTGCGAGTGTGAGTGTGAATGTGAGTGTGAGTGTGAGTGAGTGCGAGTGTGAGTCTGAGTCTTAGTGTGAGTGTGAGCGTGAGTATGAGTGTGAGTGTGAGTGCGAGTGTGAGTGTGAATGTGAGTGAGTGAGTGGGAGTGTTAAGAGGATGACACCTCTCGAGAAAGTTTCAACTCGTAAGTTCAGTAACATAAAGGGTGGACTTGCCAACATTTCGTATTTCGAGAACAAGCATGTGCGAAAAACTCAAGGTAGTTTGAGAAATCATACTAGTTCTCTAAACAATATTGCTAAATATGCTTGTTTTAACAGACAATATTTATTGATATTCAATCAAGTATATGTACGCGTGAATCTCGGATTTTTTGTATTTAAGGTATACACCCATTTGTTTTGTCAAGTGTTGCCTACGCTTAGATAGGCCAGTTTTGACAAGTGTGACGCCACATTACGAGTTAGGTCTTGTGAGAAGTAAATACGCTTTTAGAAAAAAAGTATTTTAAAATGTTCTAAGTTGTTAAAAGTGACAGGCAATTAAACGGATCTGGCGCCATATTTAGTTGTCCGCCATCCTTAATAGCTACCCTCGTCAGATGCCAATCATATATTATTGACAAACTCTCACATCTAGGGGTATGTCCTAAAAGTAGCGTTTAGTTCCCTCGACCTATATCAAAATCGAATTTTTTGCCACTCCACATATGGACTAGAGTTACGAAATTTAATCTGCATGTACATTTTTAATAATCCTATTTTTAGCCTACCTTTTTAGTATGTGCACTAACTTTCTATTTATATTAACACTTCTGAAGTATTAGTAGGTATCTTCTTCAAATGATTCCTTTACGCAGAATCAGTGTTTCAGGTTCTGTTTTGCAGATAATAATATTGCTAATTCTAATTGAAGGATCGCCAAACAAAGCAATTATTATTAACCTAATTGTGTGGATAGAGGTATTACCATATAGAGGATGTATTAAATAAATGTATGATTACATTGATGTACAGGGTCACCATATGACATTAAAGTAATTCTACATTTTCTAGGTAAAGTTATGTTACGTGGCACGCTGTCATCTAATGTTAACATTCACCTCTCTGATCAAAATCTTAATTGGCCATAATTTACTTTATTCTCCTACCAGGGAAGTTTAAAAGGTTTCTTACCTTTAACACATATTACACTACTCTCGTATTCTTAGTAGTATAAATAAAATTAATTTATGTGTTATTTGATATAATCCATTCCAATTTGCCTTAAAGTCATTAAATTATGGTTAAAATAAATTTGTACAGTACCCTACGAGTGGTGACACGCCTCCGATTCGCTACCGATATAAGTGTTTCGATGAACAGCTATTGAAACTTTGTTGTACCTTCATTGGCAGCGAGCATCTGGTATTTGATCGTCATTTTCAGAATGTTACCAGACGAGAGCCGCCACTCTCTGGTTTACTTCGTACTGGTCTTAGTTTACTTGGTTCCGCTATTTCACCCCTCATGGATCAATGTCATGGATGCCGCACAACAATATAAAGTAATTAGATCTTTTATTAATTGTTAGTCATTTTAATAATTCACTAAATAGTGAAATACGCATATTACGCAAGGTATTGATTCTATACATCCAAAAACAATTTTTTGCGATATTTAAATTAGCCCATTAAAGGAGAGCTTCTTAACAATACTTTAAATGGGTAAACGATATGAAAAAATAAAGTAGATATATCAAGAAGGAGAAAAAAAATCACGCCTTTAACATGCTACCTTGACCTAAAAATTTCCTTACATCCGTTTGAAGTTGTCCGTAACATTTATTTTACAAAGCTAATTATAGAACTTCTTGAATAATTTATAAAATCGATCAATTTTGCAACGTGTTCATACTTTCAGGTCAAGTTTACATTGCCGCATGTTCTTTGTCAGTAAATGTGTCCAAAGCAGTATTTTTTCACACACAAGGAAACTTATTTTCAAGTTTTAAGATGTACTAAGGTCATTTATATATTGTTCCTTTTTGTAGCTCCAATATGAAACATTATATTACTAATATTACAGAAACATAAAAAAATGTACTTTTCAGATATTTATTTCGGATACCTATTGAGATTGAATAAAGCAAAATACTACATTCATAAGTAATTCTGCTATTTCGCATTCTCAATAAAACCACATAAACCCTTATTTTCAAGCTTTTAGCTTTTGTTTAGTAAATGATTTTCTTTTGTTGACTTTTCATTATTCAGAACTTCTGATTTTCAATCTACTTTGAAATAATGCAAATTAAAACATCTTTCCCTTACAGAATAATAATTTAATAAAGCAAAAACTACAATAATTGACTATTAAATTTAAATTTAGTGTTTTGAAAGGAAAAAGGAAAGGAAAGGTCACGTATTTCATTCCCTCCCCAAGGAGGAGGGCGAGCTGTTTGACCTTTCTAAGCTCCTTCAGCCACAATCATGGATTCCCAGCATACATACGTACATTACGTATATATGCATGGTGGGGTTAAGGATGGGTGTGATCAGGATAGGATCGGATGGAACGGAGTTAGGGTTCTAAGGGGGAAAATACTACCCCAGCACTCGCCTAAGTAGCCGCACATGGTGTGCGTATATGCAGGGACCATCCCGCTACGTTTTTATGAGAAAAACCCCCTGAAAAAAACCTCATACAAGGTAGAAGGGAATCGAACTCATTACCTCCCATTGAAATATCTGCCTAAATAGTGTATTGTCATTTTTAATAGCACCATATTCTTCAATGAATCACTCAAAATTGCTTTTAAATTACACTGGTCAACAAAACTTCTGGTTGCATGTCATAGTTGCTTTTCGGCTGATTTCAAATATGTTTGCAAAATTCATGTAGAAAGCACGGTTTGTGAGTAATACGCATTTAAAGTGTTGCAAGACTTTGTATTCTCCTAGAATGCATACAATATTAACTTACTAAATGTATTTAAAATGTATTTCTACATTATTTTCTGGAGTACTTAGCTTGAGGAACATTTTTTTTAGTGTCCAACAATAATCAGTAAGCATTTTTGGACTCCATTTTCCTTTGTAGCGATTTTCCGTTAGGCTTATATCCTGATAAAGCGTTCACCAGTTCGTCACTCACATCTGTTACGAGCAAAAATGGCATTAGTCTGAGGTAACAGACAAGAGGGGTGGTGACGTTTGCTCAGTGGTGAAAGGGGTGGGCGTGGTATTAATTTTGTAAATAGGACAGTTCGTAATACATAAGGCACAATTAGAGGAAAGTCATCAAATGGCGCTAGTTTGTTTATAGTCGAAAATATATCGGGGTCTAAATACCTAAATGCGAGTATTCCACAGCTTCAAAACAAACAAAAAACTTGCTTACCTTACGTCGCATAAACCAGGTGAATCGTTAAATTAAAAGCCGTGGTTCGGTGTTTCTAGTAAAGTTTCAAAATAATTGCACGTGATCAAAATAAACTGACGTGCTAACAGACTAGCTGGACGGTCATCAACATTATTTACTCTAATTTTACTCTACGTTAAATCTTATCAGTGAAATTCTATACCTTAAAGATAAAATGATTAACAAAATGGCAAACAATCAAACAATCTAACGCTGTGAGGTTGTTTGTGTAAACAAAAAAAAATAGACAGTTCACTAACATGAACGTAATCCAAATATTTTATCTTCTAAATTTTAGGCAATTCTTAAATAATGATACCGTTGCGAGGAAGGGCAGAAATAACATGTAATCATACAATACCGAAAACATACAATAACGAAATAATACGCCCAAGTTCATTAACACTGTCTATATATTATGACAAAAGAAAACAGAGTATCGGTATAATTATTATCAAATCACAAATAAATAAGTTTACTTCCGGAAGGAAGTAAACCGAGACGTAAAATTTTAAATATTAATTCGGGTTGAATCTTGCAAGGTTCAGAACTTCCCCAATAACAACTCAATTCATGAATGAACTGGTAAGCTCGAAAGTACGCAGAAATATTTATCTACGACTAAACCTCTCGCTATCAAACACGATAACACAAATAAATTTAAACCCACACATATTATGTTTCTTAAAACTCACTTCATCCATAATGAAATTTAATTCCTTTTATCCAAATTGCACCAATAAACTTTAAAATAAAAATTTCCGGTAACTGAACTTTAATTTAAGATCCTTTCGTGAAAAAATACAAATATGAATCCAAAAAATGAATTTGCAGACACATAATCGTGGATACATATACATGTACATACACCAAATAAGGCCACATTAAGAGTTTGATAACTTCTTTTCTCATTAAATTTTCAATGTACAGAATCGACACTTTGTTTATCTTGGAGCTACACCGTTTAGGATATATGTCCTTTTTTATCTTAGCCCCACGGACATCTAATATTATTTTCAGCCAAAAAACCAGTACAGTGTTCAGTGGCCTTATTAGACATAGGATGTTCATAATAAGGCCACAACTGTAAAATAGAAGGAAACAAATATTTATTCTTTAAACAAAGCTAACATAAAGGTAAACCCTGGCAGAGTAAACAAGCATAAACTCTGGAAAATAAGTACATTAAAATAAACTCCAGTATTAAAAAAAATTTACATCAATTATGGTGAACACTTCGGACACAGAATTGACTTCTTATCGGCTTTTGTAAGGCCGACACATTATTCATGGGCATATATCATACATTCCGCATAACTAAAACTGTATCTGTGTTGCAGGCAAAGTAGTAGCATGATTCAATGTCATGTTCATCTGCACTTGCTTCAGTTTTTCTTGATATCGTGCTCCTTTCCTTTGACAATAGTGATAAATTACACTTCGTCTTTGGCCCAAAACAGGTCTTTAGTTACAATTATAGTTGCAGATGAATTTATTTCCTTGCGACATGGCTTCGATGACGTCTTAATCTTTGGTGAAGGGAGTAATTCTGTGTTTGTCTGGTGGTCTGGTGAAGAGTTTTGCACGTGGTCAGGTAAATTCTGTATTTCGCATGAACATCATGGTTGCGGTGAGGTATGCCGACGTTTTGGGCGAGAAGGTAACAATGGTGAAATTGTTGCTAGCTTCTTGCGCAACGATGTGAGCGGCAATGTGTCAGAGTATGACCAGTTAGACTTCCAGATCGTCGGTTTTGTTCACTAACAACCGGACATGCTACTTCGGCCAGTTTGTAGCGTTCTTCCCATCAGGTTCCTGGGTTCGTAAACAACGTCGGGGATCACATCTTCCAAGGGATCTGAATTTGGCGAAGTCATTCACACCAGTCATGCTGCCTCTGGCAGTGATTGTGTATTGATGTGTCAGGCGGCATTGAATCGATCCATTCTGGTTTTTGTCTTTGGCCTTAAACAAGAATACACGGACCCAAAGGATTTCCACAGGCTACCGCAGTGGCACTTTCAGCGTGCTCTGTTGCTATTCAAACATTTTGAAAATGTACCTTTTCAATCGTACACTTGAGGTGGTGGTGTTATACTACGATTTATAATATTTTAATGCTCAGAAGTTCTACTATTGCATTAATTAAGAAACAGCAACAGTATTTCTTTAAGACTACTTGTAAGTAATTCCTAAGTTTTTTGTTAAAAATTTTTAGTATTTTACGACGTGGACTCAATCTTAACCTATACAAAAATTCTAAACCTTAGAGAAATTATAGTTAAAGCCTGTATGAACTCTAATACTACAACCCTACTGAATAAGAACATATCAAAATTAAACTAATACGGTAACAACTGCTAAAATACTAAACATTATTAAACACGTTCTGGAATTTCCCCGAGTTGAACAACACCAAAGCACAATGTAGAGTAAGGTCGTGGTTAAGTGAGGGTTTCTTTTTACTGCCCATGCGATTCTTAGAACTGATGCTTATTTCATTGATCTGTACCTTTACTTTATATATACATAAATATATATATATATATATATATATATATATATATATATATATATATATATATATATATATATATATATATATATATATAGGTAGGTTTATGTACTGGCTTAAAACTCGATATCACTCTGAAATTAACAATTAACAAGCTGACAGATATATTACAAAGCAAGGAACAAAGGTGCGACCTTATATATACAAAACTGAGTTGTAAATGCACTGTCAGTGATAAAACTGCTATGCTTATTTCTGAGGGTTTTGTTACGAACATAATGCTAAGTAGGTAAATAGAACATTAGCTCGCACGGCAAAGTGAAGCATAAACGTCGGTCTGGCGTCATTTGCTTTTAATTTTCTAACCTAATAAGTGCATGAACATAGTCCAGTTGATTGCATTAAGCAGGAATGCAAACTGTTTACTTATCTTATAGTCGGTCGAACCTGTTATATTTGCTTCAAAACAGCTTGCGTAGTGTGCTAACTTATCGTAAAATACCACAAACATAAAAAAATTTGAACTCAATAATAATAGTAATAATAATAATAATAATAATAATAATGTTTGAAAAGTTGAAATATTTATTTGTAATATGCATGTTGTTCGGTCCAACCAAGTAACATGAACTTATCGGTTGGTGCCGTGCAGTATCAGTTTTACATTAAATATAGAGATATTTGAGAAAAACCAGTTTGTATTATACTATAGTATTATTTGTCTGGCGTTAAACAATTATCTAGAAGTGTAAATAATAAGTACGAGTATAAAATTACATACAAGTGTAAACAATGATTTGTTCGTATACAATATATATATATATATATATATATATATATATATATATATATATTGTTTTTAATTTAATTATCCAGTATTTTCGTAGATTACACTTGAAAATGGGAAAATGTTCTATTGTGAGTATCTCCATTGGTATCGCATTGTACGATATTGACACTATACACTCAAGAGTTCTTTTGCCGGACTTAATAAAGTAAAATGAAAATGCGTACATCTAGTACGTCGAGTTTGATAGTTATGATCCAGTGGTACTTTATAGTTGTCATCCCGATGTGCAAGTATATTTAGGTATTTGTAAAACCCTTTAGGCGTAAGTGTGTTTCTTTAATTAGTTTTAGCAACTTGATTTGTAGTGATTCTAATCTGTTGATGTGAATAGTTTCAGCACTGCCCCATACACGAACTGCATTCCTAATTATTGATTCTATCAATACCTTGCATACTATTTCCATAGTTTTTCTATCTGCGTAACGGCTTAATAAATAAAAACATCCTGATATCCGTTTTACTTTTGTGTGTATATGTTTTCTGTTTGTTATACATAAGCTTAGAATCAATTGTAACTCCCAGATAAGTGAATTCGTTTACATTTTGTAGTACACTGCATTTGCAACCACTTGCCTTATTTTGTATTTGACAGCCGTATTCGTGCATAATAATCTTTGCTTTATTTACTCTGATCATATGAGACGTAGAAAAAATTATAATTTTTTTTTTTGAGTTTGGGAAAAGATTGTAGCTATGCATCCAGTTGCATATATTGTCCAGTTCAGTCTGCATTACATCTTGACATACTGTAATGTCGCTATGGGAGTACATTAATATCCCATCGTCGGCATACATGAAAAGTTGGACACTCCGTTACACCCCCATAACCAGAAGTCCTGATATCCGTTTTACTTTTGTCTGTATATGTTTTCTGTTTGTTATACATAAGCTTAGAATCAATTTTAACTCCCAGATAAGTGAATTCGTTTACATTTTGTAGTATACTGCATTTGCAACCACTTGCCTTATTTTGTATTTGACAGCCGTATTCGTGCATAATAATCTTTGCTTTATTTACTCTGATCATATGAGACGTAGAAAAAATTATAATTTTTTTTTTGAGTTTGTGAAAAGATTGTAGCTATGCATCCAGTTGCATATATTGTCCAGTTCAGTCTGCATTACATCTTGACATACTGTAATGTCGCTGTGGGAGTACATTAATATCCCATCGTCGGCATACATGAAAAGTTGGACACTCCGTTATACCCTCATAACCAAAAGTACGTTACGTTAGATTTGTAGATTTTTACGCGAAATGCCAGTATTTAACTTCTACTGTTTACTTTTCAAACCAACAGGTCTATAATACACCACTTTAACACACACGAGCGACGCAATGTGTCGCCGCCCCACTACCTTGTTGATACGGTCAACTGTATGTTTACATCATACGATTTCAACATCAATTCACTAAAAATTGGTTTTTAACAAAATTGTTAAAATAAGCCCATCAGTATGACTGAGCTTTCTTAGTGTTCAGAGGCGAGAACGCCATGACAGGCCACCGCACGACCGTTTTCGCCGTTATTGCGGTGACTCATCAGGAGCGGGTAGATCTGTCATGGAATATCTCAACTCCTAACGTATATATGATGGCCACAATAGAAGACGGTATGTGAGAGATACGAATAGCGCCATCTGTATCCCAAGAGTGGGACCTCTCATCAAACTGATAATATACTAATGCATATAAGAAATAAGAAAATTCATTTCTCAAAAAGAAAGCACACAAAAATTGGTTTTTAACAAAATTGTTAAAATAAGCCCACCAGTATGACAGCTTTCTTAGTGTTGAGAGGAAGGAACGCCATGACAGGCCTCCGCCTGACCGGTTTCGTCGTTATTGCGACTCATCCGTAGCGGGTAGATCTGTCATGGAATATGTCACTAAAGAAAGCCACTTATGACCCTTATCGTATAATTTTGCTCACATTTTGTGGTTAAAGGAGAAAAAAACACAACCAGTTTCCCTAACGTACGTTTATATTGTTGTGCATACTCTTTAAGTGTTTAATCACTCTATAATCATTTTTAGTACAAAGGAAAGTTAAATTCATTAAACGACCAAATTATATTTTATAGAATACATCCTTACATTATTTCTGAACAAAATAGGTTACTATTATTTTGTAATTGTAGAATTCGCGCTTTGTGATTAGGTTACGATGTGAATAAAATGATAAAACTGATAAGCACCACCTTCAGCTTTTCCGACAAACTGCATACTGCCTACAACCGTACGCCATTTTTGAATTCACATATCATTCAACCATATATATCATACATTTATACAACTGACGTATCCGGGGCTCAGGTAAACATCCGAGGTGTGCAGGATTTTCATTAATTTCCTGTTGAAACCCTTTGGGAGTTACATAGTTCCTCCTTAATGCTCAAAACCGTGGCGTTTCCACTTCTTGGAGCACTGCAGTGTCTGCCTGTCTATCTTAAGGGGTAACCAGGCTAGTATCTGCCCCTTAGACCCGTAATGGCAAAACCACCATATAAGACATCTTTCAACGTCTTTATCGCGTATCGTAATCACCAAAAATTATACATATTGCATACAAACCGCCATAAAAAGTACATACAAAACCATTCGCATTTTCACTTATAGCGTCTTCGCCTCTTATGAAATTTTACTATTGACGCCTCGCTCTCCTCGGCCCATTTCCATTAAAAAGAAAAAAAACGAAATTCCATCACTTTTCTTTCATTCACATACTCCTGAATTTCAAAAAACCGCGCTCCGGTGGCGCGTAATTAACCTGTTCATTAATTTCGGCTGATTAGAAATAATTCTAACCCGAAATTTCGAATATAAGAATAAACGCTCAACCTTGACACTTTTTCGTACATGGTAAATAACACGTCGATTTTACCACAATTCACGATTCGTGAAATACTCAGACATAATGATTTATCAAACAGCAATCTCAATTACCCAAGTTTAAATTTTACTCTTACTAACGCCACACATTTCTATATTACTTTGAGAAAATATTTAATTATCACGTCATTGACATATTGTAAGAAACTCCGGGCGGGAATATTTGAATGATCAGCATCATCTGATATTATGTGGTTGTCGTTGCCAACCCCGTGACAACACTATTGGCGTTGGTCAATGTAAGACCACAGTTAATTTGTTGGGTAAAGAGATGAGACTGTACATAAATTATTCCTTAAAATATTAAGTATTTTCTGTTTACCCTTTACTTTTTTGTGAATCTGAGCATTACTAAGATCACAAGGCGTTAAAGCAAATATTATCGTAATATTGCTAAATATTAACATAGCATAAAGCGATATGTAATGGAAGTTATTTACTTGATTATGTTCACAAGGAAATTTAATATTTGATTTCGGTTTATGGGAAATGGTCTTTTTAGAGAATGAATTTACACAGTAATTAATCACTAAAGGAGCTTTGATTTATAGTGTGTGAATATTAACTTCATTTCGGTTGGACTCTAGTTAGTAACTAAACGAGGTTAGAATAATTGTGCAGTGTTTAATAAAATTAACCGTTAAGCATCTAAAATAGAAGTGCGATTATTAAACGCCATAAAAAATTAATCAGTCCAACGAGTTGATTTTTATGGTTAATCAATAAAGCGACCTTTAAAGGTATTGAATGTGCATTTAATGCGACCTATTAACTTTAACAAAATGTTCTGTTCTGCATTGCGACTTCTTCTTGCTTCGGTTGTGTTTAAACTTTTATTATGCTATCGCATTAAATTTTCCCCTGATCTATGTATGTATGTTGAACCGAAGTGTGGGTAATATTAAGGTAGTTTAAGAAGTAATATCAAAGACTAGATTCGTTACAAGCAAGGTCGCAGATTAACAATGTTCTTTCAAAAAAACTCAATAAAGAGATCCTTTTTATAACCGTAACAAAAATTTCCAAAGTATCTTCTTGTTTATGTATTTAGATTTTCTCATTTCATATTTCTTATATACACATATTTAATACAAGTGTACGTAACTGCTAAAAAACAAATGTACGGTGACTTTAACCGTTGCAGGTTATGTCTTATGTACGAAAATAACCCAATTAAGGTGTTACACGAACCTCATATAAATATTTTAAATGGTCAATAATAAGTTAAAATTATAATCTAAATAAAAGTGAACAACACAGTGTGATCAGCTTTAAATTAATGTTTCATTAAACTTAAATAAAAGCAAGTGAAATGATTTACATAAAATTGCACCCGAACTGAAACAGTTAAATATAAGAAAATACATTAATTAGTTCAAACCCAGACCTCTATTTCCATAAAAAAAATAATTTGTATTGTTATGTAACACGTCTTAGTAATATTTTTACGTCATGAGCGTAAAGTGCCGAAATATATCTTTTTGATGCTTTTATAATGTAGGTTATTTCATTAATTACCCATTTATCTCAAACTGTTCAAATGATAACGATAATTTGCACCAGATAGTTGTATACCACAACAATATCCACATTGGGTGTAATCTAAAAAATTACACAAATACAAACCTGTCGATAATCACGCACGTAACAGCGTTTTTAAGTTAACTATAGAAATTGTCTACTAAAACCATACTCAATCGGCAAGTGTTTGTTACTCTAATTTTCCCCATAAGTTTTAAACCATTTGAGTTATAATTTCAGCAAAAAAAAATTAATATACAAACAAAAGGATTTTTATCTACATAAAGTAATATACCTTACCTTGTTTATATTAATTCGATAATTTAACATTTCAAAACTATTAATACTGCAATAAATTTATTAGTTCGTTATTGTGATGTACATTCAGTTTAAACCACTTATTTATTTACACATTAAATTACTAACCAAAGCAAGGGTACTGTTTTTTTTTACTGATTTACAGCTTGTCAGGGACTCGAACATCTAGTTCACTCAATGAAGGTCTAGAGGAGGACTTTAGAAACCAGTAGTAATCGACTAAACAATCGAGTTTATTCACCGTGTTAAACACCGTGCAATACTCCGTTAGATTAATAAATCTCCATTAGCGGATATTAAAAGCTGTGATTTGGTGAATAACGCCTGATTATCCGGTACGCCTTTACTACACCCCCACTGGTCAATATAACCCCTCATGTTGTCCAGCAATGCTACAACACATGAACAAGCAACACTCTTTTAACATCGGTATCTGTGAACTCACTAAATACATTTTACAATGTTTTACTGTTAATACTATTTAAAAAGTTTACATGTTCGAATATTTATCTACCTAATACTGGAACACTCCCTCCTCAAAGAAGTTTTCTCACCGGCAAAACTCAAAACAAACGGCCTAAACGACCGGTTCCAAAGTTAACACTTTGCAGCCAATACACCACAGCCGACTATAAGTTTGGTGAGTTTCCAGCACAGTATTGGTAGATTTAAGCGAGAACGAAATATAGACCCTAATTGATGGTTAAGTAAGTCTTATTGTGGTGTATTCTAGAATACTTTAGTTTTAAGTATTACAATGCTGCGGTGTTAACGTCATCATTACTTTCTGGTTTGAGATGTAGACATGAGAGCTTTTGGATTGAGTTGACGCGGTAGGTTTGGTACAAAATTAGCACATCTTTTGAGTCTGAGGCGAGTGTTATTTACTGGAGGAGATTGGGTTAGTAATGGCGATTTGTGGATATAGAAGCGAAGAGTAATTAAGCGGTAGCTATCGTACATGATTGATGTGTGAATAAGTTTACGCCTCGGCTAACGAGTGGTAATTTACCCTGTTGCGAAGGTGAACCAATCGAACTAGGTGTAAAGAAAGATATAAGGATTTATTAGTGTAGTGGAATCATTTTGTACGGTAGTAACTAGGTGCAGCCGTACAGTTATCATGAAGGAGGAGGAAAACTGGAAAGTTATACAGAACACAAAAAACTGATAGTTATGTTTAGCTGTGAGAACTAGTCTTTACGTTGGGCCATTGTGATATTACCCATAACCGTGCTTGAGGATCACTGTCCAAAGGTCAGTCGTAGTTATAGCGTGAGCAAACTCCAGCTGAGTCCTCCACATTAGGCTTTCTAAAAAGCCTAATGCCTGTGAACAAGGCGGGTTGGGTACATCATAACCTCTTTCGATCCTTTCTCTTCCACAAGACCACCCTTTGCGGCAATGGCGTAACTGACGATGATCAGTAGCAATTTCTTCTTTGGTTTTTGTTGTGCGGATTCCATCTTCTTTCGTGGTGGAGGTTTAGGGAATTTTGGACAAGCAATGTAATTTACGAAATAATCCCTCCACAATTAACGCATTTAGGTTATTGAGTACGGGGTTTAATGCATGTATTGGTGCGGTATACTAACTATTCCTATGCAAATCAAAAATATTAAAATTACATTATCAAAGTCAAATTTGCGTAATTGACTCATCACTAAACCAATCACTTTCGTCTTCTGTATCATTCACGAAATTTATTACAATTTGCTCGGTTTGTACGTCAATAATTGTTTCGTTTGATAAATAATTATTTTCTTTAAGTTGTTTTAACCCTACGAGGCATACGCTCTCGTTTGTACACATCGGCATACGGTGGGTGAAAAATACCCATTAGTATTTAATATAGAATACAAGATTAATATTTGTAAAATACTTTATTTATAAACACTAACAACATTGTGACAAGCATTAAATGATTATTTGCATATTTTGTTTACGTTTTTGGCAATAATATACAGTGTGATCTTTGCAAATGGCATTTCCACAACAAACACACAAACGGTCGCACTTACGGTCTTTCTTTGTGGGGCATAGAGAAAATCGCTTCTTTGTGTACGCTTTCTTGGGTGCAGGGGGGTTCTCTCCGTCTTAGGTCACAAATTGTTTAATATTTTCTGCGATAGTCTTAGTAAGGTTGCGGTATTTTAATCGTCTCGTCATGTGAGGTGAAATTAAATAAAATGCCAATTCTTGTAAAAATAAGCGTCACTTATCATTTCTTTGTTTATGATGGTCCGGGTTTTCGTGTGTAAATAGTATAAAAGCATTGAGAGCTCCCACATCCATGATATTGCCCCATACAACATACGGCCACCGTTTAGTTTGTCTCATGCAAGTATAATTGGCAACTTTTTGGTCTCGACTCCTCCTTTAGTTTTATTGTAAAAGTTTATTATTTCTGGCAACGATGTTATTCATTATATGCATGGTACTTAAAGGTATCACCGACTTATTTTTGAGGCACATAACTTACGATGGTCATATCGTCTTGAAATCCAAAACAAGAAGAGTGCACGGGCCTATTTTTGTGTGGTTGCATTTCAACTGGAATATCTTTATTATTTTTATGCATTGTTCCTACGGCTGTGATACCCACTGACAATAAATTTTTGAACAATTCGACACACATAAAAAAATTAACCACTGTGAGGTTCCGGGAACTTTTGGTAGAAGGATTTATTAACAACTGTACAATATGCATTCCTAGATTTTTCTGTACTTCTGCTCCAGGTTGTTTTCCAATGTATATACTTCGTTCAGTGCATATCCAGTGCCTGATGCACAAAGCCAAAAAAATGTTATGCTATATTTAGCTGGTTTAGATGGCATGTATTGACCAAATCCGCATCGGCCTCGAAAGCCAACTAACTGTTCATCAATTGTAAGATTAATTTTCGGAATCATGCAGTTTTTACATTGCGTCAAAAATAAATTCCAAATGTAAGAAACAGCGGCTAATTTATCAGTTTCTTGTCTGATTATACGTGTTCTTTTGTCGTTGAACTTCAAACATCGTTTTATATCTTTGAATCTATTCATTAACATGGCAGCTTTATGCAATGGATTTGATAATTTATTGAGGAACAATTCAGGTACTGGTACATCCCAAGTTTTATGAACTTCAGTCATTAGTAGTATACCTAAGAAAGCATCTAGTTCAACTTCATCAATTGCCTGTCATCTTTTATTCTTCCCTAAACAGATTCTTTATTAGTGCACATAATAATTTCGTTAGTTATAGCAGTAGTTATAAATTTTTACCAAGCTTGAACATGAGAAAAAATTTCGTTGCGTTGTCTCGAGCCTGTCGTAAAACGAATTATATTACATGGCCGGACCTTTCTGTGCTTATTAGATGGTTCTTTAGCCCATTTGCTACCATTTTTTGATATCATGAATTCTATATTTGTTGGTGTGCCATTTTCTTCTTCTCCAGAATCACTCTCAGAGCTATCATCGGAAGATGGAAGAAAATTGGGGCTACCAGTAACTTCTGCATTTATTTGAATATCTGCACTCTCTTCACAATCAGATTCATCACTAGCTTCAGATCCGACATAATCCTCTTCGCCAATCCATTCAGAAATAATAGTTTCAAAATCTCGATCTGTAGGTCTTACATTTTTTACTACCGGAAGCCATCACTACGTATATAATGTTTATGTATTATTTCTAAGCGAAGTAAATTAGTAATAAACTTACCACAGAATAAATAAGAAACTACAATTTCAACACAAATATAAGATTTGAAAATTCACACCAGATGCTTGGGTAGAAATCACCCACCATATGCTTATAGCGCTTTAAATTGAAAAATGTTTATTTGACTGATAACAAGATAAAATAGTGTACTAAAAGTGATACTACATAACAAGCACTCCTCAAGGAACGCATACCTAAAAGAATTTTCTTAAATTCTTCACGATAAACGAAATGCGTTATTTACTATTAGTATGGGTACAAAATACCCACCCTATGCTTCGTAGGGTTAATGTGTATGAAAGATTTAACGATTTTAAATAATTATACACATTACACACCACTTACTTGTCCGTGTTGACCCAGTGTTGAACTCATTTTATTGTAGTATCACAATATCCTTAAAATCAGGACCAATACTAAACTTGGAATAATAACTCTGAAGTAAATTAGCAGGTATGTCAATAAATACATTTAATTATTAGAGAAAGTGCAGTCATATCGGAATTCACAATATTATTGAATAGCATTTTAATGGTATTTAATTACCCTACATTAAGGGTAACATCTAGCTAAACCCTGGAAAACATACAGTAGTTGTAGGAATTTTTGTTTATTAATTGTACCTTATTTTTGTCTTTAAAGTATCATTTAAAACAAGCCAGATGTTATCCCTTAAACTGAACAATTTTACGGCGACACCACTGGTATCACCTGATTGCTAATCTCGGAAAATTTACAATTATACGAGTGCGCATCCGTCCTTGGGACAATCTTTCTCCGTGCGTAGAGTATGTTACGTATGATCCCAGTAGTTATTCACAACCAGAAGAGAAACTTGAGCTCTAATGTTTTCCTTAGAAAAAAGAGCATTTATAAATCTTTATGTAGAGGAAAATTTACATTAGTTACAAATCACGGACCTTTGAAAAGCATTTTTAACTTTAGAGTAAGAATTCTGTTTACAGAAACCAGTATTCAAAGGTGGGGTATTATATTATTAGGTTAGGTCGGTACATAACTTTTTATAAAAAAGGCAAAATAAATTTGATTTTTGTTTAAAAAATGGCCCTATTTTGAGTAGAGTAGAATTCTAACTTCACAGTACAGTTACACAGATTCAAATAGAAGAGGAAACTTTTAAATATAGTTACTAAAAAAAGAAGTAATAATTGAAATTATGACGTGATCAAATCATGTAGCTTAATTTTATTGTATGTATTTTAAACACTAATAAAGCACAAGTATTGTAAAAAAGGTCTTTATAAGGGAATAAATGATGTAGAACTTTATGACAGGATGTTGTGTACTTATTATTCAAATGAAACAGGTATATTGACCAAATCACAAAAACATCTTTCACTGCTATCTTACTAAGCTACAGGTCAATTTTCCTTACTTGCACACACACATATTACACAAACATATCTGACGCTAAAACGAAGAAGTGTGAAGATCGCTGCCCATCGCATATCTTGGTCGTGTTTACCGTAACTACCAGGGTAGGGTTGAGTTTTGAGATGAGAAGCTGGCTACATTGAGAAGGCTCTGGTTAGGCACGAACAGATTCCGTTTGAAACTTTAACTTTCCCACGTAGACCTCTTTCCAACCTTGTCACGTTTCTTGAATATCGTCATATTACATTTTCTTTCCGCGCATTTCTAATGAATAAAATATACAGTTGGTTATTGCAGCTTTTGTGAATTTATATTTTTGTAAAGTTCTTTTAGTGATGAGTCACGTTAGCATCGTTATACGTTTACATAAATTCCTTAACATACTTTTCACAGAAAAATACAGCTTATACTAGCGTGAGTTTTGTTTCGGAATTTGGCACTACCAATGAAGGCAAAATGAAGGTATTTTAATCCGAATTTATTAAAATGTTCCTACCTAATTAAAAGTGTTTAAAGGTGAAGTTTTCTGGTGCATTTGTGTGCATGTGTACAAGCAGGTTAGAATTTACGCAAAAATACGTGTCGAAGATTGCTTGTATAAAGATACGCGTACCAAATTCCATCATAAGGATTCCTTCCACATCTTTTATATGTATAAAACATGTGGAAGGAATCCATATGATTGATTAATTGTATTATGCGCATGAAATTTAAGTGTTATATTATATTATATATATATATATATATATATATATATATATATATATATATATATATATATATATATATATATATAGTTATAATTTTTCTTGTTGTTGAGAAATCATTAACTCGCTTTAAACTTTAAACTTAAAATATTTATTTTATTTTAAAGAAATAGCAGCATGGTCTGCCAAAGCAAAAGTCTACTAACTATCTATCGTATTTGTTTGTACAAACATTTTCATAATACTTATTACAAGGTAAAGAATAGAAATGTTACTTTCAATTACAGTTATTATAAAGTGGGTAGTGGTTTTGTATGAAAGTAATAACATGAAATAGGTTTATAATTATGTCGGTATTTTCCTGTCTGGATATAATTCCTCCCTCCATTAGAAAGAAACGTCCGAGTTTCTTAAATTGGGACAAACTATATTTTCTTCCTGTATTAATTTCTTCATGCTGGCTACTGTTACGTTTGGTTTGCGTCTAAATGTATTGATTAAATTTTTCCGGAATTTTATGATTAGTATGGCTCCTATGATGATTAGTGTCCAGATGATAAGGGTTAGTACCTGGAATCATTTGTAGTGGTTCGGTTCCTTCTTCTAGGGATTTTCTTCTTTTCTTAATTTGTCGAGATTTTGTAGGTGTTCCTTTTCGAGCCTTATTTTGAATGTGGGTGGATATTCCATTGGAGTTACCTTTGGTATATTGATTGTGAAGTTTTATTTTCTCCATTGAAGATGTAGTTTTCAATTATTATCTTACATGTAGAGTCTATTAGGTTGTTGCCGGCTACTATGGTCCTACTCAGTTGTGTTTCGCAATTCTCTATAATTTCTAGTTCTGTGTCGGTTGAGGTTAATAACTGTTTGTAGATTTTGAATTTACTTATTGTTTTTGCCCTCGGACATTTGTTGGTGTCTTTGAGTTTGCATTCGAATGTATGGTATTCTTTTGGGAAAATTCGTTGTCCTAGGATCATCGGACATTCCTCTTCTGTCCAGAATTCTTCGTTTTCTGTTTGTAGGTGGAATCTGGTGGGTGGTATTAGGATTGTACGCATTAAGGTTGTCTGGTATGGGGTAGATGGTTGAGAGGTTTTAATGGAAATGTGAGTTTCGGGATCTTTACCATGAATAATAATTGTTCATTTACTAAGAGTATGTGTACCTTTGAGAATTCAGTTATCCTGAAGGGATGTAACTTATCTGTTACTACTAATTCGTTTGGGCTATAAATTTGGAGGTGATTCAGCATTTCGTTTAATTCGTCAAGGGATATTACTTCTAAATTGGTTATTTCGTTGAATGATAGTGATACTGCTCGTTCTAACATTTCTAAAGTAAGAAGTAAATCTTTACTTAAACTAATTTCTAATTCTATCATAGTTTTTATGTCTATTTCTTGTTCTAATTTATTGACTACTGAGACTGTTTGGTTAAGAGGCTTGTTCTTGATCTTTTGAGTATCTGTTCGTTAAATGGTTTCCAAATGAAGTAAACTTATCTATTTTCTTAATTATCTTTTCCTGATTATTGAATAAAGTTTCTATATTTGTATTATCTTTTGCGTCTGGATCACCTGTAATGAATTTTATAACGTATCCTAGTCCATCTATAAGTCCTCTTTTGTCTCTTCCTTTGAATTTTTGGAATGTACTTTCTAATTTGTTGCATCTGTAAACTAAATTTGAGTAATTTTTCCGGATTAATGTGTTGTTGGTGATTTTGTGTTCTAATATTACTGTATTGATTGTTAGTTGTCTTATGTTGGTTTCGATCTCGGATAGTAGAAGTAAGAGGTGTGATAATGATTTAGTGTCTTGGCGGGACCTAGATGTTCTTGGTAGTAACCATTGGTTTTAAAAGGAGTCGTTCTTGAACAGCTAGTCCTAGGATTCTGTAACGGAAAGATTTTTCTTATTGCGCATCAAAGGACGTTGTAGTTCCGTTTTGTCGTAATTGGATTCTTTTCACATTTTTTTAAATTTGGAATATTGTGTGTTCGAAAATTCCAAATTATGAAAAATGGTGGCTCATGATTTTAAAATATGATAATATATGTTTAAATGTTTAAATCAATGACTTACAACCGTCAATATTCCGCATCAAAGGACGTGCTAATTCAGTTTTATCGCAATTGGATTCCTTTCGCATTTTTTTAAAATTCGGGAATATTGTTTGTTCGAAAATTATACATTATGAAAAACGGAGGCTCTTGATTTTAAAATATGATAATATATGTTTAAATGTTTAAATCGGTGACTTACAACCTTCAATATTGCGCATCAAAGGACGTTCTAATTCACTTTTGTCCTAATTGGATTCTTTTCGCATTTTTTTTAAATTCGGGAATATTGTTTGTTCGAAAATTATAAATTATGAAAAATGGTGGCTCATGATTTCAAAATATGATAATATATATTTAAATGGTTAAATCGGTGACTTACAACCTTCAATATTGCGCATCAAAGGACGTTCTAATTCAGTTTTGTCGTAATTGGATTCTTTTCGCATTTTTTTTAAATTCGGGAATATTGTTTGTTCGAAAATTATAAATTATGAAAAACGGTGGCTCATGATTTTAAAATGTGATAATATATGTTTAAATGTTTAAATCGGTGACTTACAATCTTCAATATTGCGCATCAAAGGACGTTCTAATTCAGTTTTGTCGTAATTGGATTCTTTTTGCATTTTTTTTAAATTGGGGAATATTGTGTGTTCGAGAATTATAAATTATGAAAAACGGTAGCTCATGATTTTAAAATATGTTAACATATGTTTAAATGTTTAAATCGGTGACTTACAACCTTCAATATTGCGCATCAAAGGACGTTCTAATTAAGTTTTGTCGCAACTGGATTCTTTTCGCATTTTTTTTTTAATTCGGGAATATTGTTTATTCGAAAATTATAAATTACGAAAAATGGTGGCTTATGATTTTAAAATATGATAATATATGTTTAAATGTTTAAATCGGTGACTTACAACGTTCAATATTGCGCATCAAAGGGTGTTCTAATTCAGTTTTGTCGCAATTGGATTCTTTTCGCATATTTTTTTTTTAATGCGAGAATATTTTTTATTCGAAAATTATAAATAACGAAAAATGGTGGCTTATGATTTTAAAATATGATAATATATGTTTAAATGTTTAAACCGATGACTTACAACCTTCAGTATTGCGCATCAAAGGGCGTTCTAATTCAGTTTTGTCGCAATCGGATTCTTTCCGCATTTTTTTTTTAATACGGGAATATTGTTTATTCGAAAATTATAAATTACGAAAAATGGTGGCTCATGCTTTTAAAATGTGATAATATATGTTTAAAAGTTTAAATCGTTGACTTACAACCTTCAATATTGCTCATCAAAGGACGTTATAATTCAGTTTTGTCCCAATTGGATTCTTTTTCGCAATTTTTTTTAATTCCAGAATATTGTTTATTCGAAAATTATAAATTACAAAAATGGTGGCTCATGATTTTAAAATATGATAATAAATGTTTAAATGTTTAAATTGGTGACTTACAACCTTCATTATTGCGCATCAAAGGACGTTTTAATCCAGGTTTGTCATAATTGGATTCTTTTCGCATTTTTTTTAAATTCGGGAATATTGTTTGTTCGAAAATTATAAATTATGAAAAACGGTAGCTCATGATTTTAAAATATGATAATATATGTTTAAATGTTTAAATCGGTGACTTACAATCTTCAATATTGCGCATCACAGGACGTTCTAATTCAGTTTTGTCGCAATTGGATTCTTTTCGCATTTTTTTTAAATTGGGGAATATTGTGTGTTCGAAAATTATAAATTATGAAAAACGGTAGCTCATGATTTTAAAATATGTTAACATATGTTTAAATGTTTAAATCGGTGACTTACAATCTTCAATATTGCGCATCACAGGACGTTCTAATTCAGTTTTGTCGCAATTGGATTCTTTTCGCATTTTTTTTAAATTGGGGAATATTGTGTGTTCGAAAATTATAAATTATGAAAAACGGTAGCTCATGATTTTAAAATATGTTAACATATGTTTAAATGTTTAAATCGGTGACTAACAACCTTCAATATTGCGCATCAAAGGACGTTCTAATTAAGTTTTGTCGCAATTGGATTCTTTTCGCATTTTTTTTAAATTCTGGAATATTGTTTGTTCGAAAATTATAAATTATGAAAACGGTGGCTCATGATTTTAAAATATGATAATATATGTTTAAATGTTTAAATCGGTGACTTACAATCTTCAATATTGCGCATCAAAGGACGTTCTAATTCAGTTTTGTCGTAATTGGATTCTTTTCGCATTTTTTTAAATTGGGGAATATTTGTGTTCGAGAATTATAAATTATGAAAACGGTAGCTCATGATTTTAAAATATGTTAACATATGTTTAAATGTTTAAATCGGTGACTTACAACCTTCAATATTGCGCATCAAAGGACGTTCTAATTAAGTTTTGTCGCGATTGGATTCTTTTCGCATTTTTTCTTAATTCGGGAATATTGTTTATTCGAAAATTATAAATTACGAAAAATGGTGGCTTATGATTTTAAAATATGATAATATATGTTTAAATGTTTAAATCGGTGACTTACAACGTTCAATATTGCGCATCAAAGGGTGTTCTAATTCAGTTTTGTCGCAATTGGATTCTTTTCGCATATTTTTTTTTTAATGCGAGAATATTTTTTATTCGAAAATTATAAATAACGAAAAATGGTGGCTTATGATTTTAAAATATGATAATATATGTTTAAATGTTTAAACCGATGACTTACAACCTTCAGTATTGCGCATCAAAGGGCGTTCTAATTCAGTTTTGTCGCAATCGGATTCTTTCCGCATTTTTTTTTTAATACGGGAATATTGTTTATTCGAAAATTATAAATTACGAAAAATGGTGGCTCATGCTTTTAAAATGTGATAATATATGTTTAAAAGTTTAAATCGTTGACTTACAACCTTCAATATTGCTCATCAAAGGACGTTATAATTCAGTTTTGTCCCAATTGGATTCTTTTCGCAATTTTTTTTTAATTCCAGAATATTGTTTATTCGAAAATTATAAATTACAAAAAATGGTGGCTCATGATTTTAAAATATGATAATAAATGTTTAAATGTTTAAATTGGTGACTTACAACCTTCATTATTGCGCATCAAAGGACGTTTTAATCCAGTTTTGTCATAATTGGATTCTTTTCGCATTTTTTTTAAATTCGGGAATATTGTTTGTTCGAAAATTATAAATTATGAAAAACGGTAGCTCATGATTTTAAAATATGATAATATATGTTTAAATGTTTAAATCGGTGACTTACAATCTTCAATATTGCGCATCACAGGACGTTCTAATTCAGTTTTGTCGCAATTGGATTCTTTTCGCATTTTTTTTAAATTGGGGAATATTGTGTGTTCGAAAATTATAAATTATGAAAAACGGTAGCTCATGATTTTAAAATATGTTAACATATGTTTAAATGTTTAAATCGGTGACTTACAATCTTCAATATTGCGCATCACAGGACGTTCTAATTCAGTTTTGTCGCAATTGGATTCTTTTCGCATTTTTTTTAAATTGGGGAATATTGTGTGTTCGAAAATTATAAATTATGAAAAACGGTAGCTCATGATTTTAAAATATGTTAACATATGTTTAAATGTTTAAATCGGTGACTAACAACCTTCAATATTGCGCATCAAAGGACGTTCTAATTAAGTTTTGTCGCAATTGGATTCTTTTCGCATTTTTTTTAAATTCTGGAATATTGTTTGTTCGAAAATTATAAATTATGAAAAACGGTGGCTCATGATTTTAAAATATGATAATATATGTTTAAATGTTTAAATCGGTGACTTACAATCTTCAATATTGCGCATCAAAGGACGTTCTAATTCAGTTTTGTCGTAATTGGATTCTTTTCGCATTTTTTTTAAATTGGGGAATATTGTGTGTTCGAGAATTATAAATTATGAAAAACGGTAGCTCATGATTTTAAAATATGTTAACATATGTTTAAATGTTTAAATCGGTGACTTACAACCTTCAATATTGCGCATCAAAGGACGTTCTAATTAAGTTTTGTCGCGATTGGATTCTTTTCGCATTTTTTCTTAATTCGGGAATATTGTTTATTCGAAAATTATAAATTACGAAAAATGGTGGCTTATGATTTTAAAATATGATAATATATGTTTAAATGTTTAAATCGGTGACTTACAACGTTCAATATTGCGCATCAAAGGGTGTTCTAATTCAGTTTTGTCGCAATTGGATTCTTTTCGCATATTTTTTTTTAATGCGGGAATATTTTTTATTCGAAAATTATAAATAACGAAAAATGGTGGCTTATGATTTTAAAATATGATAATATATGTTTAAATGTTTAAATCGATGACTTACAACCTTTAATATTGCGCATCGAAGGACGTTCTAATTCAGTTTTGTCGCAATTGGATTCTTTTCGCAATTTTTTGTTAATTCGGGAATATTGTTTATTCGAAAATTATAAATAACGAAAATTGGTGTCTCCTTATTTTAAAATATGATAATATATGTTTAAATGTTTAAATCGGTGACTTGCAACCTTCAATATTGCGCATCAAAGGACATTCTAATTCAGTTTTGTTGTGATTGGATTCTTTTCGCATTTTTTTTAAATTCTGGAATATTGTTTGTTCGAAAATTATAAATTATGAAAAATGGTGGCTCATGATTTCAAAATATGATAATATATATTTAAATGGTTAAATCGGTGACTTACAACCTTCAATATTGTGCATCAAAGGACGTTCTAATTCAGTTTTGTCGCAAGTGGATTCTTTTCGCTTTTTTTTTTAAATTCGGGAATATTGTTTCTTAGAAAATTATGAAATTAGGTATATACTTTATCACTTCCAGAATAAATTTTTTCGCGTTGTTCATTTTTTTTCTAGTTTTTTAGATTAAAAGCTGTTTTGTCTGACGTATCACCTTAATACCTTTTTTTTTCTATTTTGTGTAAATGGAATACATATTAATTTTTTATTATTGTTGCAGGTACGTACTTGTTGCAGTAGCAACCAATATCGTGCTAGAATTGAATAAATTTGGTAAGTTTTTTAACGATGGAACAATTTAAAATTTAGTTTAATTCTGAGGGTAAACAATGATACTGTTGTATCGCGGCGTTTAAATGAGGTCTATTTTGAGTAGTATCTTGGCATTGTAACAAAATTAATGTTAAAAATGGAAGTCCTTTTCATGCCAATTTCGAAAAGGTGTCAATGTCAATTTCAAAATTAATTTGTTTTTGAGATTTCACAGACACTACTTACCTTATGCGTTTGTTTCCGTACATGCACATTCGTGAATGTGAGACTTGTTAATAAATACTTGAATTTTTGCACGCAGGGGAGCAAAAGTATATTTAGAGCTCGTCTCGTTTAGCAAATACTTTTTTTAGGTCTGATTTAAATTTATAGAATTGTAGGTGTCAGAAGTAGTAGTGCATTTAATACAGTCATAGGTGCAACTGAAGTCTGTCTTAATGCAATTAGTAAACATTTCGTTTCCGTGTGTAAAATGAACATACAGATTTATATGTCTGGAGGATATGCAGTATGCAGCAAACGCTCTAGACTAAACAAGCAAGGATAAGTGAGTATTCAAAGTGATAGAAAGTAATTTGTACACTATTCTGTTTTATTATTAGTCTAGCTCTTATACAGACATCGCTTTTAGTTAATCAAAGATGCCTGTGCAAGAATGTCTCCATGTGAGAATAACGTACGTAATAGATGGTTAAATTTTTAAATTAAACTATTCTTAGAACTTAGTATGATAAACTATTAATTTACTGTTTATGTACATAGCCAATACCTAAAAGTATTGTTTCTAATGAAATCTAGGATGTGTCCAAGTTGTTAAGAGAGTATCTTGCGTTTACAGTTTTTCAGCGTTTAAGCATACATTGATTTGAAATAAACATTTGCCCTTGATTGTGTATCTATTTACTATTTCACACATTTATGTATGAATCCATATAATACGTTGGCATTAATATACATTAAAAAAGAAATGGACATAACCCATATCCCTGAGGGACCCCGTGCTCTACAATTCGTGTTTTGTATTTACCGTTGTTTAGCGAAACATGTGAATTGACAACCTTGCAGAGACAGTTCCAAAAAGCTTGATGAACATTGTCTTCCAAAATAATCTTGTCTTTTCTCACGTATGAATTCTCCATTCTCGTAATCTAAAAGAATTTAATGCCACCAAGCGTTACATGACGCATATTATATAGCTTTCTGGGAGGTTCTGTGTACAACTCTATACAAGCGTACTGTTTTGGAGAAATTCATTTTTCCTCTAAGTGTTGTTCGTATTCATCGTGCTTTCACGTTATGGTAGTAGAAGTTTTAAGTGTTGACTTTGGTCTTCTTGGATGAGTTGATTCAGCTGGCAGCGACCAGATTAATTAAGGAGACTTGTATTTGTTTTCTGCAATCATATTTATTCCTTTCGTAGGAGTGGAGCTACCAGTATTTGACTGAGAATGGGTCTGATTGAAGTGCCAAAGGTAAGGGATGCGTGTTGAAATATAGAATGTGTAGTTAAAAGTAGCATTTAACGCGAAAAAAAGTTGGTTGAATTTTAATCGAGCTGTGGTGTTTGTTTCCTTTGTAAATTACTAACTAGCTTTTGTACAACGACGGGGTACTGCATAATCTTTTTTATTAACAGAGGCTAGGACTGGAAAGATATATCTTCCATTTTGGTCTTGTTGACTGTAATTAAATGGGTTAAGAATTTTTTGTATCAATTCCAATTTAACTATTTTTTGCTTCCTCTTATTATATGTGCTACTATTATTGAGCAACGCAACGTTATATTTTGTGAATGTCTTCTACCATCCCTTAAATGGTAACAACTAAAAGTCTCAATGAAACCTTTAACAGTTTATTTCAAGAGGTCTTCAATAATCGACCCATTTTTAATGATCTGGTTCAGGAACTTACAGTCAAGAACTTCGAATCTCCTTTTGATTAAAGCCAGAGTTGTTTGACATTTCCCAAATTTGATCAATTTATCTTAGTGGGCCATGCAAGTGCTAGATTTATGTAAAATAAAAATGAGAAAAAAAGTATCGTAGTAATCAATACCTTTATTTTATAGAAATCATAAAATTTGTTCTAGTGATTTCGTGTCGTTCAGGCGCAGTGCAATTTTCAGTGGTGTTAAGGTGGATTCAAAAAACTCTAAGAACGTATTTCTCGAATCTTTCCATTTAGTGTGGTACGAAATTGTTTAATGATAATGTCAATGAATTTCAATTCTTTCCTTTTCATCCTTTTGTATTGTTTTTCTTTGTTGATGTTACCAAGCAGTTATTACCGCCATCTTATTCTCTTCCATACCGCGCTTTTACATACTCCTCATGTAGAGCCTGATTTTACTTCATTTTTTTCTATTTATCCACATTATCTCGTCTTCTTATTGCCTCTTCACCTTTCAACGTATATTTACACTTCATATTTTCTCTTCTTCTTTTCCGTTCATCAGGCCTCCTCAGTGTGAAACTTTCTGCGCGTATAACTTTCTATACAACACTTGACAAAGGTTTTTCAGATTAGTTTCTATTGGTCCATCTATTTTTACGTAACTTAGGGGACCTCAACACTTAATTTCATTGTTAGTAATATTACAAATATATTTACTCTTCACAATAAGTGTTCTTTAGGTAGAAAGTTACGAATGTGTAGTTTGTTTACATACATTTTTTGTTCTAAAAACCTAAATCTTTGTTTTAATATTGTTTTCTAAAGCTCTCGATTAGCCTTTTTTGTTACTATAGCAAAAAGCAATGTTTTCAAAGTCTGCCAACTTATTTTTTTTTAATGAGGTTTTAATCGTTTATCTAATATTTCCTATTTGTGAAGTTGGTTACACGTTTAGTTGGGATCTCATTAAAAGAAAAACTAACTTACATAAGAAATTAACGAAAGCTAGTGTTATTTCTAGCAAAACGTCGAAATAGAATCATTAGGACGCTTACCAATGCTGGACTAAGAATTTTTCATTCAAATCTATATATCTAATACTGTATTTGCACACTGCACTTCTAAACAAGGTTTAGGCCTATAGTGTACTTCCAAGATTAATGTGCACTACAGATTTTCTATCCAATCTAGGTATTTATGTCGTATTCAATGGACGTCCCCGCAGTGCTTGATGCATACTTTATTTCTGCTTCATATAAACTCTCTTCCAGCAACAATGCTATTGACAGCTGTGCAGATGGCAGTACACTACACTCTAACATCACATCTCTCACACTAACACCTAGTTTGGAGCTGTACGAAAGGTGTTTAGCAATGTCTGGATCTCTATCTCAAGGTTTTCAGTGAATCGCCGACTCTGTTAGTAAAAAAATTGGTTCAATTTAACACATAAAAGTCCAGGCATGCCAACTTTATCACCAAAATCTCACTCTGTCCGCATGAATGGCTAGACTCTTGGAGAAGAGACTCGGTTGGATTGATTAGTGTCTAGTCGAGTAAGATCTCCAATGGCATAAGTATATTTATTTTTGGCATCATCAGCTGCTACGAAACTTCTTCTGTCAAGAATAAGTTCTCTTTGGCCAACCTGGACACCCACTATACCTTACAAATGGAACCTAACCTGCAGTACTGCTCACATATCCTTTCTAATCACGTTTACAGGTTTGGAAATTATCTATAAGAGCTTTCCTCCTTATTAACAACTATAGTCTCTCCAATAATCTGCTTTATCTCAGACATCGTCGTATTGTGGGCGACCTTTCTTTGTTCTATGACTAACATCCTGCCATTTGGTCCTCCTAAGTTGCATTCCATAACTTCGTCCTCTACTACTCTTGGACGAGAGAGTACAACTCCAAACGCCCTGAACATTTCGCCCTGATCGTTTGCTTATTCCAAGAATGTTCCGATTAGGGAACTTATTACCAGTCAGCTTCTCTACAGAATCCCTAAATTTTTAAACATTTAAACTGCCAATCATCAATCTACAACTTTCCTCTTGCCTCAACTATGGTCTTTAGTACTTAAGTTTTGCGCCATCGTAACAATCAAAACGCAAATTTAATAAAATTTATTAAAATAAAATACCTATTGATTTTAGCAGAATTTCTTTTAATTTACTAATTAATTTTTGTTAAACGTAACTTTTCAATATTTGCATATGTCTAAAAGGGTAATTGTACAGAACCCTTTACTTTCAAACAATATATACATTCGAAAGTGAGAAAGTAAGAGTGTTGAGAAGCTGTATAAATGCAAATAACAAACAAAGTATTTGTGGGAAAGTTGACACTGTAGGGTGAAACTGCGAAACGAAATTTGATATTTTAGATTTCAAAGCTTCAGAGATTCTACTTAAACATGTAACATATTTAAATGCCTAACATTTTTAGGTTTTAAGAAATTAATATTTGTATTACCACATTTATGTACATTCCAATCGATGTAAATAGTTTAAGTTCTGTAACTTAACATGTATTGTTTTCGTATCTACATTATAAAGGGATGTTAATGTTCATTATACAAGGTCTCCCAACGAAAAATTGACCCCCTACAATCAGAAAACCGAAAAATATTTTTAAATTCGCCGAGACCAGTCAATTTTTGTTCTTGAGGGAAGCCTTTTGTACAGCCAAGCCACCTCGATATGTCCATCCCCGCCGCCCCTAGAAACCCCAACTTTAAAATTTCAAATGCAACTACCCCACTTATAACACATCATTTTAAAGCCCTTTTCATTGCGAATACAGTGATGCATCGTTTTTGGAAATCGGTTGAGATTTGACAGAATTATTGGCGAAAAAGGAAAAGTTCACAAACCAACATGTGCGTAGTAATGACTTTTACGCCACTCATTGTGGCAAAATTTGGTATACACGTTCTGTGTGCCATGAAGCATTTTTTGACGTTAAACATGTCGTAGTTTTACCAGTACCATTCGTCCAGGATTTGTATTGAATATTTTTTATGAAAAACAGGTTATGCCACTGTTTTTTTCCTAGAATTGAAATTATTTTTTAAACTACTATTCATTTCTGAACAAATCCGGTCTCTTGATATTCTTTCGTCTGATGCACCGTTTTTGAGTAAAAAAATATAGTATTTCTATGCATGTAACCTAGACTTTTGCGCAACTTAAAACCGTAGGTTAGACGAACGAGAATAAAAAATATTTCTAAAATTTATTTATTTATTTATTTACTTTCACCCAACGCGCAGTGCTTCAGAAAAAAAAAAGTCAGTTACTTATGTAATTGTTAATTCAAAATTTAGTATTAAAATCACACTTTTAAATAAAGATAACAATAAAAATATGTGATTACAAAAATTAGCCTCCTTTACTTAGTATTCAAGATTCAGCTCTTCTTCTTATCGGAGCACTTACTCTTGCAAATATCCCTGGAATAGCTTGAATCGTTTGACAAGCTGCGAATATTGTGCTTCTTAAATCTTGGACATTGTTAATAGGACGTGTATAGACGAGACTCTCCAGATATGCCACCAATAAACATCTAAACTGTTTAGATCACGGGATCTTTACGGCCGTTCATGTTGTCCTCCGCGACCTATCCAACGATTAAGATAGAGGGTATCTAACTGTTCGAGAGCTATTAAATTGAAATGAGCAGGATCGCCATCATACATATACCACGTGTGATTCCTCAAAGTAATTGGTACATCTTCAAATAACATAGAAAGTTCTTCTTGGGAAAATTGTGGTAAATCCGTCCATTAGGGTGCTCTGGGGATTGCTCTATAAAACGGTCACCAATAGTTACTGCCCACACATTGACAGAATATGGTAGTCGAAAATGCCTTTATAGCGTGGGGATTTTCTTACGACCAGATATGGATGTTGTGTAAATTTCGAATAGCATTCCCGGAAAAGTTTGATCGTCGATAAAAATAATTTTTGATTCAAACACGTGATATACAAGGCTGCGTAAATAGCACCGGCAAAAGTTCAAACGCTTTGGAAAATCCTTTGGAAGTAATGCTTGTACTCTCTGAATATGATATGGATATAAACGAGAATTTATTAAGACCCTTCGGACTGTACTGTGATATATTATAAACAATTTTTCTAGTACTAGTCTCGGGATGTTCTTCTATTCGTGCAGCACCGCTTCCTCAATTTCAGATGTTCTTGTACCTTGAGATCTGCTTTCGGACTTACTTTAACGGAAAGTACCTAATTCGTGAAGTCGTTCGTGAATCCTAGAAAAGGTTTTTCTATTTGGCAAAATACGATTTGGATATCTATTCGCATAGATGCGTGTGGATTTCTTTTGTTGCTATCTGCCAGATCGTATACATAATGCATTGAAGCCAATTCGGCATTCGCATCATTCTCCACAATTAACATAAAAACACAAGATTTAATGGTAAACAATCAAATATTATGCATCAAACGTTAACGATGGTTCTACTGTTACCCAAGCGTCTAGATCAACTGTAGTTCATATGTAAACAAATACGAGTCGGACGAACGAAGATCAAGAGAACCGGATTTGTTTAAGCATTTCAAAAATAATTTTTATTCTAAGTAAAAACAGTAATCATTTTTTCATAAAAATTATTCAGCGCAAATCCTGTACGAACGACACTGGTTAAACTGCAATGACACGTTGGACATCATAAAATACATCCTATCTGAAAAACGGTGCGTCAGACGAAAGAAAATCTAGAGACCGGATTTGTTTAGAAATGAATAGTTATTTCAAAAATAGCTTTTATTCTAAGAAAACCAATGGCGTATCATGTTTTTCATAAAAAATATTCAGTGGAAACCCTGTAAGAACAACACTGGTAAAACTATAAAGACATGTTAGACATCAGAACATTCTTGGTGCACATAAAGTGTATACCAAATTATGAAACAATATCTAGAATAGCGTGAAAGTGAAAAAATCGATTTTTTTCTTCAGCATGTAGTTTTTCTTTAAATGATTTCCAGAATAAAATTCTTAAATATGGCCCCGTATTTATGAAAGACCTTGTATTTATACTTCAGTTTTGGTTTTTAAGGTATGAAAAGTACATGCCCTATATCGCATATATATATATATATATATATATATATATATATATATATATATATATATATATATATATATATATATATATATCGCTATACGTTATGAAATACAAAAAATCACAAAGAATAACACTTTAACCATCTAAGTTCTATAACAGGTTACAGTTTTCAACATTATATCAACACAATTTATCTGTATAAGTTACAAACATATACATCGTAACTGTATTTACTGCGGTGTACATTTTTCTAGTTATTTTGTTTCTTGATTGTCTAAATAATAATGGCAATTTTATTGGTGACAAGAAGTGATAACTGGTGCCTTCCATGCGTTACTTCCTGGTGTAAAGAAGTGGTCGAACTGGTAATCGTATAAAAAATAATAATGTAATAAAGAAATTGTAAAAGTAAAAATGTTCATCCAAAACACAAATCGTCAAACTAACTGGAGATACTAACCATTCACCACAAATAATGCCTTTGTCCCAGTCGGTAGTTTAATGTAGGGGGGTTCAATCTTTTGATTTGCTTAATTACCCCAAATTCTGCTCGATTATTTTTACTTGACATAAATAATAAAAATGCTGCAATGTAACACTAATAAAATGATCTCGGACGCCAAGTTATTTTTTTTTTATAATACTCGGAATAACTAAACAGAGTTCTACACTAAAAAATTATCAAAATGTAAAACAATAAAAAATATACAACTATGTTTATTAAATATATAAAGTGAAAGGGTTAAATAAAATATATCTTAAAACTAATTGTAAAAACATTAAATTACTAAAAAAAATCATTAAACATTAAATACCTGTTACTAAGTATACAAAATCTTCTTGGGAATCCCTGGTATTATAAAAAATAATGCAGAAATGCAAACCAAGATGACGTAATCCTTGTGTAATGTTGCGCAATATATTGCAATAACAATGCTTTTATGTTGTCAACCACACCCAACACTGGAATTTTCCTTCTTAAAAATTTATCTTCATGAATTGGAATAATCCGTTTAATGCATTATCTTGAAATTTTCCAATAAAAATTGCAATCATAAAATGAAAGCGTACGCAACAGTAAAATTAATGCGTAATCAAAAGCGGTGAAATTAAAAGTGTAAAAGTAAAATAAAACTGAACTAAAATAAAAGTCCCTGAAAAGAGCAAATGTTTTAATTTTTAGTATAATGCGTTAAAATATCTTACCATAAAATTAATGGCACTTTCACACAAAATTTAGGGAAAAGCCCAAAAAATGCTTCCTGCACTCACAGCAGTCATAAGGAAGTAAAAAAAATGGAGGCTTTGAAATTAGATCATGTAGTCGTGCGCGAAAGGATTTGCGCAAGGAATTTAAGTCAATGATGACGTAATGCGCGAATAAAATCATCAGAAAAATAATTTGAAGTGGGAATATAAACCTTTAAGAAATATATACCCTTAAGAAGATATGCAAATTAAGTTGTCTACCACATACCTATATTTCAATCATTAAAATTTTTCTTATATTTACAACAGAACGAATGAAAGACCTTAAATTAAGGTATATTTTAGTACAACTCAAAAAGGGTTGTTACACTGGGTCAGATAACCGACTAAGCACCAGTGAGCAAATATTTAAATCTATTTAACTTTAGTTGAGTGATTAATTTGGGAACAATAATATATTGTAAATGGTTAATTAAATAGTTTTGATTGCAAAGGTTTGGAGAACAAATACTGTATTGTGTTCTTAAAGAATAAAAAATTTATCACTTTCACATACATTTTAACTTATTAACATTGCTGTCTGTTTTTGTAACCAACTTAATTCTACTCTTGATCACGTTTTTGTTATAGAAGTTGGTGCCATGAGTCATATTCTAATAATTCAATTATTCGAATATTCAAATATTCTATATTGGAATATTTAAAGGTCACAATATTCAAATGTTTTAATATTCAATTATTTGATATTCGTATATTTGAGTTATTCGAATATTTCAATATTGCAAGTTTTGAATATTCGAATATATGAATATTTGAATATTCGGATATGCGAATATTTGATATTCGAATATTTGAATTATTCGCATATTTCAATATTCGAAGATTTGAATATTCGAATGTTTGAATATTCGAATACGTGACAGTTTCTATATTCCTTGCTACGGTATTAACTAACCGTAAATATCTGAATGCGGGTTTAAGGTGTTTTTTTGCATTAATAATTATAGAATCACAAACATTTTCTTCCTATTTGCATTTACGTCCTTCGATAGTCAGTATGTAAGTTATTTTGTTTTGCACGTTAACTATTAGATAAATATTTGACTCAAAAGGACATTAAAATGCAAAACTATTCTTAGGAATCATACATTTTAAAAATCAAGTGCAAGTAAACGCTACATGCAGCTTTGGAAAATTGAAGATAACTTTCAACGGAACTAAAAAAAGCTCGATTTCTCATAAAGGTTTAACTTGCTAATTTCTCTACAAATAGTATAAAATAAATGTTTAGGTACCTATAAATGTTTTCATTCTTTTGTCATTTCATTGAAAACGCCGCTTTTCTAGTAAAGCTAGGCTATAAACGATCTGTGGGTTGGGTAGCGGCAAATGACCTCTTCATAAATAATTTCAGTCGATACTTGATTTAAAAGTTGTAGTAATCTCGGTCTTGAATCAAAGGCACCACTGAAGTAAATAATACGTAGCTACATTTGGTTATACTTTAACTTTAACAGTTCTTTTCTAACTAACCTCTTTAACAGTTCGTTTTCATCCTATCATATCATAACTATTTTACTTCTTAATGTATACAATGAGCACGCCCACAGCCACACGAAGTAAAATTTGGGTTTATTTCAATAAAATTGAAACTCGTGTACAGAGTAAATTCTGCAACTACATGTTGTAAACAAATCAATAGTGGGTAATTTATGGAATAATTTGCTGAACAAGCATCATTCGAGAATACAAAATTGAGAGGTAAGTTGCTTGTATTGCTTTTTATTATCTCGTGTAATGATAATCGATAAATCCAACCCACACAATGGAAGCGTCAAAATGGTATCAGATATTTTATTGAATCTATTTCTTTCAAAATAACGAGTGTTCGGATTATTCTGTCCCGTCATAGTTGTTTCACTTACAGCGTTTGTCGGCTTGTCAAATCTTTTGCTTAGTGCACAACGGTGGAATATAAAAGCATGTAAACGTACAAAAAATTCAATTATTGTAGTACGCAAATAGTGTTCCACGGTCTTGCTAAATGGCATAGACGGTGCAACAAGGATGTGGTGCGTAGGAGTACATAACGAGTGTAATTCAACAACACAAATGACGTCTAATAAATTGAATGTGGGGGGGGGGGGGGAGTTAATTACTATTCTAATCGATCAGAAATTTTTTTAAAGCCTACGTGCAGTAAAAGTGCAAACAAAAGATAGACGCTCAATTTGAGTGAAGTGGGCTAGGGTCTCGAAACGATATTTGTTCAATACTGCATGAACCGTGCAAAAGAAGAGAAGGGGTGCAAAACGAGCGCATTCCAATTAAAAACGTTGAATAATTAAAAGGTCCAAAAACTCAATTTTATTCAAGTGGTGGTGAGGGGTGGGGGGTGTCAACGAAGTTTTATCCATACCTACTAGCCGAAGGAAATTGTAGTGCTTAGGAGTTCATAACGAATACAATTGTTGTTTATAATTGATTATCAGACGTTTTTTATGAAGCGTAATTCAAAATTTTAAAGGCATATAACGGTTCAAAACATTTAAAACCAAAATGTAAAGAAAAAGCAAAATTTTGTTGAAGGGCTAGTGTTCGGGAACGCAATTTGTTCAAAGCATAGCCTGCTGAATGTTTGGAATTGACTACCGAACTTGGTTGTGAATAATAGTGCAATATAGTGCAGGCAAAAGATATGAAAAAACTTAATCTTTCTATAGTGTAGTAGCTAAGATTGGAAAATGAATGTTTTCATAACTTTGCAACCTGAGTGGTGCAAAAGTAAAGACTTGTAGTGCAAGGTAGTGCAAAGAGAAATCATTCTAACAACGTAAAGAAGCTTCACCAAGTAGAAAATGGGGGGCAAATAAACGTACGTATTATAAAGATGAATAACTGTAGCTAGTGAAATATGCGTCTTTTAATAATCTTTTAATTTTAAAATGCCGACGTACCCTTCTTTTTTTAACGTATGAACATGACAGAGGAAAAGCTAAGTAAGAGAAAATATTACACGTGTTTTAAAATAAAAGATGCATTTCGCTCGGAGAGGCAAAACGATCGAAGCGAGACTATAACTGTTACTACTTTATAGTTCGGCTGCCCCAAGCAAAAACACAGTAACTGACTCTTTTTTTTAATTTGGTTTGTATGGTCTGCGTACATAGTTTGTTTTGCTGCATCTTTCTGTCTAAGTTTGAAAGTAATATTTGTAATAATTTCAGAGAGACAGCTACGTCTAAAACACAGTAACTGTCTTTCTTGTTAAAGTTGCCATCTTAAAACGCAGTAAGTAGAAACTGATCGACTAAAACAAAGTAAGCGGTAGATACTGTGCTCATGATAAAATGTATGTGTAATAGTGTAACTGTTAGTAAAGTAGTACGTAGTAATTGACCGACGCGTTACGTTGTAAAACATTATTATACTAATAAATAATTCATTACAAAAATGTATCTTAGTAGAGGTCAACGGCTTGTAGCAATATGTAATGCTCAAAGGTTACGTTAAGTAACTTTACAGAAAACTCATGTTAGAAAGTGAAAGCAGCGGTTTAAGTTATAATACTAGTGATGAAGAGAGTAGTGTAGACGATAGCATTAACTATCCAGATTTTACATATGAGTCAGTGTCAGAATCTGTTAAATACAATATTACCGACGATATAGACGAAAATATCGATTTAGATCAAAATTCATCTGCTGCTGTAAATAGTGAAGATACGGATTTAGATGAAAAAGGAATAGGCCACGTGTTTCATTCCCTCCCTAAGGGGGAAGCTCCTTCAGCCACAATCATGGATTCCCAGCATGCATACATACATTACGTATATACGCATGGTGGGGTTAAGAGGAAAGACACTACCCCGGCAATATACGCAGTGACCATGCTGCTACATGTCTGTGAGGAAAACCCCCTTAAAAAACCTCCCGAATGCTAAGCAGGCCGTGTTACCACAACTCTACTAGCTCGGTAATTAAATGATAACCAAAAGCAAAATGAAAATCTTGAACAAAATGCTCAGGAAAATATTTGGTGAGTTGCATGTTTTAAAAAGACGACTGTTTCTGGAATAAATACTATGATTTTCTTGTTTTATGATTAAATAGTAATCAGAGGAAAATGAAAAAACCTAATAAAAGGTTTGATCACGAAGCAAAAGTAGAGACAAGGGCAAACATACTATAAGAAACCCAGGATGCTCGATGAAATGCAAACGCAGTTGAAATTTATTCACACATGAAGATCGTTATCATCTCTGGAATCACTTTTGGAGTCTAGAATACGGTGTTGAGGAAAATGGTTGGTAAAAAAGTGGCAAGTGTAAATCGACGAGTAGTACCAAAAAAAAGCTACACCTCTTAGAGGAGAAAGTAGGAAGTATTTTATGCCCACCAATAGTAAAATCGTTCAAGTGTGTCGTTCTTTCTTTTTCAAACTCTCATATAAAAATGATTATGTAATTACGGCTCTTATTGCAGCTATAAAAAAAACAACCCCAAAATATGGGGATGTTACAAAAAAACAAGAGAGAGACGTTTAATTACAGAACTCTCCTAGTATTAGATATCTACCTCGTGAACTCTTTGTTACAACAATGGTCAATAATTTTAATTCAAAGTATCCAACGCGAGGGTGTGATAGAGAAACACTTAAAAGAAACTGAAAAGATGTGAATATTTCTTTCCATATGCAAAAAAAGCGGTATTTGTGTAGATTGCATGATATTCGAACAAAAAACAAAAGAGGCACAGGATAATGGTCGTGAAGTTTCAAAATCATTATTAGAAAATTGGAATTTTCACAAACAAAAGGCTAGAAAGGTCACAGAAAAATATAATCTTCAAAAAGGGTTTCCAGAAGAAGATTCGGTACGATTATGTTCTATGGATTTACAGAAAGTTTTGTTGTTACCTACCATGCCTCGCATTAAAGAATGCTTCTTTACAAGCCGCTTTGTGGCTTTCATTGAATCATTTGCGACATTGAAAAAGAATTCAAAAGCTGCTGTGCCGTTTGGCACGAAGCTATTGCTAACCGTAGTGCTCAAAATGTTACTGATTCCATACGGATACGTTATGAACGGGATGTTCCTAATTTTATATTTTGGGCGGATAATTGCAATTGCACAAAACAAGAACTGGTTTTTACACATCGCTTTTGTGGTTTCAGTTAACCAAGAAGACGGACTAGAAACTATAATTATAAATTGTCTCTAAGGGTCATACGCATATCTCTGTTGATTCAATTCATGGTAGTTATTGAACGCCGTCTGTCAAAAACGGGAGATGTTTATGGTTATGAAGATTTAAAAAATGCTTTTAAGCCATCTAGAAGAAACTTACAAGTCGTAGATGTAACAGAATTTCGAAATTGTACTAAAGGAAAAGACAACCACGAACGGAAAATAATTTACAGAATTTTTTATTGTCAGAGGTTGTAGAAGTCCAGTTTACAAACAATTCATGCAGTATTAAATACAAAACGGATTTTGATTAAAATGACTACATGGAATTAGATTTGTTGCAGAAAAGGTTAAAAGTAACCGAGTGCATCTGATATATATCATAATAATGTGACTTAAAACCTGATTAAACTTAAAAATATAGGCTACTTACAGATAAACTAAAAATTATTTAAATAATTTATAATAAGCTTAATTCTAAAGGCAAGCTCAAACGTGTTCGGCTCGTTTTCTTAAGATGATGAGAAAAGCACATACTGTATTTTTACTTGTGACAGTCGAGCTATAGTTATTTTATAAAAAGTCGTAAGCAGTAGCAGAGTTGATGTGAACGACACGAACGCTATGGCCGGATATTTATAAGACAATGCAGTCCTTCTTTAAAGTACCCCTGTAAAACGAATTTTCCAACGTAACGAATTTTTTCAAATCCCCTTGAAAGATTCGCAACACTCAATGATAAAAACACCCCTATGTTAAGAAAAGTTTGAGCTGAACACTTCGATATAACGAATATCTTTCCAGCTCTCAAGTAGAGCAGAAGCCCCTATATTGCGAAAATCTTAAGTGTGACCCTGTATAATCCTGTATAACGTAAAACAATGACAACATTTACAAAAATCATGTAATGGTGTAAACAGTACATACCCTTTAACTTGTGCCACTTGTGACATTTTAATCACGGGTAATTGAACAGTTAGTATCGAAGTGTGCGTTTATTCATTGTGTGTGATGATGGCAGGGAAAAGTTTGAGAAAGTCACTTACGGTGGATTTTAAGCGTAAGGTGTTACAGAGTGTTAAAGAAAATCCGAAGAAAAAGAAGATAGACATTGCTAAGGAATTTGACATTAGCGACGATCATCAAAAATGAAGAAAAGTTTTCAAATGAAGGTGGCCTTCCTAAACTCTGCAAAAACGCTAAGAAAGGTGAGCTATAAGATATAGAAGGGGCCGTTAGGAGGTGGTTGAAACAGTGCCGTGACACAAATGTTCCCATAGGAGGTCCTGTACTTCAAGAAAAGGCCCAGAAATTTGTAGAACAATTAGGATACTCAGGTTTTCGTGCAAGCAATGGTTGGTTGAGTAGATTAAAAAAAAGGCATGAAATCAGTTTTAAAAAGGTCTGTGGAGAAAGTGCAATCGTAGATAACACTGTGTGCAATGAGTAGAAGGAAAAACTCGCTGATTTGACCCATGGATACTATCAAGATAACTACCGGACAAAACATTGGCTTTGAAGGAAGATCCCTGCAATGGAGGCAAAAATAGTAAAGATCGTTTAACAGTATGCATAAATTCATCTGGTAAAAACACAAGTTGAAACCTTTCATTATCGTAAAATCAATGAAACCGGGATGCTTCAAAAATATCACGACTTTACCAACCGATTACACTGCGAACAGAAAAGCCTGGATGAATGCAGAGACATTCAGTGACTGGCTGAAAGGATTAAATAAGGAAATGAAAAAGAAAAAGAAAAACATACTTTTATTTAATGACAATTGCACGGCACATGGAGACATACCTAAACTGTTAAATATCAAAGTCCATTACATACCAGCTAACACAACATCGAAACTCCAACCACTCGATCAAGGGAGCACTTCAGTTGTTCATTAGCTTCTAAATGGCATGGAACGCCTGTCGTCAACCAAGATTAACATTTTAGATGCTATGTGGATGGTGACAAAGGCTTGGAAGAATGTTACTGGGAAAACAATCGCTAATTGTTTTGAAAAGAGTGCGTTTAAAAGTACCGATGATGATCAAGAAGCAGTTGATGACGATACAGAAACTCAAACTGTTTCCAACATTGAAGTTTCCAGGCCACGAGTTCAGAGGCACTCAGCGTTCAAATTGAGTTTGAAGAATTTGTTAGTTTGGATGACCAGCTCGCAGTGTGTGGATAACTCTCTGAAGCTGAGATTCTATCTGCAGTCACAGGAGAAGATTCAGACGCAGACGCCGAACCACAAGAAAAGGAAGAATAACCGGAAAGTGATCAACCTGACCCTACATCAAAGAACGCTCGGAAGCTCTAAGTGCATTGAAATGTTTTTTCTCAAGAAAAGTGCATTATGTGAGATTGTGGTAAAATCCGTAAATGATCTGGATTGCGCATTTGCCACTGTCAAAATCCAACCAGGTAAGCAATCCAAAATCACTCAATTCTTTAATACATCATTGGGAACAAGAAGCACTGTATAAAGTATGTATTGTAAAAATGTATGTACAGCATGATGCAGCCTACTTAACTTGAACTGTTTAATTGCTTTCTGAACTAATTCCTATTGTATTGTAATTAATACGCAATACATGAGGTTATTGAGATACATTTTCGTTGTTATTTTGACCCATTGAGTTTTGAATGAAGTACTGTCAGTGTATACAATACAAAATTATTAGTAATGTAGAGGTTGATCTCTGAGATATTCATTATATAGAGGTTCTTGGTCAACTTAGAAATTACCCCTATATAACGAATATTGATTGAATTCAACCTCAACTTAACGAACCGCTGTTTTAAGAATATTCCGATATAGCAAATTTACATATTGGTCCCTTGAGATTCGTTATACCGAGACTGCACTGTACTTATTTTTAGCTTTTGGACTTTCTATTTTTCTGCAACTTTTACTAAATAAGAGTACAATAATATGGATTTTAAGCAACATTTAGCCCAACTTTTGAGGGGTGCAAAATTTAGCTCGTGATTCTCGAGTGAACCTATTTTTTTCCGACCCTAACAAAATTAGCGCTTAAATGTATATTTTAGGCAAAATCACACATGGACCACAGAATTTGGCTCTTGGTCATCGAAAAAATTCATTTTGGAGCCACCTCGTCGAAATTGGCGAATAAATATTTCTACAGATAGGAAAGCTATGTTTTTTGGATTATCCCCTATTTTTTTGGAGTTTTACGGACAACAGAAGCTTTAACCGAAAAAAGTGTTCAGTAAAAGATTCTTAGTCTATTTTACTCTACAACTCTCTCTAATTAGGTTTTTTCGTATTATTCCAAGATGCTAACGAGCTTGGTTAGGCACCTTCTTGCTCATATCTTTGATATTCATCGGAGGATCTGGCGGGTTATTAATCCCACACTTTATTTGGTAATAAGCTGAGTCCTAAATTGGTGCTGCATGTATGGCTATCTCTGTTATTCTAAGAGCTGCAAAATCGGTCAAATGGACAATGTTTCTCAGAGTGCTATTACATTTTATCAATTGTTTTTGGTTTTTGCAGAAATCGCAGGAAACCAAAATGTTGCATTTTTGACAGACCCCGTAGCTCAGTTATTAGAGAACATGCGGTATTTTGGTTTAAACGTTCTACGAGTACATTTTTAAGAACGTTACAATAACAAATAAAACAAAAGAATATCTTTTTCAGATTTCGGGATAATGACTCTAGCTTTCTTCTTTCTTATGGACGCCATATTGGATTATTAATGATTTAAATAGCATTTTCAAAAATGTATCACAACATGGTATTTTCTTTTCAATGAACACTGAAATGAGAAAAAAATGTTAGTTACCTGTAAATCGCAAAAAATCGTTAATCTAATTAGGCCATGGTTTACTATAACGTTCGTTTTTTGACATTCACTAATTAATACATCCTTCAATAGGCAACTGAATGAATGCTTCAATAATTATGAAAAAGCACAAGCTAGACAATTAGGAAATTATTCTTGAATTATTATCGATAAAATTTATTGAACGAATGAAAAAACAGACTTTCGCGATCATTTACAATAAAATCTGATACTAATAAATTATAACTGTCTAATTTAAAAGAATTGTACTTGTAATTCTGAATTCACCTTGATCAAAACATATTTGACAACCAATTTGCAGAAAGTTTATTGTTCTCATTAGTGTGTTTCTATTCACAGCATGCATAGCGTTTTGGACTCTTACTTCTAAAATTGCAATATTTTTTTGGAGCTTCAAATGCGAAAGTTTCGTTCTTAATGTGTCCCCATAAAAAGAAGTCAAGAGGATCTATGTCAGGGGATCTAGCAGGCCACAAAATGTCGCCATTATTCGCAATTAATCTATTGGGAAAGTTTTGTTCTAAATAATTCTTTACGGCGGCGGCATTATGAGCTGGACAACCATCGTGCATAAACCAAATTTGATCCAAGCTCCCCAGAGCTGCCCTTACAGCTGGCCTTATGTGCTATTGTAGGAGTTCAAGATATCGTGCTGAGTTTAAATTGAAATTAAAAATGAATGGCCCAACTAATTGATTTCTTAAAAGTAATAATTACTAAAATTTCATATTTAAATTCGAATTTCATTTTATATCTACCTATTATACCGTACCAAACATGTGGGTTTTCTACGGCCCAGTGATGGGTATTACGCCTGTTGAAAAATCCGCAATTGGTAAATCGAGTTTCATCAGTCCATAATATTTTCATAGAAAAATTGGGATTTTCTCGCATATTTTGGATGTACCATTCACAAAATCTTCCTCTTCGTGGAAAATCATTTACCGACAAACCTTGTACTATCTTAAACTTGTATGGGTGGTATTTATTGGCGTCCAGTAACTCGATGAACGGATGACTTAGGAATATTTGTTTCGGTACCAATTTTTCTAACCGATGCTGTGGGGTTATTGTTAATGTATTGTAACACAAGATTACTTCTTTCGTCATTTTGAATAGCATATTTATGATTTCTGGGTTTTATAAAACCATCAAATTCAATAACAGATTCCTAAAATGTCTTACGCTTGGTTGATGTCGTTGAGGAAAGTTATTTTCATAAATTTCAGCAGTCTCTCTGGCGTTTCTGTGGGCTTCGAAGTGGGTTTCTAACATGTCAATTTTTTCTTCATTTGTATAATTAAGAACCATGTCTAATGGTTGGGAATTTGAAAATTATAATTTAATGGAAATTAAATTAAACACCAAAAACAAACAATGGCGAATTAAAAAAAACGAATTAAATGCAATGAACTCAACACAAAAGGTAATTTTAATTAAACCAACTAAAATTGACAGTTCTAAGATAGACAAATTGTTAACTCGCCTATTAAGACCTTATCGAGCACAGCAACAAAATTTTTAGTAGAACATTTTTATATATTTGTTTATTAGTATTCATTGAAAAGAAAATACCATGTTGTGTTACATTTTTGAAAAGAAAAAAGATGCTATTTAATGCATTAATAATCCAATATGGCGTACATAAGAAAAAAGAAAGCTAGAGTCATTATCTCGAAATCTGAAAAAGAAATTCTTTTGTTTTATTTTTTATTGTAAAGTTCTTAAAAAAAGTACCAGTATTTTTAAACCAAAATACCGTATGTTCTCTAATAACCGAGCTACGGGGGTCTGTCAAAAATGCACCATTTTGGTATCCCGCGATTTCTTCAAAAACCAAAAAAAAAAAAATTGATAAAATGTAATAGCACTTCTGGAATGGTAATAGAATCCTGAGAAACATTGTCCATTTGACCGATTTTGCAGCTCTTATAATAACAGAGATAGTCATACATTCCGCACCAACACAGAGCGAATGAACATGTACAAATAAATATATAGATATAAGAATAAATATAAATAAGAAACTATATACCAATAAATAAATATATAAATAAAAAACTATATACAAATATTTAGTAACATAAACAAGACGACAAATAATTTAACAAAAAATGTTTGGATGTTGACTAGATATAGACTAGGAACTTTATCCACAGGTTTTGACTAGACTAAAACTTACTTTTTTGTTTCAGGGGGGGGGGGCGCCCTACCTTCTTTTTTGTTGTACTAGTTTCAGACTGAGTGCCGTCTGTTGCCGAATCTGATTCAACAACAGGGGAGGGTGTTCGGTCAGTCTATGTTCGTTTGTTTCAATCTACGAGTATAGTAGAAGTGCTTTCACTTCTTGGTACCGAGCTAGTAGCGTAGTGGTGACACGACCTGCTTAGCATTCGGGAGGTAATGGGTTCGATTGCCGTTACCGTTTTACCTTGTATGAGGTTTTTTCAGGGGATTTTCCTCATACACATGTAGCGGCATGGTCACTGCGTATATGCATACCATGTGCGGCTACTTAGGCGAATGCTGGGGTAGTATTTTCCCCCTCAGAACCCTAACTCCGTTCCTTCCGATCCTATACTGACCACACCCTTAATCCTACCATGCGTATATACGGAATGTATGTATGTATGTTGGGAATCCATGATTGTGGCTGAAGCAGCTTGGAAAGCTCGAGCAGCCCGCCCTCCCCCTTGGGGAGGGAATGAAATAAGTGGCCTTTCCTTTCCTACTTCTTGGTGTTGTTAACTGAGAAGTACGGTGTGTCGACTTATAAAAGTGTTCTGATGCTAAGTAAAGCTTTATTTCTTTCCTAACTTCAGGAACTATTTCACGGATTAACGTTTTCACTATATGAGAAGGATTTTCTGTAGGTGTTTGATTGGCTGCTACTTGTGTATAACTTTGTAAGGGTTTCAATTGTCGAACGTGTATATACTGTGAAAATGTCTGCGTCATATTTCAATTCCATCAAAAGTTAAAGCGCAAACAAGAAAATTATATACGGATTAGGTATAATTAATTTATGCTGCTCTTTGTTTTATTTTTATTGACTTTACCCAGATTATAGGATATAAAGTAATGAAATGTTGAGCCATTCTAAATAATATTAATTGGTTTCATTATTATAAAATATTTAGTTAAGTAAAATGTAAAATTCCCGTAGGGAAATCAATATTCAATTAATATTTTAACACAACTAATACTGTATACATACATATTGCATAAATCGATTAATATCATTGCTTAAATGCCATTATTTATGAATAAAGTAATTAAAAAAGGAATTACGATAATCTGTAATTTTTCTGCCTCTCTAAAGCGAGCGGAGAATGAATTAATTACACTTTCCCACATTTTGCTTACTGCTTTGCACATAATCGACAGGGATTGTTTGTTTAGGAACTTTTATTATTGTGTAGCAATCAATCACTGAATTGATTTTGTTGTAAGTAAAAGGTTATTTCGAAGTATTACTAAATTAGAAACTGTTTTGGTTTTAATTTAATTTCACTCCATCGTTATGACAATTTGGAAACAACGGTTTCGACTAAAACTAACCTTTACTTTGTCTATTAAATTTAATTATTAATTAGAGAATTAATTCAATCTGTAACACTACTGATAGACTTGTTGCCCACCAATTAACGCGATGGGTTGTCATGTTACTTCCTCCAAACACCGCTTCACACACGTTTATTCAACACAATGTTATCATGTGCTACCCAAACTATTTCTGAAAAAAAAAACTCGAAAATCCTACGTTTCCTTCGTATGGTGATTAACTTTCTATTGAGCACAGAATTCTTCTCTAATATTTGGTGAAATAAATTATAATTAACATTCAGAATTATTCTGAAAATGTAAGCGAAATGTTACGACTATATTTAACTCAAAACAAATATTAATTATCTTTGAATAATAAAATTCACTCTTAAGCAACATTTTATCACTGCTTTTTTTTATTAGAAAAGTCTTAAATTTGCCAATTTTATTATTAAGAAGTTCATAAAACAAGCTTTAATCCATACAAATTTCTAAAACGGAACTTTATGATGCGCAATTAGATTACATTATTAAAAGGTTGATTCGTTACTCTTAAAGGAGGGGGCACGTTTTAAATGTAAAATACCTTTCGGTCAGAATTTAACCAAATTTTGATATGTTCTAGAACTTGACCAATTGATCAAATGTCTTCAATGCCCGAAAGCTCAAAGCTCAATAGTTTTTGATATACAGGGTCTGCAATATCACTATTTGATACTTTCAATATATCATAAAATGGACATTTTTCCCAATATTAACGCAAAACTTAGTGAAATGTTATTTTTTTGTGCTACTGGTTACAACCTTTTCTTTACTTTCATTATTTTTGTACATACACCTGATATACAGGGTGAGACGAAATATATGTATCTGAAAAGAATTATACGGTGGTATTATTTTGATATTTTGGTGAATGGAAGTTAACACATATATATGTCCATTTAAATTATTATTGCAAGTTAAGTCCCCTAGACGTCCGTTATACAGAGTGTTTCATTTCTTTAATAGATTTAATTGAGTATTATTATACTTCCTAGTTAATTTTCTGATAACTTAATTGAAATGTCTATATTAAAATAAACTATTTGCTAACTGCATATCTACATAATAGTCGCGATGTGTTTATACTGATACTGGGTGTCCAAGTACAAAGGACCAAAGCGATATCTTAAACTTCATATAGGTACGGAAAAAACCGTTAACATAAAAAATCCCTTGCAATTGGATGTCGTTGCGAAATACAAAGCTTTTGGAGATTGACAGATAGAAAGGTTAGATGTGCTTCATTTATTATGTTCACTATTTTCTAATAAAGTTATATTTAGTATTTACTTATTCGTTTTTTTCTGATTTTGCACTTTTCTTTCCGTTTTTCATACTACAATTATTATTTTTTTTTATTCCCAAACTTATAAAATAACAACAATATAGTAGGTGGCTTTGAAACGTCAAAAATTAAGTGATATTTTTGATGCTTAGTTGCAAATCTACTTTTTGAATTAAAATCGTTGAAGAGTTTATGTGAAAAATGAATTTAATTCCATGTTTTGCTGGTGGAAATGCTTTAGTTCCTAGGGTTATGGTGAAAATAAGTGGTGAGGTAAATGCAAGAAAGCAGGAAATTGTGATTGCACGTCGCCGCGAAGCAAATCTACCAGAGCGGGTCATAATAGAAGAAACTGGAATCTGCAATGTCTGCAATATTTCTATTGTAAGGGAAATTCAAGCAATAGACAATAACCCAAATTGTTTGCGATTAAATGTGCTACAAAGGTCAACTCACTTATGCTGCATTTGTAACGATGGGAATGATAAATAAATTCAGAGCTATGTGGCGGTTATAGGATTATCTTGTCAGGTACTAAAACTCCTCGAAGTATCTGTCTTATACTATGGCACGTGATAAACAGAGATGGTTACACAAATGTCCAAGACACACTGCTATTGTATACGTATGTGCAGTAGTTCTCAACAAATTCCACCAGAGTTTTGTATTTTATATTCGATTACATAATATTACGTCTTTGATAGAAAGTTAATTATTTAAAATTACTTTCAACAAATTAACAAAACTAAAGTAATGTAATTTAATATGCGTAATTGTTTCCATTTCATGCTATTTACATACATTTGAATTACAACTTTCTACTTTTCATTTTATAAATGATTTCAAATCAAAATTTAATTTATATTTAACTTGTAATAAGTACAAGTTTTTATAAAACATTACTCATAATTCTAAATTAAAATAATACCTATAGGTAAACTAAATAGTGAGTTTAAAATTGTTTTACATATTATTCGTTATTATATATCACTCACTTGCACAATCCTCTTCATCAGAGTCACTGAAATTGTCTAAAATGTCTTCGTCTTCACTATCTTCACCGTTGACAGTAAAAATAAGGGTCGCACTTCATCAATTATTTTTCGCGGGTAAAAGTATCTTTTATTAAAGTTTCAGTATGCTGGATGCTTTTTTCCATGTTTCGGCGGTTATTTTGTTTAGTGCGTCATCCCATGTACTTAAAACTTGTTCTTCTCTTCCGGATGTAGCGCCGATATTTTTGTCATAATGTTCCTTAAAATGCCCCATATTAGTTCAATAGGATTATGTTGACAATGATGAGGGCAAACGTAAACCTCGTGACCATAGTACAAAGCTAAATTGTCGACGAAGTATTTATTGCAATCTTCGGATGCACTATTTTTAGCCAGATGAAGTAATTCATTTTAACATGAAATTGTCAAATTCGATATTCTTGCTAACCAACCAATCGATAATCTGTTTTTATTCCAGGAAACCGCGGGTGTTTGGTCGGCTTTTCTAGAATGGTAGCTTGCATTATCTAGAATAATGATAGATGGTTCTTCTAATCTGCACAATACGGATTCTTCAAACCATTTTTCAAATAATGCTGAATTCATATTGTCTTGGTAATCATAAGATTTATTGTGTGTACCGAAAATTAAACTGCTTCCCTCAATAAATCCATTTACGTTGCCTGCATGTACAATTATGTAACGTTTTCCGTTTGATGATTTCATTGGTTGCTGTAACGTCTTTGAACTTCCATCCTGCCAACTACGTTTACATGTTCCTTTACTGAACACCCATGTTTCATCCAAAAAAACAAACTGCTTTGGATTTTGAGAGTTCATATTTTTCAAATGTTTTCTTAAAAATACGTTCCTCATGGACACAACATGACTTTGTTCGCACAAACCCAGTCTATGGTTTGTTTTCCTGAATCGGAAACCCATATTTTTTAATAAATAAAATAAACTAGTCCTTTTTATTTCACAAACACCGCTTCTTCATTAAAGCTAGTAGAGAATCCAAGGAAACGTGTTCTTTTTTTGCATACATTTCGTAGATGAGTTCACGAATGGTTTGTTTTTGAGCATCCGGTAGATCGATTGAACGGATTTTAGTAAAATTCCTTTTAAGTGGTTCCAAATCAACACCATCGTTTCTTAGAAGACACAGTCTTTGTACTGTTCTAAGCGAAATTTGTAACGTGTCCGCTGTTCTTTGCTGAATTGCAAATACAGATAGTAGAGGACCGCCATTATTTTTTTCTTTAGCAAAATAGTCCAATACGTTTAGCACTAACTCATGGCTTTGCTTACTGAACTTCTTTGGCATCTTGAAAGATTTTGAACTTGTGTAAGTTACACCAATAAATGACAATTTCGATAAGAGTGGTTATAAAATGACAAACACTCTTTATATATGTACACAATCATCGTTATCGACAATTACCGTAATTAGGTAATTTGTGTTATGGAATTTGTACTTATTAGAAATTAATTATATACATTAAATTTTCATTTGAAATCATTTACAAAATGAAAAGTAGAAAGTTGTAATTAAAATGTATGTAAATAGCATGAAATAGAAACAATTACGCATATTAAATTACATTACTTTAGTTTTGTTAATTTGTTGAAAGTAATTCCCCTTAAATAATTAAATTTCTATCAAAGACGTAATATTATGTAATCGAATATAAAATACAAAACTCTGGTGGAATTGTGTTGAGAACTACTGGATCTTGGGCATTGTGTATAACCATCTCTGTTTATAACATGCCATAGTATAAGACGGAGAGTACTTCGAGGGAGGGTTTTAGTACCTGACAAGATAATCCTATAACCGCCACATAGCTCTGAATTTACTTTATACATAAAATATCCATGAAAGGTAGAATTAATATTTTTGTTGAGAGAAAATACGTACTGCTGTAATATTCATTTGGATGAGAATGGTAATCTGTTTGAGTTTCTGCTCCCTGGGTTACATTATGTAAATCGGCCATTATTAGCAGGTAATGAGATTTATATTTTTTTACAAGCATTACGTAAGGAAATTAAGAAAAAAAGCTACCACACGGCTTACGAGGACGAAAATAACTTCACAGATTCTCAATTTAAAGCAGTTTCTCCTATAACCAAAGATCAATTTAATAATCTTTTCAAATTTTGTGACCCCGTTAGAATAGGAAATTCTTTGAGATATGTAAAAAAGATCTCTTAGCATTCCTGTAAGTTACGACAAGGTCTTAGTGATAGTTTTTAGCGGTTATTTTAATTATTCCACAAGACAACAAGCCAGTTTAGCTATATCTCTAGTTAGACAACCCCTTTCTGCAAGATTTGTACCACAAAATATTGGATTTATGCTACAACAAAAGACAGCTACATCGAAAATCATGTAACTCCTTTTGCAAATCGTCTATATAATCAAAACCTGGATCGGCCTCAAGTTATAGTGTATAATGACTGTACTTATCTAGAAATAGAGAAAAGTTCTTGTTTTAAAGTGTTGCGACAGTCCTACTGTACTTATAAGGGTAAACATCTTATCAAGCCATCTCTGCTTGTTGCCCCGAGCGGATTTATTCTAGGCATTCAAAGGCCATATTTCTCAAATTCTGAAAACAACGATGCTAACATACTTATAAGTGAATTTAATAGAGATGTGAATGGAATGCGTGAATGGTTTAATGAAGGAGATATTTTCATTCTCGACCGCGGGTACTTGGATGCTATTCCAGCTTTAAATAGATTAGGTATTAATTTTAAAATGCCAGCCTTTTTGCCCAGAGGTCAGCTACAGTTATCCACAGAAGAGTCTAATGATAGTCGTCTCGTTACGAAAACCAGGTGGATCGTAGAAGCACTCAATGGGCACTTAAAATCAATTTTTAAATTTTTTAGCTTCAAGATAAAAACACCCATTTGTAATATTGCTGATTTTCTTAAAATTGCTGGAGCAATTATAAATAAATATTTTCCACCGATTTTAATGCAAGACGCTACTATTGAGCTAGCTGAAAATATTCTTCAAAGAGTTCAAGAGCCAAATGTTGTTCAAGCCAGGGTTGAGGAGGAAAACTTACGCGCTAGAAGGGCAGATGGGTTGATTTAAATGAAATTATCGTTCCTCATTCCCACGTTTGTCACATTACTATCTTAAAGAGTTAACTGTAGGTATTTGTCAATTAAAGCTTGCTCCTTCTTATATACAGGACAATGAAATAGAGGACCGCCATGTTCAATATCAATTTGATGAAAACTACGAACCCGGTTTTATACGGGTAAGGATATATTCTCGCCTCAGAAATGCTACTCGTTACCAGTTGTGGATTGCATTTGTGCCGAATAATGAGGAAGATGAACTTAACATATAAAGAACTCGAGGAGGTCATCGCTAACTTGGCTGAAAGTGAAGATGATCTCGATTATTCAGACGAAGACGTTGACGATGATATTGATAATTTGAATAATGATAGAGAAACTGAAGAATTGGATTTAGAATCGATGTCGATTCAATTTGAGGATGGATTCGTTCTGGAACAAGATGAAAATATGGTTGAAGAAGTTGCAAGAGAGTTGGAAGTAGGTGATAATTTCTCCAAACAGGAAGCAAAAAAAAACCTATATTCAACGCAAATTGATATAAATAAACCTTCCGAATTGACATCTGCTCACCTGTTTTTGGGAATTTGCATATGCCGAATGTGCGGAGTTACTGGTCGTCATCGCTTGGTTGTCACCAAATACAAAAAGTCATGAGCAGAAATGAATTCGAGAGAATTCGTAAATTTGTTCACTTTGCAGACAACAGCAATATTGTGGATAGAAGTCATAATTCAAATTATAACCCGTAATTGATGCGTTGAATGCGAAGTTACAATCAGTGCCCTTACAACAATATTTATCAGTAGACGAACAAATGTGCGCTACAAAAGCCAAACACCATTTGAAGCAATATTTACCAGCCAAACCACATAAATGGAGCTACAAATTGTTTGTTCTTTGCGGAGAGGTGGATTTTCGTACAAACTCGAAATATATACAAGTTCCGAAAATAAGTTCATGCCCAATGAGCCAGATATGGGTGCCAGCGCGAATAAAGTTATCCGCCTCTGTCGAAATGTACCAAGAAATCAAAATTATAAGGTGTATTTTGACAATTATTACACATCTGTGCCGTTAGTAGTGCACTTGGTACAAATGGGTATATTTTCATTAGGAGAAATGGAATTACAAACCGCAAGTTACCTACGGATGATGCGATGAAAAAAGAAAAAAGAGGAACTAGCATAGAATATGTAAAGCGAAATAGATAGTGTCGAAATTTCATCTGTCGCTTGGAGGGATAACAAAACAGTAACGTTGCTCGCCACTTTTGCTGGAGCTGCACCAATTAGCGAAATAAATCGATATGATCGTAAAGAAAAACGGTCAACTAATATAGTGTGCCCATTTGTTATCAAGGAATATAACAAGCATATGGGGAGGTGTAGATTTATTAGACAGCTTAATAGGTAGATACAAAATACAAATAAGGACTAAAAAATGGTATATGCGCTTATTTTACCACATGGTATATATGTCACTAATAAATTCTTGGTTATTGTACAAATAATGTTGCCAACAGCGCAATGAAAATAATATATTGCGGTTAGCCGAGTTTCGTGCAGAAGTTGCATATTGCTTATGCAACCTAGGTCCTTCTTCAGAGTTTAACAAAAGAGGCCGACCATCAAATGCAATTGAGAATTTTATTCAGGCAAAGAAGAGGAGATCTGCGACTACAGCATATATTCCTCCCGAAGAAGTCAGAACAGACTCTCTTGCCCATTGGCCGGTATACGAACAAACTCGACAAATATGCAAATTACCGTCTTGCAAGTCATTTTCTTTTATTAAATGTTCGAAATGTGAGTTAAATTTTTGTGCAAATAAGCATAACAACTGTTTCCTGCAATTCCATAAGCCATAGTCCTCTTGAAAATTTATAAGTGTAACAGTCCAATGTATCTGTTCTGATACAACATGTTTTTTTCTAATAAATAAAGATAGATTTACAGAAAAAAAATTTCATTATTTTTCCTATAATCTGTAGACTCTAATGCGCAATAAAATATTTTTTTCTCATAAAAATAAAAAATTTGGCAGTGTAGGGTTAATAAAATTTGGAAGTTTTCAAAAACCACGTTCAAAACAGTATGCGATCGATAATGAGAATCGTAACGGAAACATTTTGGAATATTTTGACGAAAATCCGAAATCTTCAGTACGAAACTGTGGCATGGAGTTTCATATTCCAAAATCTACTGTACAGAATGTTTTTAAAGTTGTTAAATATCATCCTTACAAGCCAACAATTGTACAAGGCCTGCAAGAAGGTGACTTGGACAGGAAAATCGAATTTTGTAATTGGTACTGGTAATTGAGTAACGTTTAATAAATTAACTACGACTCATTTTTTTAATATTCCCAATTAATTTCAGGAAATCTTCTGATTGGTTGACAGAGCAACAATACATTTTAACGTTACAAAACCAAATCATTCCATCCATTCGTGAAGCTGTTCCCCCTGATGAATTTAATAATTTGTGGTTCCAACAAGGTGGATGCCCCGTACATAATTCAGGGGAAGTCTGAGCACCTTTACGGGAGATTTTTGGTGAAAGAATAATATCCAACGGTGGTCCTGTGCGTTGGCCTGCTAGGTCTCCGGACATTTATGTCAAAAATGAGGGGTATGAATTTGATCCCCCAGAAAATAGGCAAGTTCTGGAACATCAAATTATTAATATTATTGAAAATATTAATCGTAATACAATACGTTGAGTAAACAGAACTGTCGCAAGAAAATGTGAAAAGTGCATTGAAAAAAATGGTCGCCATTTTAAATAATAGTATGTAAAACTAATATCGGTTTTATAATTATCCTGTAAAATACATTTAATATTAATATAAAACACTATAAAAATTATTTGATATTGTAGCGTTGTAAAATGTATGATGCATTGCTAGAAATGTCTTTTAATTACTTTTTAGTCATAATTTTATGGTTTAAATGAGTAACATTTAACATAATACCCTAATAACTACTATGTGTTTTTTGAATATTCCCCATTATTTTCACTCCTTTGCTTGATCAATTTATTTATGAATACCAAGTAAACATTTGAGTATTTTTAAGACAAGTTTTGGAAAGGCTTTATCGATATCGTAATAAATAGTTATCTACGAATAGGTAGCTACTATTCATAAGAGATTACTTGATGATGCAATAATTGTTTTAAACTCGTCAAAGCCTACTTCCAGAAGTTTACAATAATCTAATTCATTATTTAGCTGTAGTTAATTCTTAAGTGTTTTAATAGGAGTTTTTTAAATATTTTTACTTGAAGTAAATGTATTGTTAGGTGTTTACTTTAATTTAAACTTAATAAAAGAGTTATTTATCTGTCATTGTTTAAAACAAGGCTTCGAAAGGCTTTTTCGATATCGTAATAAATAGTTGTCTACGAATAGGTAGCTACTGCTCATAAGAGATTACTTGATGATGCTTTTGATGAGTCGAAACGTCCTATTATGAATTATGAGTTGAAATAGATGTACATTTGCAGAATAAATTGCTTTGGTAGTTTTTTTTTCAAAAATGTTTCATAAAAAAAAGAAATATTTGAAAATGTCAAGAGTGAGGGTCGAAACGTCGAATTTTCATTGTGTTATACATCGTTGGATTTAGAATAAAAAAAGGAATCATTTTACACCATTAGCTAATTTCCGCCCCATATGAAAAAAGAAAGTTGATGATGGTCGGATTAATTTTTTTCTATCACCAATCAATAGAGGATAAATAGTGGCAATGGCAAAGTATAATTTATTTTTTTATATCTGTTCAAATAAAAGAGATATAGCTAAAAATAGAAATTGTCGATTTTCAGTGTTTTTCGAATATTTTGAAAAATGTTTGAGGTAGCCTTGATTTCAGAATGGTATTTAAGTGCGCTCAAAATTCTCCAAACTTTCTCCATTTAAACGTCTTTCGATCTCTTATAGTTTCCAAGATAGCAATACTGCACAGACCAATTTTAGACACACTGTATACATTTCATAATTTGGGACAATTTTCTTTCAATTTCCTAATCAATCAAAAATAATTTGTCACCCATTGTTCTGGCCATCTTTTTTATTATTCATAAAACCTCTTCTTTACAAAAATATAAACGAAAACTATTAACTACTTAAAATTATAACATTCTCGACCCTGCTAAGTAGAACTATCTTCAGCCTTTGGAATGGTCTGCTTAGCGTCGTTAGTTACCATATCCAAAACGGCATCTTTAGCTGCTGGACGTATGTATCACTTGCCGTTCTAATAACCACTTGCCTCAGTTGATAAGATTTCTTGCTTTTAATTTGTTCTAGTACAATTCCTTTTTTCCAGGAGTTGCGTTTCTTTTCATCAAAGATGACAACAACGTCATCAACTACTAAAGGTTTTACTTTACCATACCATTTCGTTTTACGCATCAACGATGGGAGATATTCATATAACCACCTCTTCCAAAAATGAAGGGCCATATTTTGTGATAATTTGTAATTACGACGCATTGACAATTCGGCGTTCTTCACTTCCGAAAACGATTTTGCACCACCTGAAGAACCCAACAAAAAATGATTTGGAGTGAGTGCTACATGAATTGGTAAATAAGTCAATGGACGTGAATTTATAATGCTTTCCACTTCACTCAAATAGCCTCTAAGATTTTCATCGTCGGGTCGTCGAGTTGGCATCAGCTTTTCCCGACATTTCTTAATTGAGCGTACCTGCCTATATGAGGGCTTGCAGGTGGATCCAAATTCCAAGCTATTTCATCAAATTGTGCTTTGACCTGGTCCAGTTGCAGTTTATGGAGCACCTTGAGTTCATTCCGTACACTTATAAAGTTTGTTCGATTATCGAACCGTGCCGTGCTATAACATTTCGTAAACACATCATGCATAAATTTTTATTTAAAGAGTATGCTATCTAATGTGTATCGCCCTTAGAGTCAGGCACGTAAATTTTTCAACTTTGACAAAATTGTTTCAACATCTTCAACAATTGTAATAGATATTACTACTGACGAAGATAACTGTAAGTGTTATCGAATCGTTTTTATTATGTGTGATAATAGTGAAAGTTTACATTTTCATACCTCGTTAACAAACTTTTTATATTAATTAAACTAATTTTGTATAATCCGTACATATCCTTATCATCGGATGTTAAGCAAAAAGCATTTCTTCATGTCAAGGAGTACTTTCTAAGAGATTGAATAACGTTCTTGGGGATTTTAGGAAAGCAATTAACGCCTCGAAAGGTTTTAGATAAGCTTTTTCAGTAAAAAATAGATTAATGCTACACGTACGACGGAATGAATGGAACTTTTTAATGACAATAATCGAATTAAACGCAATGGAAATTTCGTTCAAAAACTGAGTAATAAGTAAAAGAATGTTTTGCCTTGGGATAAACTAAACAACGCACGATAAAAAATTATAGTAATAAAAAAAATTATTATGCATTAAGGGTAATTCAGAAAACGTTATGGAAAACATCAGAATAAAGAATTTTAAAGGAATTTCTTTATTAAAACTATTTACTTCCGCCTCCTTATTGGCCTTATTTATTCTTTATTCAAGTTAATAAATTGGTAATGGCTAAAAATGCTTGAACTTGTTAATTAATGTATAACAACGAATTGCATGTTTTATTTTTGGGATGAATAATATATAAATGTCGTAGTGTTAAGTTGTACAGATAATTGAATTTTCTTGAACATCAAACATGATGTCAATTATACTAAAATAAATTAGTTAGTAACATTATTACCGTGAATTTACTTTATTAGATGCCATTTTCTCATACTGAAATTACTCTCATCTCAGATTTATGTGGGTGGTTTAAAATTAATATTAGAACAGATTTAATATGTGATACGAAAAATAAACGTAGAAAAACTTCCAGCACTTATAAATTCAAGATGGGAAATTGTCAATAACATTAACACTATAACCTTTATTTATCTACAATAAACATAAACTAAAGTTATTATATGTTTTGTTATGAACTAATAAGTTCAAGAGTAAATTTGTAATTAAGAATTATTATTAATTTTTTTTAAATAAAAAGTTTACCTCGAGTAGGATTTGAACCTACGTCAAGTACTTTACTATAGAGTACCGCCCTAACCGACTGAGCTATCGAGATACAAGCCCCAATCGATGTAAATTTTGTCTTTATGTATGTAGAATTCAAATTCAAATTCAAACACGTTTATTATTAATTATAGGTACAATTGTTGATCAATGGAATTTTACAATTTCAGTCGGCTGCTCAGGCGAGGTAGCCTCTTCAGCCGGTTGATTACATAGTTTTTTTTTTTTTGATATAATTACATTTCATTTTTTTATAGTCTATAACATGTTCTCTTATTATCTAGAAAAAAAAAAGAAAAAAAACATGTTTAATTGGATTACGTTACTTAAGTTCGTAGTACTTCATTCCTATATTAGTGGATGTTGAGGCGGGACTCGTGGGTGGGTGGGCGGTGTTTTCTTGAAGCAGGTGGGCTGGTCCCTCGGAGCACCAAAATGGTTCGGGATCCCGGACGTAGATATCGCTTCATGTGGATGTTACCTGTAATAGGATAGAAATGATTAGTTTTTGTGGTGGGTGGTATTGGGTGGGTGCTGTGCGTGCGTGAGTGAGTGAGTAAGTGAGTGAGTGAGTGAGTGCGTGCGTGCGTGCGTGCGTACGTGCGTGCGTTCGTGCGTGCGTGCGTGCGTGCGTGCGTGCGTGCGTGCGTGCGTGTGTGTGTGTTGTATATAATTAAATAGTTTTCCACTGAAAGTATTTCGTGTGGTAGTTATATTATATGAAAAAGAATTGTCGTTACTTATAGCGATACTTAGTCCGGCAGACATCCCTACTCATCGCCGTTCCAGAAGTAATTTACACAAAAAGTGGAAACACGTCCTGACCGTGTGTGAGGATTACTCGCCACAGGTCCGTCGTAGTTTGTGCCGAAACTAAGCCTACTGCCACCCGTTGGATGACAGTAGGACCTTCGCCATATCCAAGCCTCCGAGGAGACCTAGAACAGCGTCGAATCCTAAATCGGGTGAAGCGGGCTTTTTTACGTCTGCGGCTTTCACCGCATCTGCTACTTCAGCCATCTCGCTGCCGCTTGCCGTCGCTTTAGCATAACTAACGCCGGTTCGGACAAAAGAGGGTGCCGCTGTGGGCGGTGTCCTCTTCTGTCGCTGTTGTGGCGAATCTTCGGTCTTCTTCCGCTGCGGGAGACGTGATGGTGGAGCTTCGTCTTCTTACGCTGCGGGAGACGTGGGTACCTCGGGCAACCCCTGAAGTTGGCCGGATGATCACCACCACAGTTTACGCACCTTGCCCGGTCCGTACGGGGTTTGGTGCACTCACTGGAGTGGTGGTGTCCTGCACACTTGACTCAGCGTGCCACCGCTCTACAGCAACGCTGTGCATGACGGAATCCCTGGAACCTAGTTATTAATTTTATTAGTACCCCTCTAACCGACTGAGCTATCGAGATACTAGCCCCAATCGACGTAAACTTTGTCTTTATGTATGTAGAACTGTTGTAAATTTTAAATATACGGAGATTACAGTCAATTTACTTAAATTAATGAAATGTGCGCCTGTAATATCGCAAGGATTCACTCATGCCAAAGCAACTTGGCTAACATTAAATTATTATAAGTTTCGTTATGAACGAATAAGTTCAAAAGTAAACATGTAATTAAAAATTATTATTAATTTTATTAAATACATAATAATAATACGTAGGTTCAAATCCTACTCGAGTTAAACTTTTATGTATTTAATAAAATTAATAATTTTTAACTTATTCGTTCATAACAAATATTAGTAATATAGTATTATTAAAGTGGTTTTGGTATGAGAGAATCCTTGCGATATTGAAGGTTCACGTTCCAACCCTTCAACAAAGATTAATGTAAAACAGACTAGCCAAACTCTTGGAAGTATTTCCCCATTACTTAATCTTTCTTTATAATATGCGAACCTTTCCAAAATTCTATATCACTTCTATGCACCTAAAGCTGTACCAATCCTTAAGGTTCTATAATTATACTCCTTAGGTTCTATACGTATACTTCTACACCCACGGTCACAAATTTTAGCTACTTAACAGTTTGTGTAATAAATAGAAGATTTTGTGCCTTTTGCTCAATCGTAGATTAAAGTGGGCCAGGTTCATAAAATGATCGATTTGCCTTACTAACCAACAAAATATTTACATGTACCTAGATATGTTCGCTTTAAAATCGGGATTGCTTCTTCCTGAAACTAATTGTTAAATACTTGCTTGTTTTTAAATATGGAATAAACAAACAACCATTATTCAACAAAGCTAAAAGAAATTTCTACAAGTTTTATTGCACTACATATATTTAGTTATAAACTGAAATACTTAACGCTAATGTGAGTAACGTTAAAATCTAATGAATACTTAAAATTGTGAGTAGTTAATGTTGTGAGTAATTAATGGAATCAAAATACCTTATTTTTGGTCACACTGTAGATAACGAAATTTCAGTCTTTATTAATCGTACTAATACCGCAAATTGGATTAACGGTAAAAGGTGGAGTTAAAGTAAAAAATAAAACGTAAACATAAAACTAAAAATTAATGTGCCTGAAAAAAAGCAAACGTCTCAAACTTTAATATAATATTTTAAAATAACTCAACCAAAAACGACGCTAAGGTGGTCTATGCGCATGAACATGTCTGAAACTGAATGTCCAAACAATATGCGTACGAGTTCTAATTAAAATAATTTTTATGCAACTAGATATGCAACACACGCTGCACGAAATGCACGTTAAGTTGCCTGTATATAGGTGAATTATTCACAACACGTTCGAAATTTGTTGCCTCATGGTGATATGCCGTGTGATTTATGCATAAAATTTTCGTACCATCTTTTAAAAACTTTCACTAAAAATTTCACCATTTTGGCTTCTTTATTTTCGATTGGGGAATTACAAATTCAGTTAACTTACACTGTTAAAATATATTTGTTAATTTTCTTATCTTCATTCAATGAGCTTACTAAGTCTAAGTAAATAGTTTTAAATGATGGCGATACTGTTCACGTTATTGTCAATGATTTTGAATGTTTATGTATTCACTACACCTATTAATAACTTTGTCTACATCACTTTCTAAATTCTCCCAAGTGTCATATTTCCTTATATTTGCATAGGTCCTATTCATTCCTGCGTATCCAGCGGTTGGTTTTAAAAAAAGACATGTGGAAGAATAATACTCAATTCAATTTTCCAATTGAAAGCGTATTATTTATCCTAATTACAATTGTCGGAGTCCAATGATTATATATTTTTAATTGCTATTTACAAAGCTGGTTAGTGATATTAGTAATAACATAATTCTTCGCCCCTAAGATAACGAAACGTCCTCATTTCTTGTTCCAACTAGGTTCAATTCCACGGCATTTTGTTTCCTCATATTGATGATGGTTTCTTCTTCAGGAGCCTCTCGTGAGTTTGTTTTCTGTATTTAGCTATAGTACATAGGAAAACAATAACTATGACTGTAACAAGTGTAATTAAATAGTGGGTGTAGTCACTACAGACTGTCCTTCTGTTATCTTTTCAAGCTCTTTTTCTAGTTTTTATAGTTCTTGGAGGTGTTCCATTTCAAATTAATTTCGTGTTATCAATTGGGTAGTGTGTTGTATCGAGTTGGCTGTAGAATAGAAAAGTTGTTCGTGTTATTACTTCTTCCTGAACTACTATGTTACATTCTGACTGAAAAAAGTTTGTTCCTTGAATTATGTACTTGTTTACTTTGCAACTTTCGATAATTTCTTCCGGTGGGTCGAAGCTTGCGACCATTCCTGTTTTTAGTAAGATGTAGACACTGTATTTTCCATTAGCCTGGAAAATTGTGCAGTTCGTCATCTGTTGCAAATTGTACACGGGAGAGATTTATTCCACAAAAACAATTGGCTATCCATTTTGCGTCTTCTTTATCTTGGAGATAATAATGTGTTGGTGGCAAGATAATTTGAGATCTTTCATTTGACATTGGGTTAGAGCATGAGAGGTGGGATGCAGAATGGATATTTTTAAAATATTTACCATTGTGTTATCTGTGGTTGTTAATGTAAATTTTAATTGATCCAAAAATTTGAAACGGTGTGCATTCTTCAAAAACAGTAGTTATTCTACGGTATAAATTTTTGTTACAATGTTATGAATTTAAATTAATTCTGAAAAAGTTATTAGTTCAATATTTGGAATTTATAGAGAGACTAAGCTAATCTTTCTTTGCAAAATTTGAATTTGATCGTGATATTTTCTAACATTAGTTGATTGAAGGTTAATTACATTTGACTAACATCTATTAATTTGGTGACCGATTTGATTGCATTAATTGTTTCTTTTTGGAAACTAATTAATTTTATTACATCGATTAGAATATGATTTGTAAATGAAATGTCCGATATTGTGGAATTTAATAATTTTTGATTATTAAAAAGAGTTTCTATATTTTTATTAGCTTTGCTAAAGAATTTTTAGTCGACTATTTCTTGTTTTGGTGGATTGAATTGACGTTTTAGGAGAATAACTTCTGTTATTTTTGGTTCTAAGATGACGGTATTTGCAATTAACTGTCTGAATCAAATTTCTAGTTGTGTAAGGTTATGATAAAGGTAAAATGTGTGGCAGTGTGAGAATATTTTTGCTGATTCTAAACTTGCGCCAGATCGAATATAGTTGAAGTTTGGTCATGGGTTGTGCTAGGCCCAGGCTGATGAGGATTCTGCAAAAGAATACGTTTTCTTACTGTTTCGATTCTTTTAATATTAGACGTAGTTGTTACCTTTGCTTCTTTTCCCTTCAGTATTGTCTTGCCCGTTTGTTATTTGAGTATGGGGGATCTGTTTTTCTTCATAGAAACTACGTTTTCGTTTGTTTTTGGTGGATGTTCCTTATCCTGGTTTCTTTTTTCAAGAATTGCCTTTCCCTTTGCCATATTTTTGGGTAAGTTTCGTCGAAAAGGGGGATTATGTCGTTTTTACGTTTGTGGTTATGTTCTTCGTGTAGAGTCATATAAAGAGCAAAGTTTATTTCCTTTTCATAAGGACCCTACAGGATGTAAAAAGGTGGATGAATGAATGGATTGGTTATAGATTGCTGTGTTTCGTTAGGTTCTTAAATTTTAGGCCTGGAACTATTTTCACTAACGTCGAATATAGCGTCGAATATAGTCTTTCAATGGGGGAGTTAGAACTTGAAGTTTGCAGTATTCTTTAAAGATATTATTAAAGGTCTCTTTGCCCTGGTCGCAGACAATATGCTTAGGATAGTAGTGGCGAGAAAACAAATGCTGGAGTTTGTGTAAAACATTAATGCTTGTACCTTCTTTAATAAAGTATGCCTGAAAGTATCTTGAAAAGGAGTCTATTATGGTTAAAAAATTGCACGTCTGGAACGAAAATGTGTCGATAAAAATTGTGTTAGTTACGATCGTTGATGTTTAGCATTATACGAGTGTCTCACGTATCTGGATAGCAGACATAGTTCGCATTTATTAATTTCGTTGGTTATCATTGATTTCATGTTCGGCCAATAATATTTCGATTTAAGGTGATTCTACGTTTCGACTATTCCCGTATGTGTTTCATTGTGGTATTTTGCTATGATACCCTTTTGATGTTTGTGGTGTAATGCGTCTGTGAGGTAGTATCTGAAAATAATTATTTTTACAGAACTGTTCATGTGCGTTTTGCACCTTTCTGATACTTTGTTAAATAGTTTTGGATATTGCTAATAAACTCCAAAGGTAGCGTTAGGTCGAATGATTTCTTTTATCATTCCAGAAAGGCCCTCTTCGATTTGTTCCTCTCGTATGAAGACAGCGTAATGTCGTTTTTTAAATGATGTTTAAAGGCGAATCTCATAATTTTTTGAAAAAAGGATGACGATTCTATTGTTAAAATTGTTTATCAGATTACTTCTCTTTCCGCGCTCTTCGTTAGTCACCGGATGCACTGTACTAGTTTCTAAGCCGTATTCTGGGCGATGGTCGCGTGACGAGTCGTAAATTATTTCGTTCAGCTCCTCAGGGTCCGGGACCTAATTGTGTGTATCTTTTCCTTTTTAATCTCTATTCTGGATAACGGGTCTGCCACATTTTCCTTGCCTATTCGGTGTTTAATTTCGAAGTCGAATTCTTCTAGTTTTAGCTTCTACCTAATTAATCGAATGTTTGACTCTTTCATTTTATGTAACCGTAATAAAGGATTACGATCGGTTTCTATCGTGAATCGTCGTCTGTGCAGGTACGGCCGAAGGTGTTTGGTGCACTATCGCTAATAATTGAGTGCATCGGTGGTGAGTTTAAAAGTTTTTTCAAAGTTCGGGTATGTCAAGATAGGTGTATTTGTTAGTAATTCTTTACATAGATTAATACAATCTTTGTATTCTTGATTTTAAAATTTAGCAAAGTTTGCGATAAATCCGCGAGAGCCTACCAGACCTAAAAAGGATCAAATTTCTTTAATAGTTTTTGGTATTTTTGTATTGCCTTTATCTTTGAACGGTTAGGATTTATTCCTTCTGGTGTTATGAAGTGTCCTAAACATCTGCTTCTTTGCTCAGCAATTCCAAATTGTCTAATTGTACCTCAAGATTAACTTCTTTGAGTTTCTGAATTACTTTATTTATTGGTTCAAACGATCCGGTAACGGCCTTGAGAAAATTACAACGTATACATGTAGACAAAACACGAGAGGAAATCTTTACGTGGTCCATTATTCTTTGGAAGGTTGCCGGTGCATTCTTGAGAACAATAGGTATCCTTAAATATTCAAAGCGGCCGTTATTTACCAAGACGCTGCTTTTTCTATAGATTTGTCGTGCATTTTAATTTGGTGGTATCCTTGGGTCACATCAAGTGTGGTAAGATAAACGTATCTCCCGAGATTTTCGAGGATTTTTTCGATTTATGGAAGCGGATATTGGTCTTCGATGTTTTTCTGTGATATATCACCATCCTATATTTTTGTCCATTGGCGCCCATCATCTTTGGCTTAATCCAGGCGCTGAAGGGTAATATGGAAAGGCGAATAATTTTGTTGTCCAGGAGCTTTTGTATTTGATATTGTATTTCGATTTGCATTTCTCTTTGAAGTTTAAACGATTTTATGTAAGTCGGGGTTTCATCTTTGGTCCTGATTTTATGTTTGACTTGGTTTGGGAATGTGAGATCAGCACCTTCGCAATAAAATATTTCGCGATGTTTATTGTAGAGGTTGATGGTTTGTTCTGATGAGGTGTTCTATACTGAAGGTTTGTTCAGATTTTTATTTATTTTGTGGTTGGCCGATGTGGAGGTAATCCACGGGTAAAACATTAATTCCTTCATTAAAGTTTATTTCCATTTCTTGCGTCAGCTTCGGTATACTACATATTCCATTTTTTGCTGTGGGTATATATTCGAGAAATTCTATTAGTTCATTGAATTTAAGAGGTGGTGAAAACATGTCACTTTCGTCAAATAATTGTCCTTCGCCGCTTGTAAATTAATTTAAACATTGTTATACTCCAAAAAGAAGAAGATTTGCGCCTAGCTTTTGCAAAACCTTGGTGCCGATTAGAACACCCAATGTTTTATGCCAATTACCAATTCTGATTTCTAATGGGTTATTAATGCCTCGTTCTGCTAACAGCGGAAAGTATAAGTTCTGTTTTGATCGAACTGTTCTGTTTAAACTCGAGACTGAAACCGGTTCAAGGTAAATGTATTTTTTAAAATTCGAGGCGACGCGACGTCGAATTGAATAATTGAGCATGTCGCTCCAGAATCTATTAGAAATAAATAGAATTCAAATGCGGTAAGTAGAAAAAGGACAGTTTAGGTGTTGAGTAAATATTGTTTAAGTCGACTGTTGTTGTTCCGAAGCTGTTAACCAAAAATTTTTCGAATCTGTCCGTATGTATCATCTTCATATTCGTTATCCTGTAGTTCAACTGATATGAAAGTTGGTCCACTAATATTTTTGGGTTTAAAGGTAGATGTGGATGATTGTATGGACATGGATGTCTGTTTATCTCTAATAGTTTTGGATTCGGGTTTCTTAGAGAAAATATGTTTTCCTGATGGAAACCTGTAAGGTTGTTGGAGATGTATATTAATGTCTCAAGGAAATGGTGTTGAACAAAGTTGCAGTGGACGGAGGTTGCAATTGCAATCGTACAAACGGAGGTTCAGGTCGAAATTATAGTGGTTGAGGTTGACATCGGGGTGTCATAGGAATAGGTTGATGATTTTTTTGTGGTCGTTGAGAATTGGATTGAAAATTGTTTCGAGTCGTAAATATTTGTTTTTGTAGTAATGAAATCGGTTTAATTTGTTTATGCTCTTGGGCTCGTCGTATGTACTTCTTACAATTTACTTTTTGCAGGTTATTGTATATTCTGCATCGATTTAAACCTTCGTTCAAAATTTTGAATTCCAAGTTCATTAAATGTGCCCAATAAGGTTCTAATCGTCTATTACAACATATTTGATGGGATTAATTTTAATATACCGAGCTATTGAATTTAAAAGTATTCTCGTCGCTTTCGTGTTGTACGAATTGTAGCAAACCATTTTGTGCGAGTAAAATGTTATCGTAAAATTCGTTATTTGTTATTTCGAATTGTGTTACGCAGGAAAGAGAGCAATAATTTCTTATAAGTGCTGAGTTGACCACCGTATTTATTTAAAACCGCGTTTCGTATTCCAGGCATTGAGTCTGGTGATGAATATTTAAATAATTTTTAGCTTCGTTTTTAGTTTTCGATGAAACGGGCATTTAGCAAAAAATCCTGAGTTGGAGTTAAGTCGATAAGTTGTTACCTGGATAAAATTCTAGTAATGAATCCTTCAATGCAGTTAATTCCTGTATTCTAAGTGAATGTAATTGAGGTTGGTCTGTGTTTAAATACGCGTTTGTATTCATTTTATAAGGGTTCAACCTCCGGTTTTTATTACATTCGCATGCGTTTTCTGCTAGTGGTGAGGATTTACGATTTTTCTCTAATTCAATATGAATTTCGTTTTCTGACATAAATAGCACAAGAGCAAAAGATAAAAATGAAAAAAGATTTAAAAACTTACGGAGGTAGAAGGAAGGTTGTCATGTCTAATCTCTAAATTCACTGCTCGTTCTAGATGATACTTGTTTGAATTGCTTGTACTGTCCGGCTAAAGGGACTAGGTTTCGTAGACGATAATTTCCAAGGTGTTGAGACACTCCGAGTCCAGTTTTTCCTAGGCGTTACCAAATGGGAATTACAAGTTCGTTACTGAAGAATTTCTTGAATTATCCTGAAGTTTTTGCCGAATAAGACGTACTAAACTTGTGAAACTATCCTCTTCACAGTTGCAGTTAAATCACAAATCCGATTTTTGTAGTTTTAAAAAAAGATTTATATAAATACTATTACAAGTCTAATGGACATAAAGAATAATACTGGTTTCAAGTTTCAAATTGAAAAGGTATGTATAGCATTATTTATCGTAATTGTCCGGTGATTATCTATTGTTAATTTGTATTTACAAAGTTTGATAGTGATATTAATAATGGTATTAGTAATAACATAATTATATAAAATATGAAAATGTAAACTTTCACCATTATCACACATAATAAAATACTTTTTTGTTGGGTTTTTTAATGGTGTCTTTTAAATTATACAATCTAAACGTTTCGATAAAACTTACACTTCGTCATTAGTAATATCTATTAAAATTATTAGATATTGAAAACAATTTTGTCAAAGTTAAAAAATTAAAACATAATTATGTAAGGTTTAGATTGTATAATTTAAAATACACAATTAAAAAACACAAAAAAAGATAAGTATTTTATTAATTATATAAGTCGTTTTTATTAATTGTCCTATTTCGTCTTTATACTCTACTCTTTTAGTATTTGATATGATGCATACCCTAATATTGCACCTCTTCAATGCATTATTTTTATTTCTTAGTTCTTTCACGTGAAGTGTTCATTTGCTTCAATTGATTTGTCAGCGATTCATTTTCATTAATTTTTAATATACAAAGCTTTGTTGTCTTTTCTTCTTCTTTTGATAATTGATATCAATATTTATTTAGTAATAACCGCAATTGTCGAAACTCGGCGTCTAAGGCATGAGTTCGTAAACAATATTGCGTTATATAACCTATTCGCTTACTCGTGTCGTATAATATATAATAATAATATAAATACCACCTCGCAATATTCTTATTTTATAGCTTTTCTTAATTTTTTTAATTTATTTGCTCTAATTTCTATTAAATGTATATGTATCTTGTTATTCAACGATATACAATTGATCAAGCGTTATATCAATAATATTACCAAAGCTAGGTGTGTATTCCACTTTATTATTTTCCTCCCTGGCTTGATTTCGGGTTGCCACAAATATTAGTTGATCCTAAATGCAATAATGCGGTTCGTCTTATTTCATGTTTTGTACTGGATCATTTTTAATTATTTTTGGCTTATTTAGGTCTGGTAAAATACCATCTGCCGTGATTTAATGTTCTTGTTTCTTTTTTCAAAAACTCGTACTTAATTGTGGATTTAATTTTAAATTTACTTCCCTGATCATTAAATTTTTGTTCTGATTTGTTAAAATTGTTAATGCACAAAACGTGAATCCAAATGTAAACCTAACGGAACTATAGTTATTACCCTTGAAAAATCTAATTTTTAAACCCATTAGTAATCTTGTCGTCTGATATTGATCTCTGTCTGTAGGAAACGCCGTATGCTTTCTGCCTTTCTCGTCTAATTTAATTTGATAATAAAATTTTATGATTATGACTGTGTTAAATCTATATGTCAAAGCTTTTCTGAACTTCCAAGATAATCTAAAATTTTTACTATATTCGGTAAAGGAGATTTTCATCTATATTTTTGATTAATTCTTGATAATCTATGAATAGTCTCCATGTCTGTTCTGTTTACCTGGATTTTTTGTTATCGACCAAGAAAAATTACTTTCCTCAATAATAATAATAATAATTCATTTATTACCCCTACCTTTTGACTATATGGTAATTTATGCTATTTCCTGTACACAGGTTTTGCATTTCCTTTAACCTTAATACCTTCCTTCACTACATTCGTCACCGATATGTGGTCTTATTCCATGAGGAACACGTTCGCATATTTCGCATATTTTGGTTAAATCTAAAAATTTACCTGTCTTACTAAATGAAATCTTGTTTTCTGCAAAGTTATATGTTATAATTATTTAATTTTACATAATATGGCTTACAGCTTATGAAATGTTTGTCAAAATTATTAAATTGCTTAACGTTATTTTTTTAATATTGAGACTGTGATTTACTAAATTTACCTTTAAACTGATATTATTGAAATTGTATTAGTAAAATTATTGTCATAGAGATTATGTGTTAGAAATGTATTTCTTTTAAAATTCACACGGTTATAATTGTGGTGCGTATTAACTTCCATAAATAATTGATCTAATTGAACCTGTTTGTGTTTCGCTCCATTAATTAATTTCAGTATTACAATTCCAAGATTTAACAATGCTTTTAGTTTATCATTCAGTAGACCATTACAAAAGGCATTTATTGCCAGCTTCTCACACACCTTTTTTAAAATGTTGCGCGCTTAATTTGATGTAGTTCGTTCCCTAATACAGCAGTTTTTTATTTCATTCCTAAGCTGATCTATACTATTGTATGTTTGATTCTAGCCATTTGTGTTACCCTTGAACATAATACAAATTTTATTAAAATTTTAGGATTCTCTTTCTGAATAATCTCAAAATACAATTTTACCATATCTAGTACCTGTTTTGTAACATTTTCATCTCAGTTCATTTTTTGTATAAACATTTTTATTCGCAAAGTGATAAGTTCTTACGTTGTACTTAAGCATGAAATAAACAGTGGCAATAGAAATTCGTAGTTTACCGGGCTTTCAGGTACGCAACCATTATGCAACCAATGGGATCAAGTAAGGTCTTGAGGTGAAACATTTTGATAGGTAACATTTTTTTTGTTTTTGTTAAGTCTGAATTCATCATTATTTATTAGTATAGAGTTTGTAAGAGGCGACTAATCAAATGGGTTTGGGAGGAGCGATATCTCCGACCGCTAGTAAAACTGCCGTCGGAGTTGCCGTCCCTTGCGCTCGAGCTGGAATTTGATGATTTCAAGATATTATTGGAGTGATGCGAGTGTGTGGCGAGCGTTTCGTTTTTGTTTTGATTTATTTTGCTGGTTGAAGGTTGCAAAATTGTTAATTTTTTTGTGTTTTGCTTAGCTTCATTTCACATTTTCACATGTTTAAGTTTTCTATATTTTTCTAGAATTTTGTTTTAGTTTTTGGAATTATGGTTATGTAGTATGGAATATTTAACCACTTACCGAATGTGTTCATTTTTTATTTCTTATTTTTGTATGAATGTGTTCAAAACCAGGAGGTGGGCGCTGAGTGGGAAGAAGTCACGTTGGGCACAGCTACCAGACCTCCCAGCGTCATTTGGCATTGTCCTCGCGTGTGTGTGAGTGATGTGGGTGGTGATTGGTGTGGGTGTTACCTTACCAATCACGGAACGCAAGCTCGTACATTTATAACTGTTTACCACTATGCTGTTATATGGATGTATAAACGACTGCCCCTATTGACCTGTACCACTTCACTGACAGGCCATTTCAGGGTGGGTTGCTACTCATCCTGTTTTAGGTTCGAGACCCTATAGCTCTCGGCTGTGTGGTATTGGCGGTGATGCGGCACAGTTGTGTGTAATCATCGTTGTCTTTGTGATGGTGAGTGGAGCTTATCCATTGTCCACCACGCACCGTTAGTGGTGACTCCTGCGGCATGTGCTGTTGATTCAAAAAGTGTCATTAAAGTAGCAAACAATATTCACGTATCTTGTAACAGAAATTCAAATATTAAAGAATTAAGATACGCCACTGGTAGGGGTTGAAAATAAATTTCAAATAAATTAAAGCATTTCAAGTTCAAAATAAGTTTGTAATTTAACATTCAGAACTATTAAATGAATTTTAAAATGAAGTATAAACTAATCCTTATATTATAAATAAATTTAGTTTCAATTCAGGGTTTATGAAAGATAACGAACCGTCACTGATCAAAATAACTTATTTTAGTTGCAAACATAGAGGTGCCACTTATCGACAAAATTTTAAAAATGTTAAATTTAACAAAAATTGTTAAAATATTAAACAAATATGTTTTGGTCATTCAGAAGTGCATACTAATTTTACACATAACTTTTGCGCCAATTTGAATTTAGCAAAGTAACTTTGATGACGTCACTTTTTAGGATGGACCTTACAAAATTTCATATAAAATCAATTAAAAATTGATGTTCAAATTGATTTTGATCGGCAAAAAAATATAATTCAGTTGTAAGAATATGGAAAAATTATAAGAATGGAATTTCACCATAGATCTAGTAATTTATTTGAAAAATTATTGGATTTTACGCAGTAAGGTAGACCATATGTGGAGAAATTTAATCAACACATTCTAAAAAGTTGATTTTACGAATTTTCATTGGTCAATTTAAATATTTCTCCTACTAAAAGCGTGAAAAGTTTATTATTATAATTTGAAATTATAAAAAGTTTCAAATATTAATATTGAAAGTTTGTGTCAGCAATAATTTAAACATAAGGTTGCTAAAATCAATATGTGATCAGATTCAGGATTTAAAAGGCCACAGTGTTAAATTTTAAGATTTTCTTAAAAGTATAAATGTGTATAGTGCATAAGTTGAACAAGCCTATATTGACAACGGACGCTTTTCTTTAAGGGAACTAATAAATAAAATAATTTACATTTATACTTATAATAGAAACGTAACTTGTGAATTGATCTCGTACCCAATTACTTGGATATAATTGAAAATCCAAAGGATTTGTTAAACCGTATTTAAACTTGGAACTTAAAAAACAAGTAGGTGAATGTAAACTTTTAAAATAATTGCATCATAAGTTGGGGTAGTACTCCAAAATAGTGTAGTTTAAATATACTATAAACTCTTTTATATATGTAAGTAAAACATCTGATCAGTGCCTCGGGTAACAATCAGTTGTGTGCCGAAGTACTGAATGGAAAATGAATTGCTTTGTCAAGAAACCAATTGTAGTTCAAGGTGATCGAAACACTGTTATACCACAAATACCTTAGGATATATACTAGTGTTGGAACATATCGTGAACCAAAGGGAAATCGACAGTGGATTGTTACTCCAATGATGTAAGGTATACGTTCTTATGTTATATTGAAACAAGTCAATGGTCGCGTGATGAAAGTATATGTCATTTTTTTTGTTATATAATATTCATTAAACTTATTGATAGAGTAAACAGCTTGCATCAGAACTTGATCAATGAACGTAGATATTATATGTACATAGATTAAGTATAGCTGAATTTAGGGAAGCTATCAATGTTTACGTCTGTGATGTTATACAATAAATTTGTTACAGTTACGGTTCAACTTAAATTGGTGTAGTCGGTTTGTACCATGGAGTTCATTGTCTCCGTTTAATGAAAATTCAAGTACAGTACTAGGATATTAGGTTGGGAAGAAGCATTTAGACTGACTTAATTGTGGTAGAGGATAGAGCCTTCAATTGTACTTAAATTTTTGTGGCATAGAAGTTCTCTAAATTTGACAGAAAATTTAAAAGAGATTAATGTAAATTTACCAATACCTCAATTGTTTTAATTGTAAAGAGATCAAAGACAATTTATTTGTCATTCTTCCTAAGTAAAGGGAGGGTATAATACACAAGTGTATATTATTAGTTCAATCCATAAATAATTTGAATGTTAATTAACATTTAACACTGAAGGTCAGAGTGTAATTTAATTAACCTGAGACAAATTTTATACAATATTTATGTTACCAGGTAGATTGAACAACCTTCTACTATTATTACATTAAATGATTTTGAAGTAAAGTCAAGCATTGATTTTTAAAAAAGACATTACCAATAAATGAGTATCAATACTCGATATCGGAGATCAGTTTTGTGTTTGTTGAATATAAATTCAAAACCATTGAGTTATTGTTGTTTGTCAAAGTTTAACAATTTATATTGATTGTAAATTATAACTAGATGATGTTCGGGTAGTAAAGAGGTAACCTGGGAAAATAATTATTATAATTTATTACTCTCATAAAGTATAGTATAGATTACTTATTTCAATTTAATTAATATTTCCTTGCACAGAATTAAAGAAAGTAACGCTTTAATTTTTTTTTCTTCTTTTTTTTTGTTAGTATGCTCATGCTTATGGTTAGTATTTACTTATTTATAGCTTATGTACATCTTATCCGTAGACTGTTCAGGAGTCCTTCTCCTCTTTAGCCCTGGTCAATCCATGTTTGTTGGTGTTGGGATGTTTTGTGTTATTGTGGTTATTTTTGGTGTAAAAAAAGAAGATTTATTTAATATTTAATAATGCGTGTAGCGTGCTTAGTGTGATTATTAGATTCATTCTCCAGTGTCTTGCTAGGTCGCCATCGACTAGACGGGGGGGATGCGGAGGGTATATGGGATGTTGTCTATGGGTTCTAACTCCTCGGGGAGGTCGTCAAGGAGTTGTGTAACAATCGCGGGAATGCTTGAATTTTAATTTCGGTTTTCTTCGTAGGAATTGGGGAAAACGGTAATTGTAGGGTGTGGTAAGGATCTCTTTGGTAGGGATAGTGTCGACGAAGATTCTTTTATGTGAAAAGTTTTTCTGTAGTGTTTGGATTCTGTGTGTGATGGTTGGTATGTTTGCGTGTTGTGTTGTGAGGTCGCTAGGGTACCTGAGAGGTAACCTGTGTATGCGTCTGAGTATTCGGCGTTCACGGGAAGCAATAGAGGAAAGGTGATTGGGGTTTATGTTCATGTATATGGGTGCTCGGAAATCCACAACAGGGCGAATATATGTTTTGTAAGTGTGTTGTAGTGTTTTGGGGTGGCAACCTCTGATTCTACCCCGGAGGGCGCCTAGTAGGTTTGCGCTATTTATTATCCTGTTATGTGTTCTTTGTACTTCAGGGAGACAATTGAGAGTTCTAGTAAAGAGGATTTCTAGGTAGGTGACTTCTTGTTGGAGTGGGAGTCTTTCTTGGTTTAGGGTGGGGGAAACGTTTCTGGAGGCAAGGTTTGGGAACTTATCTTCGGTGTAATTAGGATGTCGGAAGAGGATTGTTTGGGTTTTGGTGGGATTGATGGAGACCCTTCACCGGTTCGCCCAGTTGAAAAGGTTCCGAAGGGTTTTGGATATGAGGCGGGAGGCCGTTTCGCTGTTCCGATTAACCGTCCAGAAGATGGTGTCATCCGCAAACTGCGCAACGACTACTCCGGGTTGTAAGACTTCGGAAATGTCGGATGCGATGATAATATAGAGGATCGGGGCTAAGGCAGAACCTTGCGGTACGCCTGCTGTAGGTTGGAAGGGATTTGAGAAGGTTTTCCCTACTTTGACTCGAACTGACCCATTGGTCAGGTACGAGAGTATGAGTTTGGAGAAGGGGTCGGGAATGTTGAGGTTACGGATCTTGCGCAGGAGACCGGCGTGCCAGACCCTGTCAAATGCTTGCCTAATGTCCAGAAACACAGCGAGATTGCATTGCTTGTGATTGAATTCTCTGGTGGTCTCTGTAAGCAGCTTCAACAAGAGATCGTGACACGTTCGATTGGGACGGAAGTTGAATTGCCTGTTGGGAAGGAGGTCGTTAAATTTGAGGTGGTCCCTGAGTCGCCTGGTTAGAATCTGCTCAAAGCATTTCCCGAGGCAACTCAAGGGGGAGGTTGGTCTATAGGGGGAGGGTGAGGTTAGATCGACGTGAGGTTTGGGTATCACGACGGTGGAGGCCGATTTCCGTGTCCGTCGGGAAGTGGGATAGGATTAGGCATTGGTTGTAGATGTTGGAAAGTAATCGAAGGGCTGGGTCGGGTAAATGACGGAGGATTTTTCCATTTAGGCCGTCATGACCTGGGGCAGAGTTTTCCCCTTTTTTGAAATATGTGTGGACCTGGTCGGGCGTGATGGGGGCATAAAAATCATTCTCGTTATCGAGTTGGATTTCAGGAAGATTAAGGTTGCGGAATTCTTCAAGGCGACACACGAGGAGTGCCTTGAACCGGGTATCTGGATTGGAGGTGATGACCAAAGAAATCGGCCCTTCCTTGGTCGGAGGAGATTAGGTTGACCTGTAGGTCGGTTAGGTTGGATTTAGGGTTGACTTTCCTTCTGGTCAGTCTATCGAACTATCGCCAGAAGAGTTTACCATTTCTGTAATCTAGCTAGGAGGTGGCTTTGGTCCAGCAGTCTGCGGCGTGTTGTCTTCTCGCCTGATTAAGGCGTTAAGGCGATTGTATTCGGTCTTGAGAGCCGGGTCCCTGGATCGCAAGAATTGACGATAGATTAATTTTTTCTCTTTGATCCAGTTCACAATGTGTTGTGGGAGCGGTTTGCAGGAAGTGTCGATGTTTTTTAGTGGTACAGAGATATCTTACGGAAGTTAGGTCTCTAATGGCTCTCTCGAGATCTTGGGTCGTTTGAAGATTGGGTGTAGGAAGGTTGTTGGAGGTGTGTTCGGAGAACACACTCCAGTCTGCTTTTGAAAAATCTTTAATAACTGTGTATTGAGGAGGTGTAGGGGGAGCTGGACAAAATGAAGTTTTGACCAGTAGAGGCACCTAAATGTTCGAAATATGTTGGCTGTGTGTTGGCGATTCGCAAGAGCGGCAACTGCAACAGAGCGGAAGATAACCTGTTACTGTTGCCATTAGTTGCTGTGTCACTGAATTGGATGTGGCGGACATTGAAATCACCTAAGATCATTGGATTAGGGAAGCTACAGGCGTAGATTAAAAGGTCGTCGGATAGGGTGTTGTGTCCGGGTGGGTTGTAGTATGAAATAAATACTATAGGAGTAAGAAGGTGCACCGTCGCAGCAACGCATTCGAGATGCAGCCTAGGCTGTGCACCATCCGGCAAGGGAGAGGAGGCTTCTAGGAGACAGGCGTGGTTATGGTTAAACGTTAAGTTTAACCAGCGAAGGTTTAGGGGTTTAAGGGATGTAAATAGGGATTTCTGTGTGGATATGGATTTTGGGATATTGCGGATGCAATACCTCGAGGATTGAGAGCGGGTGGGATTAGGATTAGGGGAAGCGGGTGTAAGAATTACGGCAGGTACAGGTGGCTGGGAAGGTGTGGGTAAGAGGGCGGGTTTATGTGCTTGTGCGGGTTTGTGTGAGTGTGCGGGTTTGTGTGTGTGTGTGTGTGTGTGTGTGTGCGGGTTTGTGTGGTTTTGTGGAGGAGGTGGAGCGTGGTGAGATGTAGGAATGTGTGGATGAGGTAGAAACGTACGAGGCGTTTGATTGGGAGCGTGTACGTGAGAATGGTGGTGGAGAGACGAGGGTGTGTGCGTATGTGTGGTGTGAGTGTAGGTGTAGGTGGACCTGGACGTGCGGCGTCGGGGGTTGAGGATACAACTGTTACGGTAGCGACCGCGCTTAACCATCTCGGTTGTTGTTAGTAAGGATTTGGAAAAGGAGTAAAGAAAGAAATTGTTTTAAAGAAAGGCCGGGTCTCCGCCGAGGTGCAGTCTCACACCCCGAGGAATAAAGACTTGGAAATAAGAGACCCAAATAGAAAAAGGAGGAAAACAGGGTTAAAATAATACAATAAATTAAAATTAATTAAAACAATATTTTTACTATACTGATACCTATTGCTTTACCCGACGTCGATCCTGACGTTGGCGGTGGCAGTATCCTGGATGCTTCTTTAGGTTGTTCTTCGCTCCTGCTATATTCCGGCGGCTACTGCTTGCTGCTAGGCTGTGGCTCTTCTACTGATGACCGCTACTTCGTATTATCTGTATGCAAGCAGTGACAGATCCAACTCCGAAGTGGTGAAGATCACGATGCCGGTACGAAGTTCTTTTTTTGGAATTAAGAGATTTGTAATAAAAATCACAAAGGCTCTTACGCGAGTAGGGGCTTACATTCGATACCGAGGTTCAGACTGCCCTAACACTTTAAGTTGGAATTAGCTTTCTTTTAACGTGGAAGTACCGTTGCACATTTGACGTTCCATTGTGGGCTTGTTACACTACAAGTTTGTCTTTCAACATGATGGCAAAAAATTAATTAAACATTAAGTCTTAATTTCCAAGACGAAACATTACGGTTTCCTGTTACATGTTTTTGAAAAATATCATGATGGTAATTGAGACATTACTGTTCGTATGTTATCTTGGTTGTTTGTTTTTTTTTCATCTTTAAATTTTAGCTCATAGAACCATCTGATGATGATGATTAAAGTATTCTAGTCGTTTTGCCGAAATCTTTAAAAAGCTTACTAATGTCAAATTTTTAAACTTTAAACACTGCTCTAATCTGTTGTCGAGTTTAGTTACTACCAATTTTTATCCGCAACAATACCCGCTTGTTTACCAAGTATTGTAAATGGTGTAGTGAAACAATATTGGCGAAGAATGCTTAGATGTGTGGGCCTAAAGAGTAAACAGAATTGAAAATACAAAAGGTTTGAACCATAAAAATTGTATGAATGCTTTTAATGAATATTGGTTAGAAGTTAATAACCCTAACGTACATTTACAAAATTCTTTTGCTTTGTAGTTGTGTTTTCATGCCATAAGCGGTATTTGTATTACTTGTTTATTGTGAATAATTTGGATATATTCTTCCAGAACAATGTTATGCCTTAACATAGTGTACCTTTTAATAGGGTAAACAACATGAGTTTATTAAGAACGTGACAGAGTAAGGAAACTCCACCAAAGTTGAAAGCAAATTCTACATTTATTCAGCACCATCAAAATGTTTATTTTCATTAGAGCAAGATAATCTTGTTGTAATTAAGAGGTAGCGGTACAAGCTCTACGAAATACATTTTCTTAAATAATTGATGTACAATTTTTACGAGTTGTATTATTTTTCTTGACACTTTACCATTATCCTCTATTTGCACGACACCACGCGTCAATGTCTAGACTTATAAATCCTGATAGAAATGTCAATAATACATTCACCATACGCATTCTACTGTTTTATTTACATTTATACACAACTGAGGCGCGTTGTTTATTGATTGAGAATGGTTTTAAAATTCGAACTTGAATTTTCGTTGATTGTCGTATTGAGAGTTTTATAATTCAATAACGTATATAATAGGGATGAAATAAAAAATGCTAATTTCTAGGTTTTATCGCAGAATTACAAATCACTGTTCCAGGAACCCAAGTACTAAAGCAGTACGCGAACAACTGAATATATCAGGATTAGCGTGTTGTATCTGCTGCGTTAAGCGCGTACCGCTACACTACAGTATGAAGGCTGGGGTGAAATCTTAAACTGCCTACTGTCTAGAGTTATAAATTTAGAGTTCTAAGACTTTTGTCTTTATTTAAGTTATCAACTGAAAATTTGATGGTAATATATGGAGATTTTTTACAGCAAATACTACGATGTTGAAAGAAATTTAAAAGAGCTAGACATCTGTTTGATTTAATATTGCAGAAGTAAATATAAAATTTATACTGTGTTGCCATTTTCATTCAAATTAGTGTATTTACATGCACATAACAAATGTAGGTAGACCTTTCCATAATATACTTTTACATATTTTATTACACAAATGACTATTTTTTATTTAAAATGTACATTGTGTATGGGTTGTGAGATATTAAAGTACTTATAAACTCTTTGAAGGCTTTATACATATACTTTTTAGATCGTTAATATATTATTTTCAACACAGATTTATAATGAAATGTTATATAGTAATTTATTTCACAGGAAGTCATTCTTATTCTATTATTTTCCGTTACTTGAAAGATAATTAGTAATAATATTGGGAATTCTTTCCTTTAGTACAATGCAGTCATTGTTCATTATTATTTGGAAGTATAATCAAGTCCCTTATCTAAAACTCGTAATAGGCCGGTTAGTACGCCAGCGTGAGTAGTGGGTCATTCATCAAAAATGTAACCTTCCAAACGCTGCGCTAATACTTCAGTAAAATACGGAAATAGAGCTATTAATTCGAATGCTTCAAGTAGACCCTCTAAGAGGTCTAACCGTTCAGTGGTCTAAATGTGTTCACACATGTGCATCAGATCATCGTGAAGGCTTACCAAGTCAAGCGGGTTGCCGAGCTAACTACAATCGAGATGGGTGGATTTGATATAAGATGTAGAATGGGCTGAAACCTTACAATTACCATAAAATAACAAATAACATTTAGTCCGGGAAAATAGTCTTTAGGTGCCACCACAATCTGACGTTTCTCTGAAATAAATAGTCCTAGGCGAGTTCTTAAGTTAATCCTACCTGACTGTCGCAGATATGATTATAGCCTACCCGATAAAATCATACACAATCCAATCTCAAACATTCAACACGCACCACAGCTTTTCACGTTAAAAAAGAGGAGGATATATTTCATCTCAATAATCATAATTTATTTTAATCAAACACAACAGACACTTTAAATTATTTTTTTTCTGCTCATATTTTCGCGTTTAGACCTTATATTGAAGGTACCCATTTTAAAGTTATTACTGATCATCATTCACTTATTTGGCTCAATAATTTAAAAGATCCCTCAGGTCGATTAGCCCGATGGAGTATTAAACTTCAGCAATTTGATTTTGAAGTCATTCATAGAAAAGGTAAATTAAATGTTGTTCCTGATGCACTTTCTAGAGCCCTTTTGCAAGTTAGTTCTTTAGAATTTTCTGCTGTAGATTTAGACGAGTGGTATAAGAAAATGTTAACCAACGTTTCTACGAATCCTGAATTATTTCCTGATTGGACAGTGTAAGATAATAAACTCTACAAATTTATTTCAAATGATTTAAACATCGAATCCAATTTAGTGGAATGCAAATTAGTTGTTCCTAAATCTTTAAGGAAAGATATTTTGCAAAAATTTCATGATGAACCTACATCATCACATTTTGGTGTTTTTAAAACTTTTTCAAAAATTAACGAATTTTATTATTGGCCAAAAATGAAGTCCGATATTTCCAAGTACATTAGAAATTGCAATATTTGTAACCAAAGCAAGTCTTCACAGTTTAATCATTATGGTTTTATGGGTAAAGAGAAAAATGTTTCTTATCCTTTTCAATGTATTTCTATTGATTTAGTGGGTCCTTTTCCAAGATCGAAGAGTGGTAATACAGTTTTATTAGTTATTTGTGACTGGTTTACTAAATTTACTTTGATTCACCCAATGCGCAGTGTTACTGCTAAAGGCATTTGTCAGTATATTGAAAATTATGTATTTCTAGTTTGCAGTGTTCCTAAAATTTGTATGGTGGACAACGGTCCTCAATTTAAAAGTGCACAATTTAAAAATTTAATGAGTTCTTACAAAGTTCAATCCATTTAGTTTAATGCAAGTTATCCCCAAGTAAATTTGGTTGAGAGAGTTAATAAAGTGGTAGGAACTGCAATTAGATCTTATATTAAACATGATCACAAGGAATGGGATGCTGAAATTCATAAAAATGCCCATGCTATTCGTAATGCTGTACATGAGTACTAAATTTTCACCTTCCTTTTTGGCTTTTGGTCGAACAGTTCCAGTATGGTCGACTAAAGGATTTTAAAGAGTATGGTTGATCTATTACTAACCATGAACAATTAGTTTAAGATTTAAATGAACTTTCACCCGTTTTTAAACTTGTTAAACAAAATTTACATGCAGCTTATGAAAGAAATTCAAAATCTTACAATTTTCGACGCCGTCCATTAAAATTAAACGTTGGCGATTTGGTTTGGAAAAAGAATTTTACCTTATCTGATGCGACTAGAAATTATAGTCAAAAGTTAACTCCTAAATTTATTGAAGCAAAAGTTATTCAGGTGTTAGGTCCAACTACGTACCGATTGGCCACCCCTATTGATAATAAACCATTAGGTGTTTTTCATGTTAAAGATTTAAAACCCCATTAATTCTTAATTATTTTTCTATTCCCAGTATTTTTGAGACTTTCCTGTTTTCTTATTTACATTTTAATTATTTTGATGATTTTTCAAAGTAATTTGATTTTGTGCTTATTTCGCACATCATTTTATTTTATGTTTTTGTGGCTTTGCAAACCACTTATTTTATTTTTGCTACATTTGTTTACACATCGTGCGATTGTTTTGCCGATTTTTGGGACATTAGTTCTCAGGTAGATTATCTTCTTTTATTGGATTTACAATTTGCTATTGTTGCAATAGTAAAATTTAAGATAACCATTTTGAGTTTACCTCCGATCGTTATTTAACGTGAAATTTTCAAACTCTTAACCGTTGATAAGAAAACTAGTAATGCTTGTATACATTTTTATTTTTTATTTGATTTAGTTATTCTGGTTTCCCTGAAATTGTTTCGAAATTCTAGCTTTTGACGATTCCTGATGTGTCTAGTGTTCTATTCTTGGACGGTGCTTGAGGACTTCGGTTCGCCTCGTGTCAACCTCGATTAGTTCACTTCCCGATTGTGACTTCCTGATTATGACGTTTTGGTAGTTTTAGGGGGTATGTTGTGTTCGTAAGAGTGCATCATCCTTTCCTTTGCTACATCACCTAGATTTTGATTTATTTACAAAACGTATGTTTAGATGTTTAGTCTTGGACGACGACTGTGGAACAACATGAAACCTGAATCTCGTGAAGGGTAAAGTGGCCTCTCTTGTTCTCCACGACGAAACATCCTGAGCTAATTTGCCATGGAAATAGTCGTATCTTGGATTTACCGATTTTGACTCACCGAACGTGGCTGTGGTAGTTTTTGTATAGTCTTTTATTCAGCATTTTGATTTTTCCCTTTTTATTTTAATTTGCATTTTATTTAGATTTTAGGTATTACTGTTTACATTTTAATTGAATTTTAATTAGTTTAACATTTTTTACTTCCTTATATTTTAGTAAATTTATTTATTAGCTTAGTTTTTGGAATCTCCGCTTTGGTGATCTCCGAGTCCAAATCTTAAGAGGGGGTGTGTAACGAATCTTTTACGTTCTTCGTTCATTTATTCGTAAAATATAAGAAGAAAGAGTTTTTAATTATTAATGATTTATAAGTATGTGGTAGATAACCTAACTTGCATTTTGGTGTAACTTAAGTGCATATCTTCTTAAGGGTTTATACTCCCACTTCTTTAAATTATTTTTTTCTGCTCATATTTTCGCGCAACTCGTCATCATCTGACTTCCTAAGCGTCCATTTTTTGATTTCTTGTGGTACGCTGGTTGATGCAGGAAGCCATTTTTGGGTTTCCACCTAAATTCTGTGAAGAGTGCCATTGATTTAATGGTAAGAAATATTTAACTCGTAATACTAAAATCTAAAACATTTGCTTTTTGCAGGCATTTTTTTTTACTTTGACACTTTAACTTTAGCGCTTTTAATTGCACAATTAATTCTACTGTTACGTACGCTTTCATTTTATGATTGCGTTTTGCTTTTAATGCAGATCTAAATGTAGATCCCATTATTTATTTTGAACTTTCGAGAGAATGCAATAAACATTGGACTACCCAAATTTCTTGAAGAGCAAGTTATAAGAAATAAAAATTCCATTTTGGTGAGGTTTACAACGTAAAGCATTGTTATTGCGATATATTGTGCAACATTGATACAAGGATTGCATCACCTTGGTTTGCATTTCCGCATGTATTTTTTACAATACCAGGGGTTCTCAAGAAGATGTATTATATTTTGTAACAGGTATAAGTTTAATGATTTCTTAGTATAAGGCTAATTTTAAGATATATTTTATATAACCCTAAATTTAACTGTTAATAAACATAGTCTGTATATTTTTTATTTTAAACCTCGGTTTAGTTATTCCGAGCATAATTAAAAATAGCTTGGCGTCCGAGATCATTTTTATTAGTGATACATTGCAGTTTTTTCTATTGATGTTAAGTGGAAATAACACAGCATAACTTGTGGTAATTAAGCAAAACAAAAGCATGAACCGGCCTATTTTAAACTACCGACTGAGACAAAGGCATTATTTTTGGTGAATGGGTTGTAACTCTAGTTAGTTTAACGATTTGTTGTGAGAATATTTGTATACCTATTTGTTCCTTTATTTAATTATTACTTCAACCACTTCATTATACCTGGATTTAAATCTGAACCTTTTACTTTTATCTACATAAATGAACCATGACCAATATTGCAATAAACAGTCACACAGTGACTAATACTGCAAATTCAATGAACCTAAAGAATTAAAAGCAATTATATTCTGTAATCGGTCTTTCCCAAGATCAACAAACAATTTTTAGACCAATCGGTTCTAAATATAGCCAAAATGTCAAATACTTTACTACACCTAAAATAAATACACAGAAATGTAATAATTATTATTGGTTCCCCTTAAAACTGTAGACCGAACCATCACTTTATTGAAACCTTACATTAATATTGTCAGGGGAGGTCTATCGTAATTCAGGTAAAAGAATATGTTGAATAATCTGACTCTATTAACCAAATCTGCAAAATATTTACATACATTGCTTTCGTGAAGCAATACATACAAAAGGAAAACAATTCCAGTAGTTAATAACAACGTCCCTACTATCTTATTATAATATACAAAAGAAACTAGTAGTGATTGGAATTGATTGTCCTTATTACTTAATTAAATTTTGCAATACTAAAATTGACTTCTTTGTAGGTTAATCAATCGTCCACTACTGAACAAATATCTAAAATTATTATTACATTAGATCTGTAGTCCTCTGTAAGATATATTCTATCAAAGGATTAAACTCCTTGATTTAATCCTAACGCCTCACTCAAGGTTTCACGTGCTCGTATGTCTTTTGCCACTTGTAATAATTGGGCAGTTACTTTGCTAAATGCTCTCTTAAATATTTGTCACAGAATATTTGAATTTCACTCAATTACTAAATTCTTAATTGTCCATACACTTGTTCGATATAATGCCGTTAATAAGCGCACAACAGTGTTATTAATGTTCAATACTTACAACTTCAATTTGAAATGCTTGACATATTTATCCAATTATATAAAGGATCGCTTTGAACGTTTCTTTTCTTCTATGCCGCTGGTTTTATGCACAACACTTTTCTTAATATAACGATTACTGTTTATCAAAAATCTATCTAACTATTTTAACAATTTTCAACTTATTACTTGTATGCGTTTTAAATATTTCATCCCCAACAATGACATTTGGCAGTGGCAACTAATGTATAACTGCAGCTCTGCATAATAAATTTGCGGAGGTCGTTATACATTCAAAATAAACTTACTCGCGCAACCGCTCTCTCTCTAAGTGTTCGATAACTAAGTCCAAATTATCTCTACTAGCCACGTGTGGAGAGGTTTTAACATCGCGCGCCTTTGACGGGACAATATCTAAAAAAAGGGCTTCACATGTGTGTGAAGTCTTCTTCCTCAAAATTTAGTAAAATTCTAACTCGTTTATACAAATGAAATATACATACATTTTCATTCGATACTTTAATATAATAGTAGCATATCATTAATTCACTTACGTTACTCATTCACAGCATTTTTAACTTAAAAACTAATATTATTTCTCATTCAAGTTTAATTCTTCCAACCCAAACCCTTATATGTAAAAAATTAGATATACTTTTACATAGTACTCACCGCTTTACTAAAAATTCCAGTGGCGTAACATTTTCACCAGACCTTATATACACACACAAAAAGATTTTCTCGTTCCAACTCACGTTCATACTTTATCTAAAATGCATTCTATGTGCAACACAACACTGTATATACTTATTGAGTCAAAATAATTTCATAGGTGTTAAATATTTATTAAATTTAATTATGTTAAGTAGTACGACAGTAAATTGTAATACAAATAACAGAAACGTTAAAAGTGTGCAATGATTGCATTATTTAGTTCTACATGTAAACTAAACGATTGGAAGATACGATCATACGCTGAGGTATTGTATAACACGCGATTTTATTGGCGTTAATTAGATCACGGAGGTTTGCAAAATACGGTGCTGAGACCAATTTGTAACATTATCTATGGTGTACTCATAAACTAGATAATTACACTTATGCAGCGTGTGTTGATCTAAATACGTGTATTTTCGTTAGTGCCGTTATGTTCAACGTTGGATTATACTGATATCGTGCTTAAGATGTTGGTGAAAAATGAAATACCATGGTTTGTTTTAATAGGATATTTTTAACGTAATACAACTGGTGAACGTAAATAAAAGTAAAATTTTAAAAGTGATGTTAAAGTGAAGTATTGTATTTGCCGGTTCAACTTAAATAGACCTTGGTTAGAACATTGCCGTCTAACAGAAGTTTACGTAAAGGCCGAGATAGACGCTCCGTCATGCACATCAACTAAAGTTGTACGGCGAGACTGAATCGTCATTTGACCACTAACCATTCAGTCTTGTTGATCAATTTGCGTTCAGCTTTATAAAAATGAATATGGCTGACGATCTATTAATGAGCGCGGCTGCTATTGCAGTAGTTATAAAAAAGAAAAAAGTAAATAAGAGAAAACGTTCAAACTGGTCGAAAGAATGGTTACTTAAGCGATAACAATTATCAAACGTTAATTTAATGAATGAGTCGATTAGAACCTGAGGATTGGTTCAATTATTTAGGAATGAACGAATAAATTTATATGGAACTGCTTCAGATAGTAATAACGCCGCAAATACAAAAGATGGATACAGTTATGAGAAAAGCAGTTTCTTCACATGAGAGGCTCAGTCCAACACTACGTTTTTTAGCAACAGAAGAAAGCTATGCTGATTTAAAATTTTCATGTGCAATATCTCGCCAAGTACTTGGGATACACGCAGAGCTATTTACGAAGGATTAAAAAAAGAATATTTGAAGGTAAGTAAGAAAGTATTTTATTAAAAATAACATCACAAAAACATTATGTATATTAACAATCTGGATAGCTGTTATATTTTGAAAATTAATCTCTAAGGCGTTGTAATGGTTCATTGACTGATGCAGGTTCTGCCGATCTTACATCTTCAGTTTCTATGGGCACATTACCCTTTCATGATTATACTGAAAAGTATCTAATGTACGAGATCTTTTAAGGCTATAAGTTACGATTTTTTAAGTTTCGTTCAATTTTTCCATCTGTGCTTGGAAGATTGCATCATTAAACAATTTTTTGCGATATATGGCCATCTCAGATGGCACTTCCTGAAGCTCTTGCGCTATATGCTGGTCGAAGGCTGTATGTTTCCCTTCATTTTGAAGTTTATTTGCCACAATATTTAAAATTTCATCGCTGCGATCCAAGTTCTTATGATTTTTTCTTTTCATACCCGTTCTGTTCATTATGGAAGCTGATGAAGACATGGATGGCGTTGCAGTTCTTTTTCGGATAAAGAATGATCGTTCGAATTTTGTTCATGTTCGGTGGTGTAGTCCTGAAAAAATAAATATGACAGATTATAAACTTATTTTTTTCTTATCCACTTCAAAAAATTATATATAGATGTATTTTAATCGACCATTCTTTTCTTCTAGTTTCCAAACAGCGAAGTAGAACTTTATGAAAAACTAGTTAACGAAGAACTGCTGATTACCTACACCATCCCCTGCAAAAAATGGTTCCCTTGAGATTCCTTGGGTTTTCATCGGAGACGAAGCCATTGTCACTGCGCAAAGATTTCTTGAAACCGTTTGGCTTGCAAGATTTGTCAAGAGAAAGAAAAATTTTCTACTATCGTCTGTCTAGAGCACGTCGAATTATCAAGAATGTTTTTGGTATACTGGCAGCTCGGTTTCAAATCCTTCATACAGAAATCAATTTAAAATTGGAGTGTATAGATTTAGTGGTATTGACGTGTGCTGTTTTACATAACTATTTGCGAAGAGAATGCTCTGATTCGTATACTCCTTCTGAATCCTTGGATGAAGAAAATTGGACACAATCAGAAATTCACACAGGGCAGAGAGTTGAACCTGGTATTTTAAGCGGCCTACAACGCGGACACAATCGAAATACTACACAGGAAGCTAATGAATTTAGAGAGTTGTATGTGAGATATTTCAATTGCGAAGGTTAAGTAAAATGGCAAAACAATATGATTCATTAGGACTACGTATATAAGTTAAAGTAAAATTATAAATATTGATATGAGGCGTAATAAATTTGTTGCTTTCCAAGAAATTAATTAAATAAATTTGTACTTAACATTCATTTATAGTATCCATCCCAACCTGTCGCGGTGTCTTCTGATCAATCAAAAACAGCAATAAATCAAAATACCATAGATTGGGTAATACAAACCTTCTGCACCCATACCCGAACGCGAACGTCTAGTTTTCTTTAATTCTTTCCGGAAACAAATACGCAATGAATTGATTCTTTTTATTACCGCATCTTTATTGGCTTGGGAATTTATCTCTTTTAATTTTTATATGAGTAACTCATAAGCCGCATTTTTTTTGTCCCAATGTTCTTTGAATTTTATCTTCCAAAGGCATGGCTTTTCTTTGTATAAATTAATGAAATCTGTGAGAAAGTCTCTAGATATAAACCGTTGATCCGACATACTTAAATTTACTAATTAAATAAACTTTTTTAATTTTTTTTTTTTTTGAAATATGTGAAACCTACACAAGGATGATCTCTGCACGAACAATTTTCTGCATTTTGCAAGGCAAGACTGAATTAATAAGTTGCAAGAACAGCCAAATATTACAACTTATCTCTAGACAAGTCTGTACTCGCAGGAAAATGTCTAACAGGTTTGATTTCATTCAAGCCCAACAATTATCTGTACAAATTTAATAAATCTGCCAACTTGTCAGCACTAACGCAGCGATAAATGGTACAACTTTAGTTTGTGCAAGTAAATTGATATGCATGCCGGAGCGTCTATCTCGGCCTTAAGAGCATTGAGCCTTTTATTTTTTTTGTTTATCGGTTTAGGAGGATATTGAACTGCCAAGAAGTGTATATGAACGGCTACCTTATACTTTTTTTTATATCAATAGTAACAGGAACTCGGAGGTGCAGATTTGTACTGCATTATGATGATATGAATCAGCAAACCGAGATGGTATCAAAAATGGTATCAAAGAGTTTTATTATCTACCGCGACATTTCCGTTGTTAGACGAAAATACAAGGGGCGACGTAATTATTTACGTCCTGTTAAGGTCAAGTCATTGAATGATGACCCAGAATTTATGTTCATCTTGTACTAGTATTTAGGTTCTATCCATTTATTAATTTCAGGAGTTTATTGTAAAATTCTGATGTGTTTATTTATATCCCTATATTATTAAGCACGACTACCTTTTATTTTGAAATTACTTGGTATCAGGGTCAATAGTGAAATTATGCCGTTATCGTGATATGAATTGAGTACTGAATCCCAAATTATATTCAGTACAAAGTATTTGACCGTTAAGTGGAATAAATATGTAGCCACACCACATGTGATTTAGAGTGATTGACCTCAGATTATTAGGGAATAACATCATGTGCCTTTGTGTGATATCAATGTATGCTAAATTTTAGTGAGAGCTGTTGAAAATCGCCTATAGAGCAAAACAACAACTGCCTTAGTACGCATGGTTGTTAAGTGAAAACTACGGCCTTCGCACTAAGCTAGTTCGGAAACCTGCTTTATCTGTACGGGATAATATGTGCTACTGTACGTTTGTCCGTAACAGAATTCACAATATGTGATATCAATGAGTAAATAAAATAAATAGATACGCTTGATTGAATGAATAACCTCCATTGCTTTCTCATTGAAAACACGTTGACAAAAATAATACCAACTTAGCAAGTAATATACAGAATTTTATGTGATCGAAGTGGACTTTGATTACAACATGCACACATATTTTAAATGAAAACAGGCAGTGTATTTAGGCATTGACCATGAAAAGAAAACTATTTATTAACGGCCCTTCGATGTTCCAACTACTAATTGGTAAGAATGTTAGGTGTTAATCCAGGAAGTGGTGGTTCTTTTAAAAAATTTGTCAGCTAGATAAATTACAACGAACTAATTTTAATACACGACGAAGTATGGAATACAAGGCTGAAAAAGGTTTTAATGAGTTATTCACAAATATACAAACATAGTATTACCTTCGGTGTCCAGAAAGAGACAGTGCTGTACGCGTATTATATAAAAGGTTGGTACTGGTTTCACTGTACACACATTAAAGGTATCTTAAACACGCTAACCCTACACATCCACAAATGCAGCTACGTACACTATATTTACATCAATCGATGGTTATGGTATTTACAAACTAACTTTTACATCAAAGACCACATAGAAGTGAATATGCTGTTTACGGCAAGTCGCTGTAAAACTTTTAGCACATTAATGGATTTTGTACTTAGTTCAACTTTCACTCTCAACTATTGATAATTCTATTCAAGAATACTCATTTGTTTCATAAAGTAACTAAAATGGTTCTATTTTAACTGAATTCAACTTCACGTCGCTTTGTAGCCTAATTATGTGCTTGCAAGGAGGTCCTCAGAGTGTGTACATAACAATGTATGGTCAGATTATCCGGAAAACTGCTTTTTGCAAAATTCTCTTGCACCAGACTATGCTAGATATTGTTCCTCACGAAGGAAAATATCTTAATCCTTTTTACACAAAGAAAATGTTCAATACATTACAATATGCAAGTTTACTTATGTGAGGTCGTGAAAATACTCTTCAGCACAGTATATTTCATACCGGGTTACAGGGAGGCCCCGCACATACAAATTTGAAATTGGACGTGGTGTGTATATAACAACATTCACTTAACTAACAACATTGATATAAAAAAATATTTCCAGCTACCAAATTTCAGTGTAGTCTGTTGCAAAATACTGTTTCCTAATATACAAAATAAGACTTTATTTCAACATTGCGTGGTTATTTAAAACCTATATATTTTTTATCAAATTTTTTTCCTGATTTGAACAACATAATTTCTTTGGATAAATTTAAGCTTTCAAAATTTTCAAATCAATTGCTTGCCTTACATTGACCTTCCTGGCATTAACTAAAACATTGGAGTTTATTTACAAGTCTGATATTTAATTACTCGCAAACCTCAAATTTGATAAAAAGAATTGGCGGTCTAGCGGTAAATAGGCCGTGTTATGCGAATGAGATAGGATTGGATGAGGTTAAGTCTTGCATCATAGTGGGATAGGTAAACAACGAGCTTTGCCCAATGATGGTTCCCGTTAAAGTGCTAGTTGGGAAAGAACCACCAAGAAAACCCAATTTATTAGTACATAAGTAATTGCTCAAATACATTAATAAATCAAATAGCAAAAAAACAATGGAAGGGTTCGGTATATACTGAAACCATTAAATCAGGTTAAAGTGCGTAAACAATTACAAAATTAAGTAGCAGAAAAAAAATGAAAAGCAAAATAACTAACTCCACATAAACACGAAAAAACAAACAGTGTAATCACACCCATAATTGTCATAAATAAATCAGAACAAAAAATGGTGACACCAGACATGTGGTCCTTGTACAACCAATCATGCCGGTCTTTAAGTTAACAGCAAAGTAAATAAGAAAATAATAAGGCTGGTTAAGGTACATATAAAATACAACAAACAGTAAAAGTAAACAAATAACAATAAGGTAACTGCAATGTAGTTTAACTGCACTTAGATAAGAACAAAAGAAAATAGGCAAGGAATTTAAACATACGCAATTTTACAGTGAATAATAAAAGCACAAATAATACACACGTAATTACAATAAATTACATATATAAAGAAAAATCAGTTCGTAGACAAACAATTCGAAATAAGCTGGATGAATCAAAGACACAAAAAAAACATCATTAAAACAAAGCTTTGTAGAAGTCAGGTGCAAATAAACCGTAACAAAGTGACCGATAACCTACCCGCAAGGGACTACGCTACAAACGACAGTATCCCTTCCTCAGCTTACACGTTCATCTATATACATCTCTCTACAATTAAAAACAATAAGAATGAGTTAGTTTAACAGTAACAATGGAATTCGATGCGATTTTAAGGTCATCTGGACCCGTGCCTGTAAACCCCAGTATTGTTTATAACAATTTAACTGGGGTCTATCGTGCCACATCTGTCCACGACTTACTCTATACACGGGTGACAGCATTCGTAAGCAGTCAAAAAAAAATCATACAAGTAATGAGGTAGGGGACACTGTACAACAGTACAAACATGCGGCGGAGTCTTTTTATTTTAACCGATTTCAGCTTAATGATCGTGCTTGCGTAATTAAATAGATTGATTTTTAATAGGTTACATAGGCTTGTTGAATTGTTTGCTGCGAGAATTAATTTACATTAAAATACTTACTTACGTTCGAATATAATCCTTTAATTAACCACTTGATCACCAATACTTAACTAATTAAGATACGTCGTTTAAACTGAAGACGTTAACGATTATTTATTTAACGATACGTTTGTTTCCACGACCACTTTAATTTTGTGGAAACCTTACATTAAAAACAACACAGAAAAGAAAAAAACAAAATTCGCGGTTTTAGTTTGACCCAAATGTACAGCATAAAATATTTATAGACAGAACGGTTTATAGTGAGGGTTTTTAGTTAAACAATCAAATCAATCCGATCCGAATTGAAACTCTCACTCTCACTGCAAAGAAGTATTAATTTTTAAAATATGCACTCGTACGTAACAAACCCTATATCTAGGTCTCGAATCTCAAAGTACCAAACAATGATATCTTGCGATTTGCGATATGTTCCGATGCGTGTGTATAGAAATCTTCAACGATTCGTCACGGTCTTTCGGTGAAGGTAGTTACCACAGAACACCTGGTTTCTACCCCAACATATGTTTTTCCTTTTCTTTTCAACCCTTAGTCAAATATCAGTTACGTAAAATATATAAAATAAAATGTCCGGAAAAACATTATCATATTACGACTTATTACCAACATATTAAAATCCATTAATTATCTTTTCTTTCGCGGTAACAATTGCGATTTGAACATTTTTGCTGCAATAATAAAATTTTCTCGGTCCGCTACCGACAATCCTTACTACTAAACATCTTATTTAAAACCCACCAGTGGTGTATGTAACAAAATGAGAAATCGTTGAATAAGCACTTTTAATAAATAAGCAACCTTAATTAGAGTTATAAATGTTCAAACAAAATTTAAATTGCGGAAAAATACGAAACCGTTGCAGAATGTCAATCAAGTGTACAAAATTAACCCGATATCCAAACCAGTATAAACTTACAAATCAATCCTTATAACGAAATAGTTATTAGTTATACATGGTTTTAAATTGTAATATAATTATTAAAACCTTTGTTAGTATTAAGTTACACAGAGATGAATACCTTATTGTTTTTAGCATGCTATGAAGTTTCACTAGATAAATTTTCAACTAATAAAAACTTAATTACTCAAACTTCTCAACATTTCTCTTTGTGATGTTGGTGGAAATTTTATATCTCTGTTATACATGTCTCCACGTACTTATTTAGAGATTTCATAACATTGACAATAACAGTTCCTTTAGACACATTTTCCTTTAAACGTAATTTAAATTATACGCTTGATTGACAACTCTTAGATTTTATTTCAAACGTGGAATTAAAGAACTTTTCATAATTTTATCCGTTTGATATTAATTAAAATTTTAAAGTAATATGCAATTATGAGTTATTTAAAATTAACAGCAAACGAGATTAGAGGCTTATATTTTACTCGAAATTATTTAAAGAAGCGTTAAAAAATGAGAAGTTTTGAGCGATAAATGAAATAAAAGTAGAGATAAAACCCACTTCAGCTTTTTTAAACGAAAATTTACTAAAAAAAGTTTTATAGTGCTCATTGCTTCAGGTTTCCCTCATATAAATGGTCTGCAAACTTTATGGTTTAGTGTACCCTTAGATTCTTTTGTTCTATTGTATTCATTTGCAAGAGTTTTTTATTAGCTGTTCATGAAAACGTTCAGTTTCAAGGAAATTTTGAGAAAAAATTATTACAGAGCATGAGTACATATTCACGTGGGGATAGTTATTACTCTCAACCATGACGTAATTCCAAAATTAATTGGTTATTGATTCATTTGTGTATTGTAAAATGACAAATTTTTGAGTGTACCCTTTTCCAAAAATAAAGCAGTGAGAGTAAAACTTTTGGAACGTGCTATAAGAGAAAGCACAAGATTATAATTCGACGTAAATGACTAGATTTCTTCCTGATTTATTGTTACTAGTCATTAATAGATTGATAATCGATATTTGTTATACACCGGCACTACAATTAATTTTGAAATATGAAATTAAATTCCATTGTCTTATTTTCTTACAGTATACACTGTTTGCTTCGAAAAACTTTATACTCTCTTATCTAAAACTTTTTCCTTTATTTCTGTCTAGTTTTCCGAAAGAACTAAAATTTCATCTTTTTACATATCAAATTTTTTTTTTGTTCCAAATTTAAGCACCTCTTATTCGAATGGAACAGGAAATATATGTTTACGGTACATATCCAACCCCTGTCTTGAAGTGGATTAAAAACAGTTCAATAAATTCCTCATAAAAGTCTAAAAGACGAAGTTAAAATCCTGAGGCTGCATAACAAATAATCAGTTATATACGAACGCTAATTTCTACAGATTTGATCAAAATCTGAAAAATAAGACACACCCTCCTGGTAGTGTAGTTTAGGTTTCCTTTGTTTTTAAATTTAGTTTGATTTGTAGATTGTTACACGTCCAAACCGCACTAGGTGTCATGCAGGCTTACCAAAGTAAGCGGGTTGTCAAGCCAGATACAGTGGAAATGGGTGGGGTCGATATAAGGAGTGAAACGATTGAAAGGTAGTTTCAAAAGTCTTACACTTGCCATAAATCTACAACTCACAATGCTCAGTCCAGGAAAAATTGTCTCTAGGCGCCACCACAATCTAAAATAAATAGGCGGGATGTTAAATTAATCCTATCCGACTGTAGAAGACAGGATTTCAGCCTACTCACTAAAACCGTTCACCACTCAAATTCAATCACACTTCAAAAGAAATTGATCCAAAAGATTAAGAAAATTTTGAAATACACGGGTCGTCGTAAACTTATTGAACACACTCCGTGCACATGAAAATTCCAAGTCATAAAACGTTTCGTATACCTATAAATGTATATTTCTAATTGTTATAAAGCTCTGAATTAAATAAATAAACGATACACAACTTAGAAAAGAATCAAAATAAAAAAAAGGTCGGTTAATAATTTTTGTGTCACCAAAACATTCGTTAGTTGCTGAAAAATTTGAACTATAACGGTCAGTGCTTTCATCATAAATAATATCTATATCTGTAACAACTCTTTTTGAGTTGTATTAAAATATACCATAATTTAAGGTCTTTCGTTCATTCAGTTGTAAATATAAGAAAAATTTTATTAATTAATGATTTGTAAATATGTGGTAGGCAACTTAATTTGCATTTCGGTGTAACTTAAGTTGCATATCTTCTTACGGGTATATATTTCTTAAAGGTTTATACTCCCACTTCAAATTATTTTTCTGATCATTTTATTCGCGCAATGCGTCAGCGTTGACTTAATTCTTTGCGCAAATTTTTCGCGCACGGCTTCATCATCGTCTGATATTCTAGGCGTCCATTTTAGTACTTAATGAACCTTATGTTGAGTAGGAAGCTTTTTTGGGTTTTCCACCTAAATTTAGTGAAAGTGCCATTGATTTGATGGTAAAATATTTTAACGCATTATACTAAAAATTAAAACATCTGCTCTTTTCAGGCACTTTTCTTTCTTTTATTTTTACTTGGATTTACACTTTAATTACATTTTAAGTACGCATTTAATTTTACTGTTGCGTACGCTTTCATTCTATGTTTGCAATTTTGCTTTTGAAAATATCATGAAAATGCAATAAACGGATTATTCAATTTCAAGAAAACAAATTTATAAGAAATAAAATTCCAGTTTGGGTGTGGTTGACAACATAAAAGCATTGTTATTGCTATATATTGCGCAACATTGACACAAGGATTACGTCACCTTGGTTTGCAATTCTGCATTATTTTTTATTTTTTTTATAATACCAGGGGTTCTCAAGAAGATATATCATATTTTGTAACAGGTACTTAATGTTTAATGATTTTTTAGTAATTTAAGGTTTTTACAATTAGTTTTTAAGATATATTTTATTTAACCCTATCACTTTAAATATTTAATAAACATAGTCTGCATATTTTTTATTTTTTTACATTTCAATAAATTTTTATTGTTGTAAACAACCTCGGTTTAGTTATTCCGAGCATTATTAAAAATAACTTGGCGTCCGAGATCATTTTATTAGTGTTACATTGCAATTTTTTTATATTTATGTACAGTGGAAATAATCAAGCAGAATCGAAAGAATGAACCACCCTACGTTAATCTACCGATTTGAGTCAAAGGCATTATTTTTGGTGAATGGTTTGTATTTCCAGTTAGTTTAACGATTTATTTTTATAGAGCATTTACACTTATTTCTTTATTCATTTATTTACAACCAATTTATTATATTATTACGATTACCATTTTCACCACTTCATTATATATCTTTTATGAATACTTTATCTTTAAAAATCATATTTAGACATTCATCAATAGGTTTAAATTTTAATACTTCAAATCTGCATTTTATACTAATAAAAAAAAATACCCGGTTATCAGTGTTCTGTTCCTGATTGACCGTAAAATAATTCAGAACAGTTAAAATAAAATTTTGTAATCTATCTGGCTCATTACGCAATTTCAAAACCATCATTAAACTCAAAGATTAATTTCTATTATCAATATATGTAACTCATTAGGTAAAATGACACAGGTTAATGCTACATATTTTATCTCAGCTGACACAAATAAACAACAAAGTAAATGATTTACTGGATGTATATTGACAAATTTGCAATTATAAATATGTACACACACGTGGCTTAAAGAAACCACCACGAAAATCAATGCCTGTAGACTAAAAATTCCCTCAATATTCTTATTATTAAACACATTAAAATAGAAGTTCGATTATCGCTTTTACTTACAAAAAAATTAAATTGTTAACTCAAGAAGCAAAAATGAATCTAGAAGATAATCATACTTGTATCTGTTAAACAAAATCTAAAACTAATTCCATATGGCCTCCTTCTAGTAATCCTTTTTAAATTTGAAAATGCACTATGCACAACACAGAAGACAGCCATATCCGTTAATGCATTCGGCCATAACACTCGCGAGCGCAGTAGTGTCTGTCGTTCACTCGCGTATCTCATCTGGGCTCTTCGCTTTACTTTAAGATTTGCCCTTCAACGTAAACGTTTAACACAATAAAGAATGTTTCCACATAAATATTAAAACTCTTATTTGCTTTGTACAATCAATTTGATATTACTAACGATTGTAAGCATGTACTTCATTCATTGTCAATGATGGTAACCAATGTCTTAACTAAATTTACAAACTTTTAGTTCGGTTACTTAAAGAGTTGCTTTAGGCTTTTTTTTATTATAAGATCACGCGCTCTACTATTGAGCACTAAATATTTGTTGTGTTATTTATAAAATCTGCTTTCGCACTTTTTAAATTTTTTGAAGAAAATCACTATTTTTTCCCTCAACTCACGATTAAATTATTTAGTAGCCATCTTGAATTTACTTTTAAATTCACTTACAACTCTCCGAAAAATCCAAAAGTACATTATTTAGATCATAACATTTATGCAAATTTTGCATTGGACGATGTCTCTTTCTGTGCAATTTAGGGAACTTTATTCTTGAACATGCATTAAATTTTCCTATTGCACAATATTACTACAAACAAAAATATGCATACATAGTCCTTAGTGCACGTTAATACAATATCAATATATCACAAACTTACTCACTCATACGTCTACAAACATTTTTTTAATCCAAATTATTTTACGTACAGTAGCAAAAGACCAGTGCCGTCCCAGTAAAAATTGTCGCAAAACATTATTTTTCAACTAAATTTAATGCTTTCAACATAAAAATCTTGCTACAATATTCAAATATTCTTTCATGTGATAACTAATGCTTCATTAAACTCCAGTGGCGTATCATTAACACCAACTTACATTCTACATACACACAAAAAAAAAATTTTCCCGTGCAAAACTTCATTTGCATTCAAAATACGTTACATACGTTATCAAAATGCTGCGATACACGATGCATCAAAATAACCTTACAAGGTGTACTACAGTTGTTACAGGCCAAAGTGTACACTACCAGCACATCAGCCCGTACAAGAAAAAGTGACTGGTGTCAAATATATCAATGGGATTGGCACTGATTCTTCCTAATTAAACATAATAACTAGTGCCGGGTTGCAACTATTCACTCGTGTTACGGGTAAAAATGGTAATAAGATCTAGGTAACTCATAAGTGAAGGATGTCTATAGCTCATTTGAAGGTGGTTGGGTGAATAGAATGTCATAAATCAAAGGGGCGCCAGTTCGTTTAAAATCAAAAATATGAGATTAATTAATTAGCTGTATTCCTCGGAAAAGAAACAAGCAAAAATTTTTTTACCTTTCCTAACATTAACCAAATTAACCAGCAAAAGTGCGCCTGGACTGGCACTATCTATAAAAGCTTCCAAATTTACGCACGCAATAAAAAAAAACAATGTAAGCATTTTCCAAGACCAATTGTAAAGGTCATCAAACTTGATTCCTCAAATTTGACTTTAACGTTAACGTTATCAATGAATTTTTCTATATTCAAAAATTTATCATTAAATCTAATAGAATAAACAATCGCTTAAAACTTTCACTAAATTCACAAACAAAACAAGAAAATTTGTTGTCACTGCAAGGTTGTTCAATTTCGAAAATTGACATGCAAACAAACAAAAATAAATAATTTTGATTACTGAATTGCCGAAATCATCAAATAATTTTACCACTGTGAGTTGGATGGAAGTCACGCAAATCATAAACAGTTTCAAAATGATAAACATAAATTCTATTAACACACCTATATTAAAAATAAATATTGATTTAAATATAAAGTTAATACATAAATTTACACGTAAAATAGTCAATTAAAATTTCTAGTTATACGTGTTTATTGATTCTTGCAAGATTAAACTAATGCAACCCAAATCCAAACTAATCCAAGCTTTAATTTTGATTAACGCTAGTCGTTCTAGTAACCAAAATTTTTAAAATCTACTATGAACACATTTTTAAAATGCAAATACGGGATATACAAAATTGTAACCATAAAATAGACACTGAAGTAAACCAGGGGAAAGCGCTTCTATAACTAAAGTACCTTAACAATGAAGGTCCGTTAGCGTCTGAAGGACTCCCGTTCAAATTTATAACCACAAGCGCTGTATACCTATTTCAAAATATACATATATACCAAAAAAAAAGTAATAAATGACTGAAAACACAGTTTTATTAATTACCTCAAGTTCGCAGTTTTAATATGTTTCGAAAGATCTTTTCTTTATAAGTCACAGCTACAGGGCTCGGGAATGGAACCCCTCTCGACGAAATGGTCCCATTAAATTGATCGGAACAGTAGCCCGTTGAATCCTCAATTCTTCCTTTATCAACGAACCTCCATAGTGAACGAAAATCGTCAGTCTCGTCAAGTAAACTAGTTAACTGTTTTCAATTTACTCGTAAATAAACAGAGAATTTTTTTAATCTAGTCCTGGGGCTCTTTTATTAACTGCACCACCTGGTTTTATTAACACAAACGGGTACCTAATTGTACGATTAGTTTCCTAGAAATTTGGTAACAAAATGAACGGAAACGAACGGCGCGTTTCTATCCTGTCATTAGTCAACTGCGAACAGTCAATAAAGTACCGTCGAAACACATTTAGAATCAAGTGATCGTCTTTATAATTTTACCGTAAGTAGTTAGCATATTAGATTTAAGTTATTTAATATAGTTGAAGTGAAAAATGATTGAAAGTGTGCTTTAGAAACAAAAAATGCAAAACCGTGTCACGATGGTCTTGTCTGTTTGCGTGTAAAAAGGTGTCCACCCCTATTTCAATGTTGTTTTAAAAAATTAAGAAATCATAAAGCACAATTATTATCGTTACTCACTTTGTTATTACGATGCCGAGACCAAAAAATTATCCCAAAGTTTCCCTATATTAAAAGAAATTTTAATAAAAAACAAGCTAATAATATTTATAGAAGAACTGAAAATGCTCTTTTACGTAATAAAATACATATTACTAAGAAGTGATTGGCTAAAACCAATAGAAGTCTTTTATATTTACATTTAGAAATTTCATCTATATTGAATAGAGAAGATTGGGATAAAATTGATTCTATAACGTTTAAATCTATGGAAATCAATTTTGACATCTCATGTCAACGTCTAAAAGAAAAATTTAATAAATTATACAAGGTGCGCCATGGAAACGGGCGATTTTGAATGTCATTTTAATAGTAAACTTTAAATAATTAGAGGTTGCTCTTACTTTTAGGTTATTTTCAGTTTAACAGCATTTTGTCAAAATGCAACAGTGGTCAGCTGAACACCATTCCTTTGCCGTAAGAGCATTCCACAAAAGTAAGAGTTACGTGGTAGTTCAGAGAATGTTTCGCAAAATTTAGATTGTTCAAGAATTAGAACCAAATGACTTCATAAGTCGTTCAAACTTCAGTCATGATTTGTTAAACCATATTAACAATAATGCAAATTTTATTGACAATGTGATTATGAGTGACGAAGCTCATTTTCATGTCTCAGGATTCGTAAACAAGCAGAATTTTCGGTACTGGACACATGAAAACCCTAGAGTTCTTCATCAAAAACCACTACATAGTGCAAGAGTGACAGTGTGGTGTGCAATTTCGGCCTTTGGAGTAATTGGTCCATTTTTCTACGAAGATGAGAATGCAAATGCAGTGACAGTTACATCAGGCCGTTATGTTGGAATGGTCGAGACATTTCTAAGACCTAGGCTAGCGTTACTTCCACAGATAAATGTCGACACATGGTTTCAGCAAGACGTGACAACTGCACACACTGCCAGAATATCTATAGAAGCCCTAAACCGACTGTTTCCCGATCACATCATTTCTAAGAATGGAAACATTCCTTGGACAGCGAGATCTCCGGATTTGTCGGCGTGTGATTTATTTCTGTGGGGCTACTTAAAGACTAAAATTTTCGCACATCGCCCACAGAACATTGATGAACTGAAGTTAAGAATTCGAGAAGAAATCAACTGGATACCTGTTGAAATGTTACGCAATGTTATGCATAGCTTGCCTCTACGTTTGGAAAAATGTTTGCATAGAAATGGTGGACATCTCGTAAACGTTATTTTTAAGAAATAAAATGCTATTTTATATAGTTTAACGTGAAATAGTTTTTAATTTTCTTAATAAAATGATTTAGTTATTTTTATGTCTTACAAATCGCCCGTTTCCGTGGCGCACCTTGTACAACCAACAAAATAATAGACCATCTATTGATTATAAAAAAAAACAGTTATAATCCTTTCTGATAGTGTTGTTTCAGATTATGGTATTGAAGCACTTTCTAAAGGAAACACCTAGAGTAAATGCCTCAATTTCAAAAACTCCATTAAATCATTACCTTTTGATGCTGCTAATGAAGTTAAACATAACACCGTTAACCTATTACGTAAAACAAAACCTCCAAAGATCAATTTATCCTTTCATCAACAACGTGCTTTACTTGATCCTAAACGTAATGAAAATATAATAATATTAGAATCAGATAAAGGTAATGCCACTGTTGTATTAAATATAAAGGATTATAACATTAAAATAGAACAATTGTTGGCACCAGAGACTTATCGTGAAATACCAAAAGATCCAACAAAGAAGTTTCTTTTTAAAGCCAAAGAACTTGTCATCTATTCCTGAAGAAATAAAAAAGAAACTAACTAATTTTGAAGCTATTTCACCAAATTTATATGGTTTACCAAAAATTCATAAACCTAATATTCCTTTATGGCCTATTGTTAGTGCAATTAGTTCTCCTACATTTAATCTTGGAAAATATTTTACATTTTTATTACAATCTCATATAGGTAAAACACCCCATTACATTAAAATTCTGCCGACTTTGTTGAAAAAATGCATAGTTTCAAAATTGAAGAGGGTGATATAATGGTCAGTTTTGTTGTTGTTTCACTTTTTACAAAAGTGCCTCTAAAAGAAACTATTGAATACATGATCATCTTTTTCCAAAGGATATAACCATTGTTTTTCAGCACTGTCTTACTACAACTTATATTCAGTAGAATAGTAAATTTTATGAACAGATTGATGGTGTAGCAATGGGTAGTCCACTTAGTCCTGTTATAGCTAATTTTTACATGGAAAAATTTGAAACTTTAGCGTTACAAAATACACCTAAAAACCTTCAGTTTGGTATAGATATGCAGATGACACATTTGTTATTTGGAGACATGGAGAAGATGCACTGCATGAGGTTTTGGTTTTTATAAATGATATACATCCGAACATTCAGTTTACCATGGAAAAAGAAACTAATGGAAGTTTACCATTTCTTGACATATTAATATCTAAAAATAATAATTCACTATCTTTTAAGGTTTACAGAAAGCCGACTCATACTGATAGATACCTTCATAAATTATCCAACCACCATCCACGTCCAAAAATTGGTGTAATTAAATCTTTAGTAGATCGAGCAAAACGAATTTGTGACCCTGACTTTTTGAAGGATGAATATAAATATTTAACAAAATCCGTACAAGATAATGGATATTCACTTACAGATATTAATAATGTTATTACACCTTCTAGACATAACCAGATAGAATTGAAAAAATCCTAATTAAATATGCCATTAGGACTATTTTTAAACCTACAAGAAAAATTAAAGAACATTTAATATCACCTAAAGATGATTCAAACACATTATCATCTTCCGGAGTGCATAAGCTATCTTGTTCATGTGGAAAAGTATACATTGGAACCACAAAACGTAGCTTTGATACAAGACGTAAAGAGTATATGGGATTTTGTAGATTAGGTCAACCAGAGAAGTCTCTGGTGGCTGACCATGCCTTAAATAATTTGAATCATTACATTCAATTTGACAATATGGAAATATTGTCAAGACAAACTCATTATTATGTTCGTTTACATCGTGAAGCTATTGAGATATATAAACACCTTAATAATTTTAATAGACAAGAAAGAAATCTCCGTTTAAATAGGTTTTGCTATCTTATAATTAAAAAAAGGCATAATGCTACGTCTTGATTTTGATTTTAATTATATGTTAAATTATCACCGCACTATAATTTAACATAAGTAGTTGAAATTACAATTAAAATTAAAAATTACAAAAAAAAAAAACGTTATGCATTATGCTTTTCATTGTTTCATTTATTGACTAAGCTATTTCTTTGTTAGATTTAACTGGATTATTTTAATTTATGTCATGTTTATATTTGTTAATGCTTCTATCATTTTCAAATTGAAGTTTTTCACAACTTTACACTTGTATCATAACTTGAGTAAATTTTGTTAAATGTGTTTTTTGGCTGACATTTTTCATTGTTAGCCTTCGACCGTTTAGAGGGTGTTCTGATTTGTCATCTTTAAGACAGTTTATCAATATTTAGTTTTTAATGACCTAGTTATTCTTTACTAAAATTTAATTCTATAGTTAGATTTATACGTTTCTCAAACTGTTATATTAATAGCAGGCTAATGTTTATGTTTTAATTTTTCAACTTTGACAAAATTGTTTCAACATCTCTAACAATTTTAATAGATAATATTACTACTGCGAAGATAACTGTAAGTGTTATCGAAACGTTTAGATTAAGTTAACATATACACCATTAAGAAACCAAAAAAAAAAGATAAAATATGGTTTGTGTTATGACTAGAGTGAGGATTTTATGCAAAATGCATATTGCTTATTTTTTATAGTTGAAGAATATCGTTTTGTTTTTAGACGAATTGCACTAAATGCAATCATTTGACATTAATTAATTTTTGCATATTTTGCATATTTCGCCAAATACTACATATATTGCAATTTTATGCATATTTTGCCTTTTATTCATAATTAACATATATTTCGCATTTTTTCTATATCTTCCAAATTCGCTTTAAAATGCATTATTCTAACTTATTTTAAATTTTGTTATTGTGTCTAACTAAGAAATGTATTTTTATATGAATAAGACAGGTTTAAAGAAAGATTATTACCTGCAGTTAAGTGCAATGTTAATACTTCCGGATTACGAAGTTTCAATGCCGCTATTTCGTAGTATTTGAAAATTCCAATGCTACCTAAGTAGATAGTTAAAGCATTGATTGAGGGAATTCCCGCAATCAAGGGTTAAAGTTATTTGGACTTTTTCAAAGTGAGTGTTTAGTTAGTTAATCCTTCTTGAAAATAATTTGAGAGTAACGGACAAAATGCAAAATTTTAAACATTCTTTGGGCGAAGACGTAACTGAATGGTACGGCTTTGTTAAGTGAACTTCAAGATGCCGAAAGTTAAAAATAGTTTAGTTCAAGTATGGATAAAAAATATATCCGAGCTACGTCTGGATGATGAAAAAGTGTTTTGCATAGCCTGTGGAAAAATAGTAAGTACCATTACATATTTTTAATTGATTTCGGAAATTAAACCCTTATTAATTGATGTAGGTTATTGAATTCACCGTTTTATCAGTTTTAAACGCAATTAGATACTTATTTTTAAAATTAATTTTTCCTTAGATCATGTGCGAAAGGAAATCTCAAGTTACACAGCACATTGAAACCTCTCTTCATAAAAGAAAATTAGAAACGTTTAAGAAAACAAAGTTTGTCAGACACCTTTGCGCCAGTCGTTGTTTTAAGAAACGGCCAAAAGAAATGCACAAGAGGAATTTAATTTCGAATTGTATAGTGCACTTGTTAAAGCCAATATTCCATTAAAGAAATTGCACAATCCTAGTTTTAGGTCATTTTAGAAAAATTAGTAAAAGCAAGTGCCAGATGAAAGCACGCTTCGGAAAAGGTATATTAATGATTTATATCTTGAAACTATAAAGAAAGTTACAAAAAATAAATATTTTTATTTTATAGTAGATGAAACTACAGATTGTTGCGGGCGATATGTTGCAAATTTAATGATTGGTTATTTAAGTGAGGCGCAGTCTAGTATATCATATTTAATCGCTTCCAAAGTTCTTGAGAAAACCAATCATGCAACAATAGTTCGCTTTATAAACGAAGCTTTCTTGCAATTTTTTATTACTGATATTGTTGCAACAGATAAAATAGTTTTAATGCTGTCTGATGCAGCACCGTATATGGTAAAAGCTGGACAGCAATTAAAATTATTTTATGAAAATTTAATACATGTAACATGTCTCGCACATGGTATTAATAGAGTAGCAGAAACAATTCGTAATCAATTTCCATTAGTAAATAGTTTAATAAGTAGTATAAAGAAAGTGTTTTTTAAAGCTCCGTTACGAATTCAATTGTACAAAGAAAAGTTACCTAATATTCCTCTACCACCAGAGCCTGTGATTACGCGTTGGGGTACTTGGTTAAATGCAGCTCTTTTTTATGTAGATCATTTGGAAAAAATAAAGGAGTTAGTTTTAGAAATTTCTGATAATTCAAGTACTTACGTTCAAAAAGCTCAATCCATTTTAAAGAAAACACAATTGCGCAATGAGCTGGCATTTATAAAAGCAAATTACTATTTTGTAAGTTCAACCATTGCTAAATTAAAAACGGAAGCATTGTCATTAAATGAATTTATGCAAATAATTAATAAATTTCAACAGCTGATTTCTGCTGTATCAGGAAATATTGGTAAAACTATTTCTAATAAATTAAATGAAATTTTACAAAAAAACAGTGGATATCAGTTGTTACTAAAAGTTAATAAAGTTCTGAAATTTGAGGAAAATTCCGATGATCTTGTTATAAATTTAGATTTGGCCATATTAGCCGCATTAAAATATGCACCCATAACTTCTGTGGATGTAGAAAGAAGTTTTTCTGTGTACAAAAACATACTATCGGACAGACGCCAAAATTTTCTGCCCGAAAACTTGGAAAAATATTTAATTATAAATTGTTTTGCAAATAGTAATGAGAGGGTGTAATCTTTATAAATCTATAGCGTATAAGTAATTTTTAAATAACACATAATTTTAAAATAATGTTAAAATAATAATTTATTGCTTTGTAAGTACTAATGACAGGGTGCAGTTTTTTATAAATGTATAGTGTATAAGTAAATATGTAGTTTTTAAATAACACAATTTTGAATGTTAAAATAATAAGTTTGTATGCAATTTATCTTTTCCTATTAAAAATTACAAGCATATATACTTTTTTATATATTAATGTTATAATTTGGAATTAACACAGGTAAATAGAAGATTCAATATTTATGCATATTTTGAATTAATAATGCATTTTGATGCATATTTTAAGGTTTTAAGTGCATATATATATATATATATATATATATATATATATATATATATATATATATATATATATATATATATATATATATATATATATATATATATATATATATATATATATATATATATATTCATATTTCGGCATTTTATAGTGCATAAAATCCGCTCTCTAGTTATGACGTAGGTATACAGCGCGATTGTCACATTTACATCAGAAAGCTTACGACAATCTTAATGTCATGTTGGTGTTGCTTTTTCTGAAAAATTTCGTCTCCAGTTCGAGTAATGTTACAGAAACTAAATGAATATTACGTTTCTCACCTGTAAATTTTTAGTTTTATATGTTGGATGAATACTTGATCTATGAGGAAACATCTAGATCGCGCAGGAATCTCATCACGTCGATTTGATTCAAGCATAAATTCCGCAGTGCTTCTTGGCAGTTACAAATGAGAAATACTATATGTTTTGAAAACATAATTATGTTTAATTAACTCGTCTTTCGTTCGCGTTGACTTAAATTGAAGTTTATGTGAGAACCTGAGCTTTAAAATTATGCGTATATATAAAATTAGATTAACGTTAAATTATTTGGTGCTTACGACAATCAAGTCGTTTTTTTAAATAATAAGCGTCATCATTAAACCTTGTACCTTTAAAATCCGATGAAAGAAAGGAGATACTGTCTTTAATTGATACAGAAAAGTAATTGTTTCCACAAAAGAAATAACCTTCTAAATTGGTTTTATTTGGCAGTGTATTTTAATTAAGATTTGTAATTAATATAGAAGGATAAACCGAACGTAATTTAGCAAAATGGTTGTCAGTTGCTATGGATAAAATTATCGAATCGTATTGTACATAATAAATGATTTCCAGCCCAAAGGTGGAATATTAACTGTAGGTATCTCCAATATAATCACAATGAATTGTTCTGCAGATGGCATTAGAATGTGCATTTTGACCATGGCATAGTAAATTATAAAATGTAAATTTATGAAAATAACTAACACGGCAGTATGATAAATTGTGATTTCAAAATTGATTTATTAAAAAAAAATTATATTGTAAGCACGTTTATTAGGTAGATTAAGCAATCACTGTCAGTAATGACGACCTACCTGTATCTTAAACACGACGTACTCTACATTAGTAGTTCTTTTTTATTTAATATGTGTAAAAGTGAGCAAATACATATTATGATTATTAACTTGTGACCCGTTTCGTACTCCTACATACAACTTTTTCGTTATAATCTGAATTTGTAATATGATTTACAATTAGGGACAAAATTGATATCAATAATTAACTAAAGTTCCATTCCAAATGTATAGATAGTAATAAATTATTTTCACAAGCGGTGGTGCACTAGTATAAACATAACCAATAATTTTCTTACCATTGGTTTACGACTGCATACCATCCAATAACTGTTATTAAAATTTAGGTCGCACACTTCTTTTCCTCAATATTACTATTACTAAGTATTTTTGGTTGTGGCATTTTCCAATGAATAGCATTCTTCCGTAGAAGGTGTTCTGGAATGTCATTTTCAAGACGGTTTCATAATATTTAATCATGCAAAGATCTGGCTATTTATCGTTATTGCCATGGGTTGCTTGATATTGGTTTGCTGATTTTTGAGCTTGACAAGGGCTACTAGTCACCTGTCCTTATTTTTATTCCATTCTCATCCGAGTATTCCTCTCACTCACCTACTGATCCATTATTGTAGCATCTATGGTATTAGGTCTAATCCTAATGCAGCTCACCAACACTTTAAACCATTACAGTGCGGGGATTCCAGAGATCCAATTCCCTCGACTTGCAATTTTTGCAATACATTTTTTTTTTAATCATTCTTGTCCTAAATTTGCAAAATTCTTGCATCTATGGGTTTCCCAATGACATATCTTCCAGACCTCTTTCTTATCACATCTGCCCTACTTACTTAGAAAACATAAGTTCTTTTGCCCTATGTTTATCTGATCTAACTAAAATAACTTTAAGTGTTCCAAATTCCTCTGGCGTTTACAATACCGATAGAAACTTATGGTGTTTTAAGTCAGCTAAATGGAGTAATCTTCGAAATTTCTTTGCAACCTTCTGATGGCGTGAATATTGTTTTAAGTTGTACTCATCTCCGGGCATTGCCCTTTTAATATCTGAAGCCATTCCGATGGCCATAAAATGTTATACATTCCCAAAAACAAAATTGTATAGGCCATTCTCATTCCCAATCCTGGTTCAAGGAGTTTTATGCTTATGTAATATTTTTGAAAAACAAATCTTTGATATTTAGTTAGAACCATTAGTAACTCCACTCTCTTTATGGATTTATTTCCAACCAACATATGTCTTAATGGTGACCACTTCATTTTTGATGCGGTCCGTTAGAATGGATCATAAATATGCTTGAAACCAATAAAGTAAGTGGGTGAGGTGGTACTAGCTGTTGCCTTACAGAAATGTTCCCCCGAATCAGTACCATTATTACGTAAGCTCTATTTGATATCTATGTTTATTCCTAAAAAAAGGTGACATGACGAATCCGTCTAACAATGATGTATCTATCATGACCATCTTCGGTTAGCTACTAAAGCAGCTTCTCGTAAAGTAGGCTTTAACAGTACTTTATCTCTCGACAGCTTCTTCTGTTACATAATGCCCAAATTTGGCCGAATCTGGAATATAAATTTTCTCTGGGTTGGTGCCCCTCAGTACGCCCTGGATATTATTTTACAGCATTAAAAAAAGAGGGATTACGCCTATAAATGACCTGTCTATCTTTTGGTATAGTCCCTTAAGTATAAAAGAAGGATAGCTTCATTATTTTCTTGTTCTATCGGTATTACAGTGGGAATTATGTTGCTGAATCACATTCTTTGATACCATCTCAGGTCACCTTTATTATACTCGGTTGGCTCATTCAAATCATCAAGAAGCAGTACAAATTGCAACTTGTCGTATCAAATGAGCCCAAACTACGTTCCTCTACACGGCTTCTAAATTATGATGTATAAAAAAATCAGGGGAACCTATTGGCTGTTTAACATCCCTTATGCATTCTACTGAGTATTCCAGAGTGGTTTAACACGTTAAAATAAGCTTAGTCTCTCAGGATCACAATTTTAAGTACAAAAAAAACTTGCTCTTTACATTTTTATATACAGGGTAGCCCACAGAAAAGGATCCACCCCATTTTTTTACCAATTGAGTAAATGCATCAAAAATTGCTGAAAATTTTAGTTTTTAGGGGGAACAAATTTTTGGGCAAATTTATCCCCCTAGAGGGGTAAGCTTCGACCATAAATTTTTAAATAGAAAGAGGGGTCGAGTGATACCTCATTTTGAAGGCCTGGTCAACTTCTTTTCAAATGCAAAATTTCAAGTTATTTGGTTGAGTCAATTAAAAATGGCGGGCCGTTAAAATTTATGAATTACTGTAAAATTCGTCAACTTGACATGTTTTAATTTAATAATTGGTTTGAGTTGGAGCGAAATGATTTTCACTTTCTTATCGTAACCTATTCACACGTGTCGCTTTGATATTTGACAAGTTTTTATTGTTTTTTTTTAATAATCCATTTATTTAAAGTTGTTTAGTTAACAAAATAAGAACTATCAACACCATAAAGTTTAAACAAACTATTAAAATAATTAAAGTTCTAAGTTACCAAATGCTGAAAATGTTCACCATTAACTTCCATGCAGTAGTATAAGCATGTTTCAAAGTGATTCATAACATTTTGTAGAGTTGAGGTGTAATTTGACCACGCTGGTGTACAATCCTTTGACGCAAGTTTTCTAACGAGGTAGGCGGTATAGTATAAATTTTTGATTTGAGATGTCCCCAGAGAAAGAAGTCTAACGGTGACAAATCGGGGGAATGTGCAGGCCACTCAATGGGTCCCCTTCTTCCAATCAATTGACGAGGAAACGTGGTATCCAGGAACTGTCTCACGGGCATAACATAATGCGGTGGAGCACCGTCTTGTAGCATAATTTGTCAGCACGGTACTGATCATTTTGCTCGATTACTGTCGTTAAGGCTAGGTAAATTATGTTTTCTAACAAATTCAGATACATTTCGCCAGATAAGTTTCTTGGCAAAAAGAATGGCCCGACAATATGGTCCCCGAAAACTCCTGCCCATACGTTCAAGTTCTCAAGATGCTGAGTGTGTACCTCACAAATTAGTGTCTTACCAGTATCGGCAGTTATGCCTATTGACTTCCCCATTCAGAGCGATTGTACATTAATCGGCAAAACAAATATTGAAAAGAAAACCTGGATCATTGTTAATTTTATCACTCATAATGTCACAAAGTTGCATACGCCTATCGAAATCGTCTTCATTTAATTCTTGAATTAATTTAATTTTGTAAGAATGGAATTTATGTTTTTTCAGGATTTTTTGAATGCTGGTTCGTGAAATTCCTGACATAGCGGACAATTTTCTTGTGCTAAGTGTAGGATCAATTGTTACATGACCTAGAACAGCCACTTCTGTTGCTTCATTAACCACCGGATTTGCCAGAGTTCTTTTTTTGTTCGGGACAGATCCTGTTTCTTGAAACTTCTTAATAACTTGAATAACGTACCTGTGCGCTAGGTGCTTATCTGAATGCCTGTCGCTAAAGACTCTGGCGGTTCTTCTGGCACAGTCATCATTTTTAAAGTATAGAGACACAATTTCAATTCTCTCTTGTAAGGTGTAGACCATTTTTACAAATTAAAGGAATTTGGTGTTAAAGTTTTTAGTTTTTAATTAAAGCTAAATTTTTAGCATTATTGGCAGACACTAACCAAGAAACGAAACAAAAATGCGTTAGAAATATGCGGAATTAATAAGAGTGATTTTGACAACTAACCGCTGCTGGTCAATTGCTAGGTGACGCGTGGATCGCGTCCGATCGCGTTGCCTTGCAACTGACAAGTAGCGAGAGCGCCGTTTAAACAAATAATAATAATAATGATAACGTTTATTATAATACGAATAAATATAGCGCATTACAAAAAGTTGAGGAGTCACCTATAAGGCGATCTTTCACATTACATAGTGTACACTACCTTGCAGAGTAACAAAAACAAAATCTAGTATTCTCACAAACACAAATCATAATATCCTTACCCTATACATTTGATATTACATTCAAAAACTACTAAAAACTAAATAAAATTAAAGTGAAAGTATAACATAAGATATGGTATTACAAAGCACAAAGTAATAAATAATAAGAAATAGATACAAGAATAATAGCGATTATTTATTTGTGCAACAGAGACGTAACTAGTAAACTGTATCATTTAAGATTTTTTTAAATACAAAGTCTTTAAAATATGAAAATGTAAACTTTTACCATTAATAATAAAATACTTCTATTTTTTGGGGTTTTTAATGGTGTATTTTAAATTATACAATCTAAACGTTTAAATTAAATATTGTTAAACTGCCTTAAAGATGACAAATCAGAACATTCTCTACGGCGAAAGCTAACAATGAAATTTGTCAGCCAAAAAACACATTTAACAAAATTTAATCGAATTATGATGTAAGTGTAAAGTTGTGAAAAACTTCAATTTGAAAATGATAGAAGCATTCACAAATCCAAACATCACATCTTTAAGGCAGTTTAACAATATTTAATTTTTAATGACCTAGTTATTCTTTACTAAAATTTAATTTTACAGTTGGCTTTATACGTTTCTCAAACTGTTATATTAATAGCAGGCTGATGTTTATGTTTTAATTTTCAACTTTGACAAAATTGTTTACAACATGTTTAACAATTTTTAACAAATATTACTGCTGACGAAGATAACTGTAAGTGTTATCGAAACGTTTAGATTATATAATTTAAAATACACCATTAAAAACCCCAAAAAAGATAAGTATTTTATTGAAAGTCTTTAAAAGCAGTGAAACAGTGATTTAGATAAGGCAACAATTCATTAAGTAGCGACACCTCGTAATAACTAAAGCTACCTTCAAATTATTTTGAATTATGACATGGTGTTGTGATTGTATTAAAGTTTTATAAGTGATTGTGGTTTTTAAGATATGGAGTGATGTGAATGCTACTTCGATTCTTAATTTTAATGGCGGTTAGATGTCAAAACCAAAGTATTTTCTTTTTGTTGATAGGTTACGATTGGAAATTGAAAATGACTTCGCTTCCACTCATACCTCTTGTTAAATTAAAACTTGCCAAATTGACGAATTTTACATTAATTCGTAAATTTTAGCGGCCCGCCATTTTTAATTGACGCAACCAAATAACTTGAAATTTAGTATTTGAAGAGACTTTGACGGGGTCTTCAAAATGAGGTATCACTCGACCCCTCTTTCTATTTAAAAATTTATGGTCGAAGCTTACCCCCTCTAGGGGGTCGACGAAGGGGGGTTAAATTTGCTCAAAATTTGTTCCCCTTAAAAAATAAAATTTACGTGTTTCAGAAATGTTTGATGCATTTACTCATTTCGGTGCGCCACCCTGTATGTTATAGAATGAATAAACTCTTATTTGATTTTTTAAGCGTCATTTTTTACTGACGACTATAACTGTAATAGTCATCGTAATGTATAAAGATAGTAAACTATAAATATAATACACGATATAAACTCATAAATTATTTTTAGCTATGGAATTATTAAAGAAGTAACCCTTTTTACAAGTCTTTTGTTAAAACTAAGAATTGCCACATGCTTAATCGTAGTTATGTTTAAAGCTGACTAGAATGTCGGCAAAAATATAATATTGAACATTTTACCGTATTAAGAATTAGCAATCCAGATAATAGTGTATCCTGGAATTGTTCTTTTGCTATGCTGAAAGACATAAATTTAATAAATAACAAAAGAAACCCAATTTTATGGCATTACATAGAAAAACTTATTTAAAATCGATGCGGGATATGTGAGCCAATCACGTCAAATGAGCAATAATGGGATAATTCCAAAGTTCATTACTCGGGACTTATGTTAAACAATCATTTTCGACTTTACAGAATTGACACTTCCATATCTTTAAAGGTACTTATGCGATGTGCGTGAACCAAATGTTGCTTTGAGAGGAAATATGCTTTACAGTTCCTCCTAGGTGTGTATCTCATAAATTCAAAAACGCCTTGACTTTGAAATGTTAAATGTCGTGCTATATGGATAGGGGTCAAGCACAATCAGAATTATTAAAATCGCATTGATGGAGCACAAATTTTGTCAGAAAATGCCTGGGTCGGATCTATACCGAATGCATACATCATCACGGTTTATCACAACCCGTCAGTTGCCAAGCCTCGATCAAGTATGAATGTGGTTCTTTTTTCTGATGAAATAGAAAGTGCCATAGAATACAATCAAAACTTGTCGTACCTACTTAGCAAAAGGGATATGTTATCTAGGTTTATTCTCGACTAGGTGAACATCCGCAGTATCAGGTCTAATCTTAATGCTATTCACCAACATGTTAAACAATTACAACCTGATATTTTGTTTCTATCTGAAACACAAGTCTCCTCTGAAAGCTCCGAGTCACCCGACTTGCAACTTCCTCAATACCATCTTCACTCTAACTTTCGATATAAAGGAGGCGTATGTGCCTACATCAAGGACAGAATTGCTTGCAAGAGGGTTTCTTCCTTAGAAAATAAAAATTTTGACGTGATTCGGTTTAAATATTCTGGTCCTAATTTTGTGAAATTCTACTGTTGCATTTATAGGTCTCCTAATGACAGTACCTTTCAAGACTTCTTCGATTACCTTAGTATGAAAGTTGATTATCTCCTGTCTCAGTTTCCATCTTGCGATATCTCAATTGTAGGCGATTTCAATGTTCCTAACTCTAATTGGTTTCAGTTTTCATCTACTACAAATCCTGCTGGTCATAGTGCAGAAACATTTGCTATTTCATGTGATCTCACACAAATGATTTCTGAACCCACAAGAATCCCTGATAACCCTAATCATACTCCACATCTTCTAGATCTCTTTCTTACATCAAACCCTCTTGTTTATAAAACTTCTGTTCTTTCGCCTTTGGGTATTTCCGGCCATTGTCTAATAGAAATCATTTCTACTGTACCTTATTCCACTGTTCGCAAAACCGATAGAACCCTGTGGTGTTTTAAGTCAACTCAATGGAGTAATTTACGAGATTTCTTTGCAACCTTTCCATGGCATGAATATTGTTTTAAGTCGTCCTCTTGTTCAGACATCGCTCTTTCAGTATCTGAAGTCATCCTCATGGGAATGGAGTTATACATTCCCAAAAAACAGTACCGTATAGGTCATTCACGTTCCCAACCCTGTTTCAATAACGCTTGTGCTAATGCAATATCTTTAAAAAATAAATATTACATTAAATGGAAATCTAATAAATCGGTCGACGGTTATGTAGAATACGTTGGTGCTAGAAATATCTGCAAAAGTGTCATCACTAAAACTAAAAAGTTGCTCGGACAACGAAAATGCAATGATCTAGCTACATCTCCTTTAGGCAGTCGTAAATTTTGGTCTTTAGCTAAAGCCATTAGTAAAAACTTTGGAACATCTTCATTCCCCCCCCTGGCATCTATTGACGGATCGGTAGTTGCTGATTCTGTAGACAAAGCCAATGTTTTTGTGGATTTGCTTGCATCAAACTCGTGTCTCAATGATTCTGGAAAAAATGTGCTGCCCCTCAATAAGGCGACTGGCCCAGACGTTATCCCAGTCATTGTCTTAAATAAATGTTCCCTCGAACTAGTACCAGTCCTATCTAAGCTCTATACGATCTCTCTGTTTTCTGGGGAATTCTCTTCTTCATGGAGGTTAGAAAATGTTCAACCTATTCCCAAAAAAGGCGATAAGACCGATCTCTCAAACTACCGACCAATTGCCATCACTTCCATTTTGTCTAAAATCATAGAAAAAGCCATCAATCAGCAACTGCTCACGTTCCTTCAACAAACTGACCACCAATATGTGTTTATGCAAAGTCGTTCAACAGGTGATCTCTCATATGCGACCCAAGTTTGGAACAATACAGTAGAGCAGTCCGGTGAAACAGTTGTAGTCGTTTTAGATATCTCAAAGGCATTTGACCAAGTTTGGCATAAGTGTTTACTTGCCAAACTCTCCTCGTTTTGGGTTAAATGATACGCTCATCAACTGGGTTTCTAGTTTCCTTGATAAAAGACGAATACGTGTCGTAGTTGATGGCTTTTTTCAAAAGGAGTTAGCATTAACGCGGGCTTACCACAGGGATCCGTTATAGCGCCTACACTTCTTCTGCTGTACACAAATGACCTTATTTCTTCAACAACTAACCCCATCCATTGCTTTGCTGACGATAGCACTCTTCACTGTAGTTCATCTCAGTCTACTCATACTGATAATCCACCTTCCTTCTATGTCAAGTCAAGAAATTAAAGCTAAAATGGCAAATTCAATCCACAAAGACATTCAACGTATTCTCGAATGGTGAAGCAATAATCTAGTTAAAATTAATGCTAACAGAACTCAGTGTTGCCTTGTGTCCGCCAAAAAAGATTGATCATTTCCTGTTGTAAGTATGAATGGCTCAGTTCTTAAATTTTCAGACCCTATTACTCTGTTGGGTATGACTGTATCTTCAAATCTCTCATGGGTTGACCATCTTCTGTCAGCTACCAAAACAGCTGCTCGTAAAATAGGCTTTTTGTACAGATCTAAGCAGTACTTTACCTCTCGGCAACTCCTTCTGTATAAGGCCCAAATTCGGCCTCATCTGGAATATAATTCTCACGTCTGGGTTAGCGCTCCCCAATGCGCTCTCGATATCGTTGATCGTATTCAAAAGAGAGTGATTAAGCTTATAAATGACCCGTCCTTAACTTCTCACATACAGTCCCTTGAGCATAGAAGGATGGTTTCAGTTCTTTCTTTGTATTATCGTTATTACAACGGCTATTGTGCTGCTGAATTATATTCTTTGATACCATCTCGGGCTATCTTTGCGAGAAACACTCGGTTCGCTCATTCATATCATCAGTGTGCAGTACAAATCTCCACTTGTCGTACCAAACGGGCGTAATCCACATTTTTCTACACGGCTTCTAAACTCTGGAATGATCTCCCTAGTTCCTGCTTTCCTCTCACTTATGATATGAGAAAATTTAAGGTAGCTGTTCATAGGCATCTATTGGCAATTCGTTATCCCTCTATGCATCCTCCTAAGTGTTCCTGAGTGATTTAGCACGATAGGCCAAATTTAGCCTGTTCAGGTCCACAGCCATAAAAAAAATAGGTGACTCTGATAAATTCAAAATATTTCAGGCCGTTATTCTAGTATTTAATCAAATCCACAAAAGGAATATGTTGGATAGGTTTCTCATGAAATGGAATATGTATCTTATAAATTCATAAAATACCAGGCCGTGATTTTGAAAAAGCTTTAAAAGAACTTCATTTTGTTATATGTCGTGATGTATTAGGGCAAAGCGCAGAGTAACAAAAATCAAAATCATAGAGAGCAAAATACAAGAGGCAATCATCGGAAATTGCGTGCTTTCGAAGACCGACATCCGAACGGGGCAGGATTTTACCTCCGGAATTTATCACGCTAGACACAACAGCATCTTTTTTTTTAAATTTTAGACTTTCAATTCAATAGGAAGACAGTGGAGGCGAATTGGATTAGAATAGATTAATGATGAGGAAAAGGGATCAGAAAATCAGAGATCCAATATTAAGTGACCCATGGTAATGGTGGTGGTACCTCCCCGGCTGGCATGCGGTATACATGCCTCCTACCTTAAAAATCTTGTGATACTACTGGATGGATAAGTGACAAAAGGTGAAACCATTTTTCTCGTTATAATTGTCACATTTGGCAAAAACAGGTGATCGTTTATTGCCAAAATTATTTGCATTAATTTTTTTAAGCATGAACATCCTTAATAGAAAGAGTCATCAGTATTTTTCACACTTACAAATTCCACATTTTTCTTTACAAGTCATACAAATATTTTAATATTAATACATCTCTAAAGCAATTTGCTTACTTTGCGATATTAGAAAATTAAGTTCTTTTCATTATACATCAATAATTTTGCCTCACGAGAATAAACGTATACATGCAAAGGTCATATATTTTTTGTGTAATAGGTAAACTGAATAAACACACATATTATTGCGATTTGTGTTTGTAAATCAGCATTACCGATAGTGACGCTACCAAAGTGGTTTGAAACCAATCAGACTATTGTGGCTCCTAGCATGGCCATTCACTGTTCTGTACTATGATTAATAACAATAATAACTAACAAGGTGCACTATGACCATTATTTATGTTTGCTGTTTACTATCCATGTCACTTAACACAATGTAATTGTGCATTGAAAAGAAGTAGAATATAGCAAAGTTGCTCTAAGGATTTCTTGAACCAATTGCACACGAGTAATACAAAAAAATACTAATCTCCTTGCTTTATTGGCAATAAACTTCACTTATTTATTTGATAAACTTGGATCTATTTTATTATACATTACATTTTGGTCTCTTCTCAAATGGCCAATACGTAGCGACGTATCAGTTGCGTCATACGCTAATAATGATTAATCCAAAATAATGGAAAAGGAAATGAATTATGCAAAGCTTTTGGATAAAGTTTGGTAATGTAAATTCAATTTGTTTTTCTTCTTAATACTCAAGCTCCACCTTCTTCTTGTTCATTCAAATCGTGAACATTTAATCCTAATACTCGTAATGTAAAAGTATTTTGCTTGTCGGTGTTTTTGTCGTGCATTGTTTGCTGATTATCTACTTGAATGAATCCTTTATATATATATATATATATATATATATATATATATATATATATATATATATATATATATATATGTAACATAGAAACTTTGGAGACCTTTAAAAGTGAAAAATCTGAAGCCCATAAAGTGATAACACAGGCATAATTATGCCAAAAGTTAATTGTACTCTGATGTAGATATAAATTCCCACGAGCACACCTACAAATAAGAAAAGATTCATTTTAATGTCGAAATGTTATCATTTTCGCGTAATAAATCTTTCAATTTACAGTAATTGCGAACTAGTCCAAAATAGTTTATCAATATTTAGTATCCACCCTTTATAATCAATATTTTAAATTAAACTGCAATCTGTTCATTTCCTACGTATTCATAAATTGCATTAACAAATTCTGATAACGAAAACATTACGCTGAAAATGAGTCGAAAGACTAATACAGCTACAGTTTAAGGTAGTAAATGTATAAGAGAGTAATTAATTGCCCTATACCGTATTATGCACAGAAAAAGTTTGCTATAACTTTAACATATGGGTTCGTTATATAAGCGTACGGTTAGGATGGCTTTTACCCTAATGTGATCCATTTATTTATATAGTTATATATACACTTCTGTACTTGTAAGTATATTATGGTTTGTTACACCATAGTTAGGCTATTTTAGTATATTCAACAGCAATGTATAATATATTGACTAACGTTAGGGTTATTGAACGTCTTTCAAATTACGTAAATGACTGATTAATAAAGTTAAAGTTAAAATTAAAAAAAGTTTTAAATTTGGGTTTATGAGATTAGTTTGACGCACTGGGTATAGCTAAGTCTTATATTGTATGTATGATGTATTTATGATATCTTATGAACGTGTGTTTTTCCAAGAGAATTTTTTTTGGTAGGTATAACTTATAAGTGTGGTGTAACTGTTACGCCACTGGAATTTTTAAAAAAGCGATTAGTGTTATTTAAAATATATTTGAATGTATAAATATTGTGAACTGCAAGAATTAAATTCATATGAGAAATAAAATTTTAGTAAAGCTCTATTGAGACAAGCCACTATGTAGCTTCTGCACTTTCTGACTGCAGATCAAAACTGTGATGAAGGGGTACGTTGAGAGAAAGGATGGTAGCATGATACCGTATTAAAGGTAGAGAGAACATGTATGTATTTTTGTGTATAAATGGTTTGATTCAAGGGCGAATAGTATTGAAATTTATTAAAGATGGCGTGGACGGATATTCATTTGTGTTGGTTCCATTTCATATTTTCTCTTGGACAAAGTCATGTAACATTTAAACCCTTTACGAGTAGTTGGTTTTGATTTAGCGGGTTAATATTTGGTGACGTTCTCAAGATGGACGCGTTATTTATAAAAGGGCTAATTTGCAAGGCACGAGAAATATTTTTAAGCAAGCTTACAGTTGAAGCTGTCTCTCGTGATTCAGAAAAAAATACATAACGATTTGTGCTAATTTATCTTGTAACAGTCAGTAGTGCATTTAGAAACAGTGTCTCTTTACTGTCAGAATCCATTTTTGAGGATAGTTCATTAAAACGTTTACAAATAAATTTGATGAATGGAGTTGGAAATTGTGAGACCAAAAATTTAACTAGTGCTTACACAGATTTGAGATAAACAGAAACGGTTGTGTTAAGAAAAAGTATTGTGCATAAAATTCGCGCGACAGTAAGAGAAACTTTTAAAGTGATCCTTTACAACTAAGTAAAAGTTTTGGATATTCTAAATTGAAATTAAAGCTGCATTAACTCTTATCCGGGCAACTGGGGTCCAACGGACCCACGCGGTGTTACAAATGGGCATATCTCGATTATTATTTAATTTTTGACAAAATGCCGGTATGGTTTCCATGGAAATAGTATTAATTAAGTTTTCCTTTTGTCAAAAGTGGGAAACTTGATATACTTTTCAATAAATAATTATTGTTATATAAAACTTACGTAACCGGGCAATGTTAGTCCAATGGACCCTCGCGTGGTGGTTACAATTGATGCATCTCATGTATATAATATTTTTACAATTGATTACATATTAATCAGAATAATTAGCGGATTTGAGAGTTACTTTGTTTTCAAGACTAATTGTTATGAAAAATGCAATTAGTATGGAATTTTTGTAGAGTAATCTAAGTCATTTGGCAGTTAGATAATGTTCAAGTTAGTCTTTTAGTCATTACCTACTTATGGATTATGAGTAATTTGCTATTAGTGGTGAATTTAGAATATCTATTTGTAATTGTATTTTATTCAAGAATTTGGATTTTATTTTCAAAGAATGTAAGTAGTCTGGAATGTTGGTTATTGGCAAAGATAAAAGTTTTAGTTGAATAGTAATTACCTTGGAATTTATTTAGTATCCTTCCTTGTGTGTACTATATATATATATATATATATATATATATATATATATATATATATATATATATATATATATATATATATATATATATATATATATATATGTGTTCGGTGAGGAACTGTACAAACTGAAATGGTATTTTCCTTGGGTCAATTTAAGTAAAAAATTCCCATAAACATAGGTCTGATTTGCAATAGTTACCCAGATACAAGCGTTTAAAGTTTATAAATGATCACATATTTTTTCAAAAGTAATTATTATTAGTCAACTGGAAAAACAAAACCGAAACAATCTGTCATTTATTCGTTTGTGTTCTAATAATGACAAAGTGGATTGTAGTAAATTAAGTGTAATTTAAATTTAAAATGCCTTTTCAATTTTCTAACGAAGAGTATGCTGACATCATTTACATTTATGGATTTTGTGATGGAAATGCGAGAGCTGCCGTTAGGGAATATGAACGAAGATTTCCCAACAGGAGGATTCCAAATCACCAAACCTTTTCTTCTGTGTTTCAACACGTTCGAACTCATGGTTCATTTCCATCAGATTCAATAAGATCTGATCGTCCTGTGGAGTTAAATGTGAATGAGCAAGAAAACATTCTACAGATGGTTGACCGGAGTCCAGGGTTGAGTGTTAGAAGAATTTCTTCTCGAACGGGAGTCCCCCGTATGTCAGTATGGCAAACATTACATGATGGGCTTTTGTATCCCTATCATACACAAAACGTTCAGCACCTTGAACCTGGAGATTTTGCTTTGCGGTTGAATTTCTGCCAGTGGCTACAAGAAAATCCACAACTAGTTCCATTCATTTTATTTAGTGACGAGGCGCAATTTACTAGAGATGGAGTGAACAATACACGTAATTCTCATTTGTGGTCAGATGAAAATCCACATGGTACAAGAGAAGCTAACTTTCAGCGCAGATTTTCTGTTAATGTATGGTGTGGTATGATTGACGATCAACTTATTGGACCCTTTTTGTTTGAGGAACGTCTTACAGGAGAAGCATATGCTAACTTTTTGCGGAATGAATTGCTACCGCTTTTGGAAGAAGTACATTTACTAACAAGACAACAAATGTTTCTTCAACAAGATTGGGCTCCTCCCCATTTTAGTCGACAGGTGACAGAATATCTAAATGTTGCTTACCCTAATAGGTGGATTGGGCGTGGACGTCCACATGCTTGACCACCGAGATCGCCCGATCTCACACCTCTGGATTATTATTTGTGGGGTCATTTGAAAAGTTTAGTATACGAGGTGAAAGTTAATACCAGAGATGCACTAATACAGCGTATTCGGGATGCGTGTCAACAAATACGGAACAACCACCAGGTACTTCGAGCGGCTACTCTGTTCATTTTACATCGCAGCCGTCTTTGTATTAATGCCAAAGGACGTCATTTTGAACATTTGAAGTGATTTTTTTATATTTCTTTGTTTAAAATGTGTTTAGTAGTTCCATTTTCTGTTTTCAATAAAAATTAATTTTCAATAATGTGTTATCTTTTATAAACTTTAAACGCTTGTATTCGCACTTGCGAATCAGACCTATGTTTATGGGGACTTTTTTTACTTAAATTGACCCAAGGAACAAACCATTTCAGTTTGTACAGTTCCTCACCGGACACCCTGTATATATATATATATATATATATATTTATATATATATATATATATATATATATATATATATATAGTAATGCAAGGACAACAAAGGCAATGTGAAACATGCTATAAAAATGTTTGTAATCAACATTCTGTCACTGCTATTATTATCTGTAATAACTGCAATAAATAGTTTTCTTTTATATAATAATGTTTATGTAAGCTTAATTTGTAAATATATTCCAGTAATAACTACTTAGTACAAGAGAGTAATGAAAAAGGTATCTAAAGAAGGTGGGTCCATCGGACCCACACTGTCCGGTTGCGTTACTAAAAATACTTGCCCGGATAAGAGTTAAATAGTTATCAATGCCGATGTTAATATATTAGTTTTGTTAACGACGTTAAACCAATTAACATTATAGACAATTACGAAATTAGACACGAGGAGAGTTAAAATATAGAATTCGGCGAATATTTGGGAAAGCAATTAGTGAACCAATTGCCTAAATAATACAAATGTTAAAGAGCGTGAGTGAACGCAGAACATTTAATTGAACGCTGGCAAAGTTAAGGTCGATTATGTGCGTATCTATACTATAACAAAGAATTAACTAAAGGAGTGCGTTGATTAGCATACTTCATCTTAAAAAGGACTGGGAAATTTATAAGTAACAATAATTTTAGATATTCTCCAGTAGTACTACCTGCCTCTTTCATGTGCTTGCTTAAAAAAAGAATAAGATTGTGTAAGGGAACCTTTCGTAAGACAATGTGAGTGCGTGTGTGTGTTTGTTTTTTTGCTTAATTGCGTCATATATAACTAATATCCAAAAATTTCAATAGAGTTTGTTATTCAACTTATTCTTTTATTTGAGCTAGAATGGATCTTATCCAACAATTTTATTGAGAGACAAAGCAAGAAAGTAAGTTTAGATGTTGCAGATTAACCGTGCTTTATTTCTGTTTTTTTATATGTTAAGCTACATGAAAGATCACAAATATTTAATACAGTAACTCCTTTTGTTATTTTTGCTGTAGTTGTGTTGGCTTGATAATTGAGTGTTTCTAGACAAGCCGATTATAGAATTTATTTGCTTTGTTTCGTTGATTTAATTAGACAAACAATATCGACCTTAGCTGCAGTGACTAATTATCATACTTTTCGTCACTATTTACTTCTCTGTGACAAATAAAATAACGTTACGATTTGAATCAAGGCGATTCGTGCTGTTAAACGTTTAAATATACATTATAATGATAAAAATTACAACCAGTATTTGAAAGAAAATGTAAGTTTTAAAGTACACACATATCGTTACGCCTGTTTTAATTTTGAGATAGGATTTCGTGGTTAATAAAAAATGTTATACTTAATTATTATGTTCGAAGTTGGGTGATATTTATTTCAGAATATTATTTATAAATATTAGAGTATATTTTGTATGTAGGTAGACTAATGGTTTGAATGCAGAGACAACATCACGAAATTTGGTAGGAATGATATAGGGTAAGTTGAGGTTATGTGCGTATCAAAACCTATCTTTCGTTGAATAGTTCTGTCAAAATAGTTTTACGAATAACATAAATTTTTGCAGCGTGTATGTTTCCTGTGATATAAAAGTTAATGGAAATCAATATAAACGTTGGTTTGGTTCCATAGGAGTGGTATCATATCTTTTCTGTAGTGGAGATTGTGGGAAAATGGTCAAATTTGAGTTTTGAACAAGTTAAATAAGCTTAGTGCACTATTTTCTTACCATATAATTATACTTTAGTTCAGCTTAGATATATGGATGGGAAGAAATGCAACACCAAGAAGTACACGAAATTAGGTACAGATAGGGCGAATTCAAGACAATGGAATTAAGGAGGTAGGAAGAGAGCTGAAGAGCGACCTTTCAACTCTAACGCGACGCAGAAGTTCTGACATTTTCGGGTCGTCACTTCGACTATTTTTCAACCATAGTCTAAAGTGATGTAGTGTATGTTACAAACTACAAAATTCGTGTAACGGACATAAGAAAATGTTATGTGCTGAAAAACTCTGTTAAATGCAATCGCCTTTTGGTAATGATTTATGCAGGGCAAGTGTGTTATCGCCCGTTCATTAAATAGTGTCTAGAGCATTTACTTGATCTCATTATTGCAATGTTCACGTGGCAACTGTAAAGTGTTTGGAGTATATAAAGTGTACTTGTAATCGCGTGTAAAGTAACTGTCTCGATAATTTGATCAAACGTTTAGGTAGGATGTCTTCGTAGTATTGCTTGTTCGCTATCCTGTTTCATCATTCTGTTGTATTTGGAAGCGATCTGGTATCGGGCTACAGATATATTTGTGTTTAATGCAGGGTAAATTTCTAGTTTTTTTTGTTGTTATAAGAATTTTATATGTTTAGAGATAATCTGATTGAAATAGAATTTTTTAGTAAATAAATCAGTAACGGTGACGACCCATTAGACACGCTCTCTTGAATAATCCGTTTTTAATAAATCATCTACTTATTTATTTATTTATCTATAAGGTTATATATATATATATATATATATATATATATATATATATATATATATATATATATATATATATATATATATATTATTGAACATCTCCTTTCATTCGTATATGTTCTTGACCTACATTTGTTACAGTAGCCTTATCATTTTCATAAGAAATCTTTGTATTTTTCACAAAATCGTTGAATAATTTCACACCTAGTGAAACTTTTACGTTAATTAAATGTAATAATTTGTCCACTGAGTGTACGCATTTAACTTTGATTAAAGTTGTGTGAATGGACATGTGCAATTTAATAAATTCTGGTTTAAAATTTCGGTTTCCTCATTTATGTATGCCTGCTGTAAAAATGCCCTTTCCAGTCCTGGATAAATATTTCTTATACTACACCGTGGTTGTGTTTGTAATATTATATTGTAAATGCAACGAAACTGTATATTCGTCATCATTTTCGTCGTGTAAACCTACTGTGATATTTCTGTAATTAATTAAATCCTTGTAATTATTGCAAAATGTACACCTAAGTATCATTTAAATTTTGTTTTAAACTTCCAATTATATACATAAATAAGTATAATTATTGCAAACGCCTACACTTCCAATTATACAAAATTCTATATTTAGATTAGTTCTCTATATTTAATTTTAAATTAGTACAATCTTACGAAATTATACTTCCACCATTATAATTTATATTAATTTTATAGTTACCTTAATTTTATTTCTCGTTACACAATTTTTACAAATGGACTTGATGCACCAGTATCGAAAAGAAATAAGTTTTGGTTGCTGTATTATACCCGTAAATAGATACGATCGCCATGTAGTGTCCTTGGGTTTAGTACGACGTTTCCAATCATAATTGTTTTATGTTTACTACTACTCTTAATTTAAAAAATCCAATTTACTTAAACAACATTTATTAACAATTAGAAGTTGCTGCTATCGTTTCCTTTCATTCATTTCGTTTAGTTCCTACTTAACGACATCGTTTTCTTCTTTGGTGGCAACGCATATTTTGTACTACTGTTTTAACTTTATTTTTATTGTTACCAGTTTACAAGAGTTGTTACCTTTAACTCATTTATCGCGTTACTACAATACACTTAATTGAATTCAACATGTTTTAGTGTGTTAATTGTATTATATACTTTAATTGAATAGTTTATTTCGAAATATTTTGCCTTTACTGTTGTTAGGCCTAATTCACCGGTTTTATGCGCCAAATAAATTGCTGAATTTGTAATTTTTTCTTCATTACGTTCGAATTAAAATATAGATGACAACTAGCTCGTGCAAGAGCGGTTTGTTACTGATTTAATCTTTAGGTACGACATATTTTTAAATCATATCCAGAAATTGTGATTTCTTGTTGTCCCGATTCCACAAAACTGTATAATAAAATTTTTCCGTTTTCCGTTATTTACCATCCGTACAAATTTCACATTTTCCTAGGGCGTTTTAAACTTTTATAGCACAGGAATTGAAATACTAGCAGTATTAATCATTGATTAGTTAGATTTTAAATCAGATTAACATGAATAATGTATAAACGAGAAGGGTATTCTATACATCATACTTATTTTTGTATCTTCAAGGTTTATCATTGAGGATCATTCCTTTAGTGCGTTCAAAATAACAACTTCTGAATAAATTAAATACATCTTCTACGCGCTTGAAAGACATTTTAATAATATGTACTTTTGTTATAAGTCGTAACAGACGTGCAAAACTACCATGTGCATATGTCAAATTAAAAACATATTTATGAACGTCGGTCAGTAATACGTTTTTCCTTCTGTTTCAGGTACGTAAAGGATGGGACTTTTTCGCCATTTAAGGCAGTGATGCGAAAGTTCAGGCATCGAAGTCATTACATTATGAACACGTTGGAAATTCATAAAGACGTCTGCTCGTAAGTGTGACAACTTTCAAACCGTTTCTATACGTTCAAAAGTTACGACAACAAAGCTTTTCGTACAATTGTGCTACATTTCCTTTTCATTATAGAGAAAAGCTGCGAATGTGCCACAAAGTCTAAGTTTAGCACATCTTTTCTCGAATACAGTATTTATTGTTTTGTATTAAACTGCATACGGAGAATTTTTAGAACTTTAGTACTTTGTGAATTTGGCAAATAGAATACGTTTTTGTGTGTCTTAATTGTGGCTACTTTACTGTTATACGTACATTTAACATTAAGAAAGGTCTAATAATGATTATAAAGTTACGTTGTTTTTGCTACCATTAATATATGTCCTTGCTTTATTACCTTCGTTTTTCACTACGTGCTCGATTGAAGTTTAAGCTGAAGTTTCTATCTTCCTAAAAAATCTTTCTGTCAGAATTGGTCGTTTATCCCTATAAAAACTCCAAATACAAAAAAATTAAACTTTTATACCTACAAGGGCATTTTATTCGATTTAATTGGAAAACTTGCGGAAAGTGAACGAATTTTGTTTCGAAGAAGAATTCTATATTTTTTTATAAGCCACTGTTATTTTTGCAAAATGTATATTATTGAACAACTGTAAACACCAACTTATAGTAACCAAAACTATTTAGTAAAAACTAGGCGATCGCCATTTATCATAAATCAGTAAATTGATTGCAAGGTGTTCACCATAGCTGGAACAGTTAAGATAGCACTGCAACGTGAACTTCCTGAGTTCAAACAGTTACGCTTGATTATATTCACGTTGTGGCAAATGTAAAAAAAAAGTATTTAAGATGATTGTGGTTAATGCTGCACTGCAAATTGTATTTACAATCTCGAAAATTTGCCACTAATTCTCCATAGCTTGCGCTCACTTGCGCCATAATTTTTAAAACTTGTGACAGTGAACATTCTCTTGTTGCCTGTTAGAATAGAAAACCTATAAGGAATTAAAACTGTACTACACCTTAATGTTGCAGCATTCTAATGTACATAAGTTACTAAAATTTGCTTTATCTTAGATATACTTTCCGTTTCATGAATGAAATCAAAACTAAAAACAATTTATTAGAATGCAATTTCCTTTTAAGAGCTGAAAAAATCTTCTGTCCAAGTTTCTGTAATTTTGCACCACAATTTATAAAACTTGTACTTTTATTGGTTCCCTTGTGGACAGTTCTCAAGTTAGCACTACCCAATTTGGAAATTAATACAACTCAGTACTGTTGTAATCAGATCTGAGGCACCAGTTTAATCTACGCAAGTAGCGGGAAATTCATCCGTACTTAGTTACCCGAAGATAGTTAGTATAAAAATGTATCCGTCAACCGTACCATCCTTCTTTTTATTTGTATGATGCGTTAGATGCAGATGGTATATTTATGGGCGTATACAGATCATAGGGAATACATACTCAATAAGCGAAATTGTTTCGAGACATGTCCTCATTTAGGACTGATCAGCATGATTTCACGGTGATTAATAAGGACTCCTATAATGGTTGATATAGGAAAGAGATTAATGAATATATAATATCCTAAGGTGTCTTCTGTAGTTTAGTAATTACCGATCTGCTTAGAAAGCAACAAGTATCCGTTCTTGGGAACTGTTCTTAAGAGCCAGCAACCAGTTATTAGGAAACAGCCATCTGTTCGGGGTAAACAACTAACCACATTAAGTCGAAACCATTTAAGTACAACAGCTAATATAGGAATGATATTAAAGCAAAAAATTACTCAAACTCGTAAGTATATAGTATCAATAGTAGATAAGAAATTGGAAACACCGAAAAAGGAAGAAAGCATAGATATTAACTCCGTGAAACCACCACTGTTCGTATTTGCAAGAAAGCACAATACAACCTTCACTAGCCTGCCATGTTCAACTTCCATTTTTTCACAGAATTCCGAGTCTCGCTTCACCAGCAACAGAGTTAAGAAAGATTAGCTCAACTTCAATATTTTCAAAGACATCCTACTTTCATCGATTTGGAATTAGTAAAGGGAATTGATGAAAAGCATATAAAAGTATTTTAACGCTGCCAATGTTACAAGGCGTGATTATGATGCCAATGGGCAAACACGAGAAAGTCGCAGCAAAAGATATACAAAAATCATCAAACCTCTATTATCATCATATGTTACATCACCTGCTAATAAAAAATGTTGAATATGATTTTTTAAACAATTAACAAACATACCAATTAACTATTACTGGAACGGTGTACATACACTATTACGTGATCTAGGTGTTAGAAATGACAATCTCGATTGTAGAAGAACTATATGAAGGTGGATACATTTCAATTCCTACCGCTTCTCTTCTAAACAACCGGACGTTATAGTACTGTTTGATTAGATTTAAAATTGGCCTCAATAAATTTGGACATTCTAGCATCGATTAAAAAAATTAACCTCCCAAATCAGACTTGTAGGTAACGCTCAGTCTTATGAGCAAAATAAAAGGAAATCTTGCGAATCCCACTGAAGCCATTACAATACAATATTATCAATCGACAAGACTTAATTTGGATGAAAATCGTTTAACACGGTTTGCAGAAGACATCTTGATTTTTGTATAGAAACAGTTCCAACAGCATGTGAAAGACAAGGTACTACAGCAGGAATTCCATATAAATAAGGACATTGTAAATAATTTTCTGTCAAGCTACAGCACATCAACGAGTGGTTCAGACCCACCACCTGAAAAAGTTTGGTAGAATTTGGCAGAATGTATACTTTACGCTAAAGAGAATAAGGGCTACAAGTTCATATTGGTAGTTATCGACTGTTTCTCAAAATATTTATGGACCGATGGATTAAAATCGAAACGAAGTGAAGAAATAATAAAAAAAGCAAGCGCCGATTGCTGAACGCAAGCACCATTAGGGCTTCGAAGAACTATTTGTACAAGATGTTTAGCTTACATGGTATTGGTATCTTTGGTACTGCAAGAGCAGAGTATAATAATCGTAAAAGCACCAAACTGCTTATATTCACATTAAAACATTTGGTCATAATTTTTTAACGTCGGAGATTTAGTAAATTTGGCAGGAGTTAGAGACCTAATTGGTCTAGTTAACCATTCGAAATTACAAAAATTCACATAACTTACCCCGCCTCATACTTATTTGAGGTTATGAAAGGAAATCCAGTACTTGGAGGGTTTTATGTGCAAGAATTACAAAAAGCAAGATATTCAGATGTCTACTTGGTGGAGAAGGTACTTCGTATAAAAATAACAAATATGTCAAATGATTGGGAAAATATCATGGAATGGATATCGTTCTCAGCTAGGTCAGTGATCTTGAAGGATAAATGAGTTTTTGGGTTTGTTTCTTGGCTAAGTCAATGAACTAGTTCTATTTTTATATTTCTACGAATCGTAATATGATCCAGACGGTGAATTTGAAGAGGTGGATGAACCTTGGTTTTTAGATTTCACGGAATCGACTACCAGGTTGCGACCAGCAACTTGACAAAACCGTATGGCAACACGACATGATCTTGAGTTTTCCTGCCGAAAAGGGCGTGGCATTGACAAGGCCTCAAAATATAAAACGTATTACCTTATGGCATGGCAATACTGTAGAGTGAGCCTGAAGTGACATTTAAACGACCATGTCCGAAAAATTTCAGGGTTTTACCTTATACTATCGGACTGAACTCTGATTAAAGGCATTGAAAAGACGCTTATGTACGAGATCAAAAATTAGAAGCAAGGTTATAGAATGGAATTTTCTTTATACAGTGTCTTCCGAAAGGATACATTTCCCCTAACATCACAAATTAAAATGACACTGTAGTCTCCTAACCTCTGCCATTTCCTGTACGCGTACCGACAGTTGTTCCAATCTAATACACACACTAAAGTCAATTAGTGTAAGCTGAAAGAAATACCAAGAGAAATTCAACGTAATGTTGTATGCAGTCGAACGGTAGGACTGTAAAATATCACATAAATGCAGAAGTAAACACAACCTGTAAGTGTGCCAAATGTAGATTTGATAAAAGGTTACAAAACTGATACTACGATGATGAGATTGCACTCAGTATGTGAATATTCCAAATAAACTAAATCGAATTTGCCATTTTTCTTATTATATCTAGTACGAAATATATTTTTCGCTATTCCATTTAGCTTAAATATTGTAGCCTGTATGCATATATGTATATGAAAATGTATGAAAGTGCCCAGCTTTACATTGTATGATAAAAAAATATGTACTATTAAAATTCATTGTCCTATATATTTTTACAACCATTTCGCTTATTTATTGTATTATATAGAATGCTATACCGTTTTCGTAATACCTTTAATGAGTGTCATTGTAACCCAAAAACCTTACTATTCCTTTTCCTTTTTCCGATTCTATAATTGGAAGTTGTTTTTCATCTCTTTCGATCTCTTGGGAACAATTTCGTTTGTTTTCTACTTCATGTAATTCAAATCATTCTTTAGCTGCGTTCAATAATTGTTCACCTATACTTTCCCCGTATTCTGGTTAAAATTGGTGTACTAATTATTATTCTATGTATTAGTTTGTTTTACAATTTTACTGTTTTCTAAAGAGAGCTTCAAAATTAAATGAGTCTTTATAATTGAAATCATATACTTTCAAATTCATGATGCAGATATAAGAAATATGACAAATAATGACTTAGAAAATGTAATTGATTTAGTGATGTCACGAAATATTAAAGGATTTACTGAGAATGCTTGGAGCTTTGAGGGGTTGTGAATGCGAGGGTGAAACTAGTAAAATTACTGGATTTAATGATTTAAATGATTTAAGTTTAAATTTCAATAAAATTAAATCGAGTAGAAAAATTACTACGGAGGTTTAAAACGTAAAAGGTTTGTGAAACGAAGGTATATATGGAGAACTGTAATTATAAATGTAAAAAATATGGTACTGAGAAACAGATTTGTGAGATTCAAACTAAAAACTGTAAAACATGGATTGGCTGTGTCCATTAAGACTTAGTTTTACGAGAATACACAAACTTTTGTGATCACTTGAGATAATCAGGTAATTTTTTTCTTCATGTACAGTAGCCTTCATGATAAATGGTGCAGGATATTTGAGGTATAAATTAATCTCTTTGGTATTCGCCTGGTTCTTGTTTGTTTTTTTTTTTTTGTTAGTATGCTTATGGTTAGTAATCACTTATTTATGGCTTACATGTATATCTTAGTCGTAGACTAAGTCCTTCTCCTCTTCAGCCCTGGTCAATCCATGCTTATTGGTGTTGCGATGTTTTGTGTTATTTTATGGTTTACAATCATGAAATGTGGTTATTTTTGATGTAAAAAAAAGAAAAAAAAAAGATTTAAATTTATTTGAATATGTAATAATGTGTTAATTGGTTTAAGTGTGTGTTGTTTACTGGGGTGTAGCTTGCTTAGTGTGGTTAATCCGATTCGTTGTCCGGTTTCGTGCTAGGTCGTCATCGAATAGACGGGGGGATGCGAAGGGCGTATGGGATGTTATCTAGGGATTCTTCTATCCGCTCGGGGAGGTCGCCAAGCAGTTGTGTAAGGATCGCGGGGGGATGCTTGAATTTTAATTTTGGTTTTCTTCGTAGGAATTTGGGAAAACGGTAGTTGTAGGGAGTGGTAAGGATTTCTTTGGTTGGAATAGTATCTCCGAAAATTCTTTTATGCGCGAAGTGTTTGGATTCTGTGTGTGATTGGTGGTATGTTTGCGTGTCGTGTTGTGAGGTCACTAGGGTACCTGAGGGGCAACCTATGTATGTGTCTAAAAATTTGGCGCTCACAGGAGACAATAGCGGAAAGGTAATTGGGGTTTATATTGGTGTGTATGGGTGCTCGTAAATCCATAACAGGGCGGATGTCTGTTTTGTAGGTGTGTTTTAGGGTGGCAACCCCTGATTCTACCCCGGAGGGCGCCCAGTAGGCTAGCGCGGTTTCTAATCCTATTGAGTCTTCTTTTTACAATGGGGAGCCAATATTGAGGATTCTAGTGAAGATGATTCCTAGGTAGGTGACTTCATCTTGGAGTGTGAGTCTTTCTTTGTTTAGAGTGAGTGAAACATTTCTGGAGACAAGCTTTGGGAACTTATCTTCGGTGTAATTAGGATGTCAGAAAAGGATTGTTTGGGTTTTGGTGGGATTGACGGAGACTCTCCACCGGTTCGCCCAGGAGAAGTTCCAATCGGTTTTGGATATGAGGCGGGAGGACGTTTCGCTGTTCCGATTAATCGTCCAGAAGGCGATGTCATCCACAAACTGCGCAACGATTACTCCGGGTTGTGTGACTTCGGGGATGTCGGATGCGAAGATAGTGTAAAGGATCGGGGCTAAGCCAGAACCTTGCAGTACACCTGCTGTAGGTTGGAAAAGATCGGAGAAGGTGTTCCCTACTTTGACTCGAACTGACCCATTAGTCAGGTACGAGAGTAGGAGTTTGGAGAAGCGGTGGGGTATGTTGAGGTTATGGGTTTTGTGTAGGAGACAGGCGTACCAAACCCTGTCGAATAATTGCTTAATGTCCATAAACACAGCCAGATTGCATTGCTTGTAATTGAATGCTCTGGTGGTCTCTAGCAGCTTCAATAAAAGATCGTGACACGTTCGGTTGGGACAAAAGCCGATTTGGCTGTTGGGAAGGAGGTCCTTAAATTAGAGGTGGTCCCTGAGTCGCCTGGCTAGGATCTGCTCAAAGCATTTTCCGAGGCAACTCAGGAGGAAGATTGGTCTATTGGAGGAGGGTGACGTTAGTTCGGCGTGGGGTTTGGGTATCATGACGGTGGAGGCCGATTTCCCGTCCGTCGGGAAGTGGGATAGGATTAAGCATTCGTTGTGGATGTTGGACAGTAATCGGAGGACAGGGTCGGGTAAACGACGGATGCTTTTTCGATTTAGGCCGTTATGACCTAGGGCAGAATGTTTCCTTTTCTTAAAATATGTGTGGACCTAGTGGTCGTGATGGGGGCATAAAAAGAATTCTCGTTATCGAGTTGGATTTCAGGAAGGTTAAGGTTGCGGAATTCTCCAAGACGACCCTCGCGGAGTGCCTTGGACCGGTTATCGAATTAGGAGTCATCTGTGACTCTGAAAATGTATTGGAGGTGATCACCAAAGAAATCGGCCTTTTCTTTTCTTAGGGTTGACTTTTCTTCTGGTCAGTCTATCGAACTGTTGTTATTTACCATTTATATAATCTAGCTGGGAAGTGACTTTGGTCCAGGAGTCTTCCCCGTGTATGTTGGCTTATCGCCTGGTTAAGGCGTTAAGGCGATTGTATTCGGTCTCGAGATTTTGGGTCGTTTAAAGATTGGGTGTAGGAAGGTTGTTGGAGAACACATTCCAGTCTGCTTTCGAAAAATCTTTAATGACTGTGTGTTGAGGAGTTGTAAGGAGAGCTGAACAAAATGAAGTCTCGACCAGTAGGTGTGATCTGATGTGATCGTGGTGCTTAGGAAGCACTCACGATCGAAATAGTGTGCTATGGGTTCGAAAACTACGTATGATCTACTATTGAGGCACCTAAATGTTCGAAATACGTCGGCTGTACGTTAGCGATTCGCAAGAGCGGCAACTGCAACAGAGCGGCAACTGCAACAGAGCCCATGATAGCATGTTACTGTTGCATTAGCACAGGCGCCTTAAAAAACTCGCTCTAAGGGTTCGCTAACTGAATCCTCTGTACCCTGCCACTATTTTTCTTTTATAGGTGCTAATGTCTGTCTTGCCAAACGTCATCAAAATATACCCGCTAAATTAAAATGAGCTACTCTCAGAGCGATTTAAACATCACGTGCTTTTCCCAGCACTCAGGCCCCGAAAAAGGGAACCAATAGAAAGTTCGGCTGCCTATCTAGGCAACCTTTCCATTTTTAAGAAAATGGTAATTCAGATTCGATAGTCACACAGGGCAGACGTTCAGAAATAAATACAAATTTGATTAAAATTCCGTATGTGAGTGACGCTCCTTAATAATAATAATAAATAAAAATACATACATATATGTCCCCAATATTACAATATGTTATCATTAATTCAATTACGCTGCTTATTTACGGCAATTTTTAAACCTGCATTCCTGTAAATAGACTAGTTATGTACATACAGTGGCCTCATTATCTTCTCAATTTATTATTTATTATAATTTTATTAAAATTCGTCGGTCATGAAAAGCAAATAAAGCAGTAAATGCACCGTAAGGTTTACCTTAATTCTGACCCCCCGCCCTTATGTTATACAATACACCTAGAGGGGACCTGGTGGTTGACTTCCGTGGTGGCGATAGTAAAGTAATGAGTGTGGTAGTTACGCTCGTAACTCCATCGTGACGGATATCGGTGTGTCGATTTAGAATGTCGAATTGCGGTCGTTAAGCATATAAATTTCGTTCATAAAATGTTTGACATAGTATTCGTCACTAAGCTTTATACACAAAAACACTCAAAACAAAGTTGTGATTTCGCAAGATTGAATACCTTTGCCATACAATTCTACACTAAAATAATCAAAATTGATCAACGAAGAGTCGTATTCAATCTTATGTACATACAAAACAAATAATGCGTATAAAAAAGACAGAAATTTTATTAACATTCGTCGGCCATGAAAAGCAAATAATGCGCCATAAGGTTTACTTGATGCAGCGTCTTATCACTTTGTTGTCTTTCCATTGAAAGACTACAACATCTTGAGATATATATATATATATATATATATATATATATATATATATATATATATATATATGACTTGATCTCCTGTTTTTCCATCCTTACTTTGACTTTAGTGGACAATTTTTTACCTGATTTTCTTGCAAAGTACCTGTAAGTAACCTTCTTGAGACAAACATAGTATTAACAAAGTAAAGTAGTTATCGAAATACAGTTGGTAGCACTTACGTGGTGGTATTTTTGCTTTTTGAATAAGTGTAATAGAAAGCTAGAAGGTACCGATTGCTGGTACAAAAGGCCCAATTTTTAAATCCAAACTTTATTGGCTTCCCTCTGATAAATTCCTTTGCATAATGTTTCCCGTAACAGGGGATCATGCTCTCGTCAATACCTTCAGCAAGTCCCTCATACTTCCTAAAGTTTTCATTCAGTAGCTCAATAACCGGTCGTACAAAGATGATCATCCTTATCAATTTTATAATTATCGTTAATATCCACATCACGTAATATTGCCTCAAATCTGTTGAATTGCATACTTTCAACCAAAATTTTGGGTACATGGTTTTTAGGCCCAGTACATTCGTTTGTTAGGATATTTAGTATATCCAGAGAGGGCTAGAGCATCAAATGCACACATATAATTTAGCTCAAACTAAAAATTTAAATTCTGTTGAGATGCACATAGGTTTGACTGAGAAACTATATTCTCACATATATTTTCATCAAAAAACAATTGAAAAAATTTTAGAAGGGAAGCGTCACTTATGTCTGCTCTGGATCACAATGAAACTTATAGAAAGTGACGCTGGGTAACGTTCTAGTCCCGTAGTGTGTGGCTTGATTTTCCTACCTTTCTTTTTTTATTACAAAGTGAAAGAGTAGAACGTCATATTTCGAATCATATTCTGATGGATTTTTCCTACAAACAACTGCTTCGCATTCTGTTCTCAACGTGGCAGAGCCAAAATGGTTTGCGTTAACCTCATGTTCTTCGTCCAATTTATCGCCGTCTTCATCCGCTACAACACCATGATCCGTCGGAAACAAGTAAACAGAAGCTTTTTCAGACCCATCATCCCCTAATTCCGCTAATAATTGAGTGACCGAAATAAAAGGGACGCAGAAATATGGAATGATATTAGACAAAAGCCAATCAAAAATTTACTATGGATTATAAATAATATGTTGAAAGTATTACATTACTTGCTTATACCTTATAACACTTTTTATGACTTAAAATTTTATAATATTCATAAAAACAGTTCAAAACTTACCCGTCGCATGTAGTTACGTATAAACTGGGATCTGGGCTGTTTTCCTAATAAAAATTAAAACGTAAGGTAACACTGGAGTAGCATTTATTCGTTCTAAACTCGTCAATACACTGTCGAAGTAATTCAAAACAACATTTTAGTGGCGAACTGTGCGCGTAGAACAGCGACTATATGCACTAATGGGTTGATCAAATATTCCACAGGCCCTGTGAAATCTATTAATTTATTTGTCCTAAAGAATATTGCTATTATTGACATTTAAATTTAGGTTGGTAGTATTCTGCTGCTTGGATTATAATATTTAGGAAAAGGAAAAGGAAAAGGCCACGTATTTCATTCCTCCCCAAGGGGGAGGGCGGGCTGCTCGAGCTTTCCAAGCTCCTTCAGCCACAGTCATGGATTCTCAGCATACATACATACATTACGTATATATGCACGGTGGGATTAAGGATGAGTGTGGTCAGGATAGGATCGGAAGGAACGGAGCTAGGGTTCTGAGGGGGAAAATACTACCCCAGCATTCGCCTAAGTAGCCGCACATGGTGTGCATATACGCAGCGACCATGCCGCTACATGGGTATGAGGAATATGAGGAAAACCCCCTGAAAAAACCTCATACAAGGTAGACGGTAACGGGAATCGAACCCATTACCCCCTGAATGCTAAGCAGGTCATGTCACCACTACGCTACCAGCTCGGTTGGTAATATCTAGGGAAAAATGTTTGTAATTTAAGTAAATTTTCTGTGGTAGAGCCACTTTGTAAAATGTGATATTTCGGTGTCTTCAATCATATAAAGTTGAATTCATTGACAAAGATTACCTTCCGATTGTTTTCAGATGTGCTACTAATTACAACCTTTTACAGTGAGAGACGTGCATTTACTTCTATCCACACTTGCCGTGCTTTTGATATAAAGCCTTGTTTCTTTTCACGATGTTGTTGTATCTGTCCTTCTACTTCTTCCAAGTTGCTGTGTTATGTGTTTGAATCGGACTAGCGATTGGAAGTAGTCAGTTAAGTTGTGAATCATTACACCTGTAGCAGGAAGTCTAAAACGTTTACTTACTGGTGTAACTAACTGTCTGGTGTCTGCTAAAGCAATGATCGAGTCTTTGCATAACATGGGGTTTTCGAGATACAAATTTTTATAGTTCAAGGACTCTTCAAAGTCTGGCTGCTGTCTGTATAAATTTTTGGGGTATTTTAAAAATTCCACGAAACTGTTTTCATTGCGATTTTAAAATTGTTCTTCATATTAGTAATCGATTTAAAAAAAAATAAAACCATAATTTTGAAATAGAGTAGAAACAATGTAGATTATTTTGATTTAATGTACTGTAGGTTATAGTAATGAAAATAAAAGTAAGTGCTTCCTATGAATTTAGCAATAATTTATATTTGCGTTTCTCGTACTACGGAAAATATGATTTTTATTATTATGTGATACTAAAACGTAGATACGACCACGTCATTAATTTTTATTATATGAGAACAAAAATATTAGTTTTTAGGTCAATATGTTTTATAATCAGTACATTAGAGTCGTAAAGTTGTAATCGCGTCTGAATTAAATTCATAATTACACTTTTTTCTATATCACTAAACAGTATTGGGTATCATTAATCTCAAAAAGTTTTACGAGTTTATTACATCATTATTCACAGCTGAGCTATTTTATGCTAATACAATGATGTGTGAAAAATAAATTTTTATTCAGTTATATTTTTAAACATATTTACATACAATACTGTAAGAGCAATACGCTAGTACAGTGTAACCTTCCTTTATAGCTTTCATTAAAATTACTTCATAATTAATTAAATAATTCATAATTTACTGGTTATCAAAATGTTCAGGTCACGAATTAAGTGCATTTGGACGCGAGCCAAGCATTAAATTTCTCAGTATAGAGATGTTTGTAGAAGTCTAAGAAATAAGCTTAAGCTGTGAGATGCGCAAAGGAAGGTAAAGGGTATAAACTATACAGTTTTTAATTAAAACCCTTTTAATTATATTTATATTTAAAATAAACATAACACTAAGTAGTATTTTAAATTTTTAAACTCGTAAAGAACACATAGGAACAAAAAACATGGTTACATATACAAAAAAGTTATGTATACAAAAACAGTTTAACCAACATTATAAGAGAAAAACAGCCCTTAACGTTGTTACTATCAATTAAACCCAATATCGGAAGTAAATGATAGTGAACATCGATGTGTTTAGTTCTATTATTGAGAATCTGATTTCCAGTCAATTTTTGAACTGACTGTCATTAATTATAGTTATTAGATAGGTATTACCTAACTCCTTTAGATAAATGTTTTAGGAATGTTACTTCTTTTGTACTATTACGTGCGAAACTGTCAGTAGAATGAGACGTAACATAAAGAGAAAGGGTGGCGGAAGCTCAGTGGAATAAAGGCCTGCAAGTGCTATTAATGTTGTAATTAGAATAGCTCGTAATACGCAATAGGGGGAAAATCATAAATTAAACACGCCAGTTTGTTTGTAATGGAAAATATATCGGGGTCTAAATACCTACATGCGAGTATTCCACAGCAAAGTTCAAAACACAGGAAAAACCTGCTTACCTTACGTCGCATAAACCAGGTGAATCGGTAAATTAAAAACCTTGATGTGGCGTTTCCTGTAAAACTTCAACCCTATTTACTCTAATTTTACTTTACGTTAAATCTTATCAGTGAAATTCTATATCTTAACCAAGTAAAAAAGCAAATAAGATAGCAAACAGTTTAACAGAAATTTATCACAAATTATTACGTTAAAAGCTTTCATCGAAATCATAGAAAAAAAAATGCATGAACGTTGCCGCTGTAAGGTCGTGTGAATCAAAAATTACCATAAAAAAAATAAATAAACAGCTCAGTGACATGAACGTAATCAAAATATTTTATCTTCTAAATTTATGTGGTTCGTAAATTATGTTAACGCAGTGAGAAAGGACAGAAATCACATGTAATCGTCCATACAATGACGAAATAATAGGCTTAAGTTCATTAACACTATATATTATGAAAAAAAACAATCAGAGTATCGGTACAGTGATTATCAAAACACAAAGAAATAAATTTACTTCCAGAAGGAAGTAAAACTTGACCTTTCTTACATAAAATTTTAATTATTAATTAATATTAATTCGGGAATAATCCAGCAAGGTTAAGAATTCCCAAGATAATCTATCTATCGTCTATCTTAATCACTGACATAGAAAACATAATTTGACAAATTTTAGTGATGTGAATATTGCTATACAGTAATAGGAATAACAGAAACCTTTCTATAAACCACACAAGGTGAACGGGAAGATTCCCTCACGATAGCTTCAAGTAATTTGGGAAGAACATAAGTAAATTCTGTTTGCCCGAAGTCTACATCACTCCTCACTCAACGTTCGACCGCTTCCTTAACAGTATAACGTTAACTAACTAAAAGAATCACGAAACCTGTTACCGCGCTAAAATAACGTCATCTGTTAGTCAAATGAATTTTCTATACTTCCTCAATAAGAAGAAGAATGAACGGGTAAGCTCGAACGTACGCAGAACTATTTATCCGCCACTGAAACTTTCGCTAACAAACACAACACAAATAAGTTTAAACCCACACGTATAATGTTTCTTAATCTCTCTTTAACCATCATGAGATTTAATTCCTTTTATCGAAACTGTGATAACGAACTTTGAAATAAAAATTTCCGGTCACTTAACATTAATTTAAGATTCTAGATACTAATATACAGAAAAAATCTACTACAAATTGCATCCACACGTGACAGTGCCGACACTGATTGCCGTGTGTTCGGTTTCGGTACTTGAAAGTGCAACAGTCCGTTGCTTTCTACTTTCCCAACTGACTGGACCACCGACGAATTTAAATACTTGACCACTGTAGGACCATCTATCATGCTGCATAAGAAACGTCAGGCCTACAAGTCATGGGTAAACATATGATATAACCTATAAGTCTGATAAGGATAAGTAGATTTTTCATCACCATTACTCTTTATCAATTTTAAATTCAAATCCATTGGGATATTTACAGACTTGCAATGATTCACATTGAATATCTCTAAAATATTTCTTATGTATGTTGTTTGGTCCAGATAAATAGTATTTTTCTCTCTTCGCGCCCGCATGGCCAGCTTCCAGCTTTGACAGGTCCTATATCCTTCATTTTAAATACGTCCATTAATTGTTTCTTTATTTCTTTTTTGTTTTCCATGTTGTTGGAAAATAATACAAGTCATTTACGTACACAGCGATTATATCTTCAGTTGTACCTTTTGTGTATATGCAGGGTTCATAATTTAATCTTTTAAAATTAATGGAAATAAGTTCTTGATTTATTTTGTGATTTCATGATCTGGAAGACTATGTCAGTCCATATATTGAGGGCTTTATGACGCAAACCTTTCCCTGGAACGACAAAGTTCTCGGGTTGCTCCATGTATATAGTTTCTCTTATTTCCCCATTCGGAAAAGCTGTTGACGCATCCATGTGATCGATATCTAGATTAAATTCTACTGCATTAGCCAATAACATTCTCACAGTTGAGTGACGAACTCATGGGGAAAAACCGTTTCATAATCTACTCTGTATCTTTATGTGAAAGCCTTCGCTACCAATCGAGCTTTATGTTGAGTAACATCTCCATTGCTATCTGTTTTGACCTTGAAAACTCGTTTAGTTTTAATAAACCTGGTACCTTTTGGCAGTTCAATAAGTGCCCATGAATCATTTCCTTTAAATGAGTGATATTCTTTCTTCATGGCTTCTTCCTATAATTTTTCATCCTTTTCTTCTAAAGCCTCAGATTATATATTGCATAATCAGAGAAACTTTCACTTTTTCTGTCTCTTGTTGGATATCTTTTATTTTCATTATTTCTTAAGCCAAGAATGTTTTCTTCTTGATCTGTTTCCAAATTTTCAGATGTTTTCGTGTTCAGTTGTACATGATGTACTTCATCTGTTTCCAAATTTTCAGATGTATTTTGGTTTGAGATATTATCAATGTTATTAACATTTTCATTACATTTGTCAGAATAATTAAAGTTCATTATAGAATACATCGCTCGACCCTCCCTTCAACTATTTTCTCTTCAATGAAAATGACATTCGGAGAAATAATTATTTTTGTGGGAGACTGGATCCTGTACAATAACCTACGAAAATTCGATCCCTGCTTTTGAATTGAATTTCTTTCTGTTGTTTTGCGGAATATGGGGAACGCTTTACACCCGAACACTTAAATGTGTTAAATCTACTTTTGTGTTGGACCATTTTTTTTGCAATTATGGGAGACCTATTTTTAAATACATAACTGTATTAGCCTGCTTAGCCCAGTATAATTTATCCAGACCCGAACTTTCTAGAATAGCTTTAATTCGTTCTATAATGGTACGATTAATTCTCGTAGCTATTCCATTCTGCCCAGGCGATTGAGAGGCGCTTGTTTGGTGTTTTACACCACAGCTAGATAAAAATTGTAAATCTGTGGATAGGTATTCTCCACCACGGTCCGTATGCAGTTTTATTAATTACTGAACCAACTTCACCTTTATGACTCGGAAAATAAGCAAATAGCTTTATTTTAAAATCATCAGTTAGAGTAAGCATATAACATACTCCTCCATGAGATGCAGCACTGATTGGCCCACATAAATTCGAATGCACCAGTCCTAAAGTGCCTGTTGCACGAGTTCCTTCCGTGTTTTTTGGAAATGGGTTTTTTACTTTCTTTACCTTTGATGCAAGAAATATAACGAGAGATATCACCACTGCAGTTCATTCCAGTCGACATTTTGGTTTGGTAAGTTCATATATTTCATTTTTAAATGAGCTAAACGACGATACCATAGTTTTTGATTTCTCATATTATTTGTATAATTTGCACTTGGTGGTTGATGAATTTCTTGTGCATTGTTATTTGTGTCACCTGAAGTAACAATATCTATCTAACAAATACTTCTTTGCAGGATGAGTGAGCAATTTTTTGGCCTTTAATGATCAACTATTTTTCAGAAAAACCTTCAGCCAAAAAACTATCATCAGTCATTTTTTAACCATTTGATTGGCGGAAAGAGGGTTCAGACCAAGTCCTGGCACATAAATAGTATCTGAAATAATTCGTTCTGTCATGAATTCTTTCTATGGTATCACCTTGACCGTTGCTTGTTAATTTTTAATTATTGGCAACTGCAACTTAAAGAATACTGTGTTTTTAAAATTTATCAATTAATCTTTTACGCCTGAATACGGTTAGTACAGGCCGAGTTAATGTACCATGGTTGACAACTCACATGCTGAGCCATTACAGTTAATAATCACCAATCACTCTTTCAACAGAATTTACTCCTTCTTGGGCAAAATTTTTTGTCTTCTTCAAATTTGGGGCATTTTCGAGGCAATCAGGAGCCCTTTTTGGTTATGTTCCTGAGTTCTGACTTCGAGTGAAGTGGACCACTCAAAGTGAGAACTGAGGAACATAAGAACAACCTCCGTAAAGGCGGAAAAGAAAGATCAAGAATCGCCGAATATGTCTGAAACGAAGACCACCGCATCCAATGGGGTAACATACAGATAGAGGCAAAGGACGAGAATATAACTCGCCGGAAATTTAAAGAAGCGATATACATCGCACTATCAGAAAATCCAATAGGCCAAGGTAGTGTGAAAATGAAACCCATGTGGATTCCAATAATACGCAAAGAGCTTAAGCGCAATAGGTTCCGACGCAACATGCGCAATATCTTCACTCATGAAGTGGTTAAAAAGCTCAACCCATTATTTGCCAAAAGAAATAAGAACTTATTTCCATTCTTTTATTTTTTGACTGGTTGTATATTTTTTAATGCACACGATTTTATCAAAAAGTTCCGAATCATATGTATGAATATCAGGGTGTCGTTTTTGAAAAACAGTTAATGAGTTTCCAACATCTAACCATAGAGATTCTTCAAAAAACTTGTTTTTAAAACTATCAAGAATCAATGTGAAATATTTTTCTTGAGAAAGAAAGTAACTCTGTAACGGTTTGAACATTTTTAATATTCTTTCTATCCAAGGTAACAACGCTAACCATCTGGATTTACTGCATCCCAACAGTTTTTGGTATTCAACATTAACAAACTTAAAAAATTATTTTGGTTATACAACTCAAACGATGTAAATGAAGAAATAGCCATAGATTTTCACAATGATGACTTCGATGTCAATAGGCAAGCAGTGTGCTGATGTATGAATGCAGTTATGAAGGATATGAGCAGCACATTTCAGCCCAACTCAAGGTCTTTTAAGTAACTGCTGAACTTTATGGAACACGTTAAACAAATTTGTTAGATGATTCAAGTAACTCAAACTTAATTACGTTCAATATACCTCTACGGAAATTAAGAGACTCAAATTTATTTTACTTTTCAGTGGTAAATGTAAATAATTTTAAAAATAATACTATTTTCAAAATGTCTGCTTGAATGTTTGACTTTTTCATTACTCTGTAATTGGATGAAAATCTCTCGCGTAATAAATGATGATGTGTTGACAGTAAAGGTCACGACGCCCTGTGATGCGAGCCACTTTTTTGTTAAATCCGTACACGTTGAAGTGCGACGTCGCTGCGCGAAAATACTGCAACGACGCCTATAAAACAAAACTTTATTTCAAAATGTCGAGCTATTCAGATGAAGACGTATTTGCAATTACCGCCTTATTATTATTCAAAAAAAAAAAATGAAAATGTTGAATTCACAATATAAATAAAAAAAAAGAAGAATTTGAATAATTTAGGCATTTATTTCCGTATTTGAAGAGAGACCGAAGAAAATGTTTCAAATATTTTCGAATTTCGGAAGAGAGTGTTATGAACTTTTGAAGCTATCGACACCCGTCATGCAGCATGAAAATACCAAATTTCGACGAACTTTAAGTTGAGATGGTTGGAGTGCTCTTTATCTCAGGTTACCATTATTATATTTGATTTTATATTCATGTTGAATATTTTGTGTGTTTGTAGAATTTTTTCAAGTTAAATCTGTGGAATCTCTTTTATTTTCAGGTGACTGTTTTTGGCAAACGTAGGTATTTGTTTCTAAATGGTGACATGAAGGTGTATGTGATTGAGAATGCGTTGTAGAAGAATTATTTGAAACTTAGAATTGTGAAGAGTATTGATAATGAGGTCCTGATGAATGATTACTAGAAGGATTAAATTGAGTGATTTGTGAAGTGTATGGATGACAAAGTACTGGAGGAGGTGGATGGTGATCGGTGAGTAAAGGATATGGAATTGAAGATGCGATTACCTACTCGGTGCTGTATACAATTGTCCATTTGAGATTTAATTTATAAATGAGGGCGAAAAGTTCTGACAGTTTCTTCTTCCCCAGTAAAGTATTTATGTAAAGCATCTTTTTTGTCCGTTGCTTCAATCTTTTTCTGTTTTAAAGATAACTACTCTTGTAAAACGCTTGCTGCAGAAGTTGAAGTACAAGGTATTCGTCTTTTCACCAGTTTTTTGTCCCGAATGGTGGTTATGTACGGATAACTCTACAACCGTATAACTTTCCTGAAATTCAGATTCTACTGTGACTCATCTTCTAGTTTTGAAACATTGGTTTTGGCCTTTCTTTCGGTGATCACGTATTTATCCAGCCAATACATTCCTTTTCCAAATGTCGAAGCCCTCAATTTCTTCCCTGCTTGGCCAGATTTCGTCCCTCGGGCGGCTGGCGCTCTTTTATAACAATCGCGCAAATTTTTCCACTTTTGCTTGAACCCTTTTGCGGAAATAATTCAGAAATTATTAATCACATTCGAAACGGTAATTTCAATGCAAATTGGCACATAGTATATCGAATAACTCCTAGTATTTAAAGAATATGATTTACGCCAAATTGTATATCTTACGTGTTTTTAGCAACTGAGAGTTCATTTATAACTATAGCTTTTACTATTGTTTTGGGGAATCGTCTACAAGAAAACTTGTTTATGAAAAGTTTATGTAAAGTTTTCTGGGAGGTTTTGCAACCTATTGCTACCCCTGAAATGACTGAAGAACTGCCCTGATGCCGTGGGTGGAAAACATGTGGTTTTCTAAAAATCCAAACTTTCCTATACCCTATATATTAATTATTATAAATTTACTCTACTTGACGTCGGATCTCACGGAAAAGCAGCGATGGAGGCATATTATTGCATTCGGTTTTGTACAAAGATTCCTGAAAGGATAACTAAACTTTCCAGTTGATCAGTCCTTGCCAGACAAGCAGATGAAGCTTTTCCATAGAAATCTTATGAGACCATATCCTGTTGCACAGCCTTCTGGCAATGAGGGCAAGAAATGTTTCTGAGGGTGCCTTTAGAATTTTGACAAACAAATTCAGAATATATTAACGATGATTGAAAATGACACCTGAACATATTGATACAGTCGTGTTAGCTACTTGTTGTCTACACAATTTAAAACAAAACGATTCTGAGAACTTGTTTGCAAAAACTTGTGAAAACGAAAATCCATAAGAGAAAAATTTAAAGATTACTTTAATTCTGAAGCCAAACTTCAATTGTTCGTTAAGAAGGAAGGGGGTTAAACTTATGTTAAACTTATGTTACAGATGTATTTTTTTATTAATATTTTACAAATGTAAACGTCGATAACAATTACAGTTACCTTCTTAAGTAAATGGTAGCAGTTTTTGAAAATTATTTAAGATATCAAATAAAGATATGAAATCTCAAAACATAAATGTATGCTTGCTACACTAGTTAGAAACGTATATGACGCTTATCACTATTTACTAAAGTTCTCTTAAAAGAATCGAAAAAATACCTGCGGAAGTTTACAATATTTCCATATCTTAATTACAACAATAAACAGTTCATCTGTGTTTTTAGGGTTTACCGGAAACAGGCACCCTCAGAAAGATAACTGTTAAATCATCATGAAAAAATTAGTGTAATCAAAGCTCTAGTGGATTGAGTTAAACAAATTTTTAGAAGTTGAATTTCATTATTTAAAAACATCGCTACAGGCTAACGATTAATTAAAGAAATTAATAATATAATTAAACCTGTTAGGTGCACCCGTAAAGATCAATTACCATTTAATATCGGTAGAGCATTTCTTTCCTTCATAACTAACGTTACGGATAAATTAAACAAAATATTAATAAACTGTGGAATTAGAACTATTTTTGAATCTACAAAAAAAATAAAATAAAGGACATTTAACATCACCAAAAGATGCTTTAAATCTATTATTAATTTCTGGAGTGTATAAGTTGTCTTGATGTTGTGTAAAAATATACATTGGAACCACAAAACGTAGCTTTGACACTAGACATAAATCAATTATGAAAGTTTTAGATTCCATCAACAATTTAAATCATAACATTACATTTGATAGTATTGAAATTTTATCAAGGCAAGCTCATTATTATGCTCGTCTACAGCGAGAAGCTATTGAAATATATAAACACCCTAATAATTTAAACAGGCAAGAAGAGAAACTCAAATTTCAGGTTTTGGCATTTTATAACTAAAAAAAAAATTGTATGCAGTAATTTTAATTTTAATTGGTGTTATGTGTAGGTTCTTTGTTGTGATTTTTCTGAACCTCGAAGTGAATGCTTTACCAATTAAGTATGTTAAGTTACCACAGCATTGCATTAATTTAACACGTGTAGTTGTAATTAAGATTATACATATACATTATGTTTCCGTAATATAATGAATAATAAAATATTAGTAGAAAATTATTTCTTTGTGGTATTTGCGATTTAACTAGATATTTAATAGGCATGTTAAATTTTTAGTTGTGAATACTTTTACCACTTTAAAATTAATGTTTTTCACTTTCAGCTTACATTATAGTTTGAGCAACTTGGTTGAATCACAATATCGGGTGAAGTGAAGTATGGATATAACGTCTGAGAACTGAACCCTTAATTTTAAAATTTCATTATTTATGTCAATTGTTTTGAAATATTTTATCTTCATCAAGACTAACTAAAGTTCCTGAAGGTCAGATATATTAACAATTAGAATACCAGTACTTACATAATTTAAAACAATATTATGAGAATGTGTGACATTGTAATTTGAAACTTAATTACTTTGCAATAAACTTTTAATGAGATATGAAAAGGATTCCTAATGGATACGCTAACAATTATTAACATGATTACCGTAATTATAAAATTTTTCTAAAAGAAACTTACAATAAATTAAAATTAGTAAAATGGGAGGACAGGTTTTTTTTATTTTGCTTTTCTGTTAATTTACAATCTACTCTAATATAGTGTAAGAGTATTAGGTACATGTGATGGCTGTGGTGACATGTGGGAGCCCTCAACCAGCGATGATACTCCTGGGTTTTAATGGGAAAATTGGGCTAGCATTCTTCATTGTTTAAGATCAATTGGTCAGTGTTTATTCAGCCTTCGAGTTGGTAATGGGTCCAAGAGTTGTTGCATGAGGTTGTTTCTATGGTCTGGTAGCTTTTCAGTTGACAGTTTAGATTTGGACCCAAGGAGTCAATACATTTACTTGTATTTGAGATATAGCTGTTCCCTTTTTGATTTGAGGTCAGGATACAAGGTTAGCTGCCTGTCAAGATGGAATCCTAAATACTTGGTTTCCAGTCTGACCGCCAGTTGACTGCCTTTGAGTGTGACGGAGGGCATGTTGTTCTTCGTGTCGTGAATATAACTTAGGCGGGTTTGGCTTCGTTAATTCTGATTCGGCATTGATCAGCCCATTTGCTTATGATGTTCAAGTGTGTTTGCAACTATCGCGAAGCTTCTATTTCGTCATTGTGTGTGAAGAGTATAGCAGCGTCGTCAGCGAATGTAGCGGTTGTAGTATTTCTGAAGACAGGTGAAAACGTGCTATGTGAATTTGAAAAGTTAAAAATGTGTTGAGATAAGTGGAAGTTATTGAATTTTTATTTTTATTGATATGACATAAAGTAAAACACGTTTCTGAAGAATTCTTACTTTAGTTAATATTTTTAGATTAGCGAAGTGCATGGGTCGAACATCATTAGATGCGTAACAAAATGGTGCATATTCTGGTCGTTACTTGAATTTTAGAAGCTACCATCATCTCAAGCATAAAATTAATTTATTAAAAGCCATGAAATATAGAGTTTCTACTATCTCTGATGCTTCTTTCATCTTGAAGAACCTAAGGAAGGTATCGAGACTTTTCGTCGAGAACTAATGCCCTAAAACCCTAGTTGAAATTTTATTCTCTCAGGAAAATCGTACTATACCTACAAATTGTTAATAATACAACCCATACTATTAATAATTCATCACAACCCATACAAAATCAGGATAATAAACTGTACCGAGGTCTTACATATTTAGAAAATGTTTCCCCGGAAATCAAATTTATCTTAAAAAATTCCAAATAATAGCCGCTGATAAACTTTTCTTTACAATTACCTGTATGTTTTCATCATTGAAGGATAAAACACATCCATTATTTTTCAACATTGTTCATGATATAAATTACACTAAATGATCAGACACTTAACATCGGCCAAACGTCTCAGTTCCTCAAAAGTAGGATTTCTGGTCAGTTGGCAGCTCATTTCGTTGAGAATAATCATCCTTTCGACTTCGATAATCCAAATATATTAGTTAAAGAACAAAATATTGCGAAACATCTTTTCCTTGAGATTTGTCCTTTCAATAAAAATCTGACCTTCAGTAATTTTAGTTAGTCCTGGTGAAGAAATAAAATAATTCGAAACATTGACTTAAATAATGAAATTTAAAATTAACAGTTCCCTTTTCAGACCCTATACCAATACTTCACTTCACATTGTACTATAATTTGAATATATTTGTGAAATTTGATTATGACATTGTGCCATTCATTGTTAGCCTTCATCCGTTAGAGGGTGTTCAGGATTATGATTTTCAAGGCAGTTTAATAATATTTAATCTACTAAGGTCCTAGCTCGTCTTTACTAAAATAAAATTATATGCTGTATTTGGCTCTATCATATATGTTTCCTAACTATTGTAGCAGGCTTCAATTTTTGTTTTCTCTAAAAGGTCTGTACTAAATACTAGAACGAATTCCTGATAATAAACTATGAGGATGTAGCCCAATGTACCATAGACCTAAAGTTGATAGTTTTCGAAATACAGGGTGTCAAAGTTATTATTTTTTAAACTCTTTTTTAAACATCTATCTCAATAATACCAGGATATGCATGAGATTTGGTACGTAGAGGTTTTCTATGATGAAAAATCCAGATTTTATCATAGTTTGATGTATTTTCCAGAGAGCGCCACCAACAGCCCTTTGTCTACATTTTAAGCTCCATATGCTTTTTTTGCCCCGGTATACCAAATTTCTAGTCAGAAATTCTTATTCCCTCATATGTTTTCTTCAAAAATTGTATACCTTGTGATAATCTCATTCGATGTTGCATTGCGTACTAAAATTAACCATAGGCGTCCTTCACACTTTATCCAGGCTTAGGGCTGGTCCAAGAAGTTTGGAGCTTGTTTAAGGGCCAACCGGCCAACATCAACAGAACTTTAGTCAACTTAACAACATAAGAATTCTTACGTACATAAAGATTAATTCTACGGAGAAAATTGAACTGCGCCCTATCTATCATCTCTACATCTAACCGTAAAAAGTTTACTGTTGTGTTGTGTTAATCGTATCCTTAGAAACCAAACCAATGTGTCTGGTGCTCAGACTCGGATCTTCTGCAACTTGCTCTAAAATTTCTTCCTCAACCCTTGCTGTTCTAATAGTGCTATTCCGTCCATAATCAACCGTAGCAAGAGCAAAACTACCGGTTTATCCAAACTTTCAACAGAGGTAGTTTGATGGTTTGAAACGCCTCTATTTGGAAATATTTCTTGGTATGGTTTGACCGATTCTCGATCATTTCCTTGGCAATAACCATAAACTAATATCATATCGGTTATTCTTTGCGTTAGTGTAGGGCACGCCATAGCGAAAAATTAGAGAAGGAAATTAAAATTACAATGCAGATTTATCAGACTGAATTGTTTGACAATACTTTTTTGTAACTAATGACAATAATAATGTTTAGTCGTTGCTATGATGAATTTTAGAACGCAATGAAACATTTAAATTCGATTATCACAGAAGCAGCGGCTCGATGCAGTATCTATAAGGTATACCTTTCGTGAGGAAAACATATCAGAGAATAAGAATTTCTGACTAGAAATTCTTATACCGATCCATAAACGTGTTACGGAGCTTTAAATGCAGGCAATGGGCTGGTGGCGCCCTTTTGAAGATACATCAAAAATTTGTTGAAATCTGGATTTCTCATCATAGAAAATCTCTAGGTACCAAACTGAATGCAAATCCTAGTATTATTAAGATAGATGTTTAAAAAAGAGTTAACTTAACTTAACCTTCACGCCATTCCCTTGCGGGGTAGGTAAAACAATCCCTGTCTCTTATTTATTTTTTATTCACAATCTTTCTACGTGCTTTCCTATCTCCGCATACCTCCCTAGCTCCCGCAAGGTTCATAAATTGTCTCTGACATGCCCTTCTATTTTTAAAACTCCTTATCTTTCTTTCCTTTATCATACATTCTACTACATTCAGCCTGCCAGGCCCGGCCTTACCTCTAACCTCACCCACATCTGTTTGCTTCGTTAATCTTACGCTGTTCATTCTCTCAATGTGATCAAACCAACGTAATGTACTACTTTTATATCTATCCATCATCGTCTTTTCCTTACCACACTCTGTCATTATGCATTCATTATTTATCTTATCCCTTCTCGTTTTACAACATGCGCTTCTCAGGAATCTCATATCGACGGAATTTATTTTTCTTTCGTGCTTTTTTTGACATACCCATGTCTCACTTCCATACAGTACTGATGGGACGAACACGACGTTATAGATTGCTCGTTTCGTAGCTAGGCTCATGCTTTCGTTTCTCATTATCGTACACATACTTCCAATCACTTTACTTCCAGCATTGACCCTTCGTCCAATCTCGCCATCCATTGTACCAGCTCGTACACAATTTCATCTTGCAGGGTAAATATTCTACCCTCCTCTTCACCTTCCCTATTGAACACCACAATCTTAGCTTTGTTTAGGTTTATCTTTAGGTTCATGCTCTCATAGACTGTATCAAACTTCCTCAGAGCTGTTTATAGCTCGTCCTCACTGTCATTTAGTAAGACTGTGTCATCTACATACACCAGAAGTCGTACATTTACGTCACCAACCATTACACCCTTTGTATCGGTACATGCTTGTCTAACACATTTATCCATGTATACATTGAACAGCCACGGTGACATCACACAGCCTTGTCGCACTCCTTGCTCAATATTTGAAATAATCATTCTAACCTCCTCTCACCCTAACACACGCCCGACTACCGTTTTATACTGCCCTTATTCCATTTATTACACCTTTATTTACGCCATATTCATTTAATATTTCCCTATTCACTCTGTCGTATGCTTTCTACAAATCTACAAACGCACAGTACAGCTTCCGTTCTACAGATCTACAAACGCACAGTACAGCTTCCTTTTTACCCCCTAAACACTTTTCGATCACCTGCTGGAGAGCAGGTGATTCCTGGGGCAAAGCCACCCTGCACATCCCAAATCTTAGTTTCTGTAGTTTCTCGTACTCTATCAATCAGAATTCTTCCAAATACTTTACCAGGCACGCTGAGCAAACTTATTCCTCTGTAGTTCTTGTTCACATCTATTCAATCATTATTCTATCCATCCTCTTCCTTAGCACGATAACTGTATCAGGTACAATCATTCAGTCTTGCTCCTTACCCTTATACAGCGGTACAATGATCGCGCTCTTCCAACCCCTCGGCACTTTTCTACACAGAAGGCATACATTGAATAATTCACACAATCTTCGTATAAGATTTTCACCCCCATACTTTAGCATTTCACCAGTGATTTCATCTACGCCTGCTTCCTTGCCGTTTTTCAACCTTCGTACCGTTTTCTCCACCTCATTTATCTCAATAACCTCAGTTTCATTCACCATTATTTCTAGATTCTCCTTATTTAACCCTTGCAGCCTTACTTTGTACACTACTGTACAGCTTTCAGAAATATTCTTGCCAGCATTTCCTCACTTCACAATCGTCCCATACTATTTCGTTGCTCGTATTCATCACTCCTGCAGCGTTCTGTTTTGGGCCACGTTTTGTATTTTTGACCCATTTCCAGAAGAGTTTTTGTTTCCTCAAAATCATTCTGCATTTTCTCTCCTTCACAGCCATCACTTCCTCTTTACTTATTCTCACTGCCTCCTTCGCTTCTTTGTTTCTTAATCTGTACACCTCATACAATCGCTTTTTCTCAGTCTCATTTTTTGCAGCAATCATTGCCATGTACGCATCTTTTTCTTACATACTGCCTTTTTACCGACTCATTCCACCAAGCACATTTTTCTGTCTACCTACAGTCGCTCTTCCACATATCCGCACGGCACAATTGACAACATAATTTTCAAGCTTATCCATGCACTTTCAACGTCAGTGTCTTTTATTTGTTCGTTCCACACTGTTTCATTCACATTCAACTCTTTACTCACAGCATCTGCGTATTTCATTCTCGCACCATTATCCACTAGTTTGTCTACCCTAATTCTGGACGTTCGCACTACGTTTGCTTTCCTTCTCCAGACCCACTTTTGCCCTAAACACACTCTCGATATAACCAAAAAGTGGTCCGATCCACACTCCGATCTGCGCATTACTTTTGTGTCTTTCACCAGGTTTCTAAGCCGTTCATCATACACTATCAAGTCTATCATACTTTTAGATTCACCTCTTTGCCATGTATACATATGCACATTTTTATGTTTAAACCACGTATTGCATACAAACAGGGTTCTCCCTGCACAGATGTTCATCAGGCGTTCACCATTCTCATTGACTCTTCGGTTTCCGAACTTTCCTAGAACGCGTTCAGTATGTTCTCTCTGTACACCTACCCATCCGTTCATATCCCCCACTATCATCACTCTTTCGTTTGGCTTACATACATTAAACACGTTCTCTACTTCATTCCAGAATTTCTCACGCTCCAAGTCTCTTTCACCGGTGCATAGCATGCAATAAGAAAAATTCTTCGAAACTCCACTTTCATTCTAACCCATATTACCCGGGGAGATACCAATTCGTACGGTTACCACATCTCTTCGCCCTTTCACTTACTATCACCCCAACTCCTTTTTCGCCATGCACTTCAGTCTCAATTCCTGACCATAGTGCTAGGCTGCCATCCTCCATCTCCACTGCATCCTTCCCTTTGCGCTTTGTCTCCGATACACAGAATATCAAGGTGTCTTTCGTACATTACATTCGCAATTTCAAATTCTTTACCATGCATACCTCTAACATTCCACGTACCTACTCTCCATTCATTCCTTGCACAGTCGTCAGCAACGGTCTGTCTGTTTCGACCTTGGCCGCCCCTTGTAGCCAGGTCGATCCGAGGCAATTGTATTGTTCTCTTGAGTAATACCATAGCGATCAGACTGGCGAAATCGTGCCCCTGACGATCTAGCATTCCCTACTAACGGTATAGTCCTACTACCGGACAGTTATTTGTCTACTGCCTCGCACGTAAGGAAGTCAGAAGTAGAAATATTGACAGAGGCAAGAAAGATATAAATAATAGAGTGTATACTTACTGTATGGATAACTAAATGTACGTATATACATATACATTTTTCACTTGCATACCCTTCAATCACATCACGTTTCAACCAGATTGCTCCCTACGCGATTTCTGGCTCTCGAACCTGTCACCGGATGCTGTTATTTATTTACGACCAAATGATTCAATTATTTTTATTTGGTTTTTCGAGTTATACTTATTTCCTTGATATTTAATTTAATATTTATTTATCAAATCTGTTTTATTATTATCGCGAACTGTGATAACTTAAACGTTTCCATCCTCTAAGTTTCTTTGTTTTTATTCAATTGAAGGGTAACAATAAATAACGATAGTGGCCGTGTTAGCTCTCCCGACATTAATTGTTTACTTTTAGGATTAATTAATTACAATTATGATAGTAACAAAGGTAACAGTTAGCTTAAATTTTGAATTTGCAGTCAAGGAAAAATATTGTATACGACAATATGCAACACACTGTTTTAATTAAACTTAGAATCACGTATAATACCAAAAATAAAATTGGATCAAACTTCAAATTTGCAAACAAAGAAAAAAAATGTTCAAAAGATTACCACTTAATACGGATCTGCCCTGTATAGTCACATCCTTTGTATTTTTATATTTGACAAAATTCTACTGTTTAGATTATTATTATTTTTGTTTATGAGTAATATTCAAACCAATAAAATCTATTCAGTGCCTTTCTACTTGTATTTAGATTACATTATTTCCTAACGCGACTTGTTATCATTTATTTGAGAAAAGAAATTATTTAATTACTTTCATTTAGAATTTCGATTACAAATTAGAGCCAGTTATTTGTTTATTTTATTATTTATTTGCTTTTTTTTACCTGGGGATTATGGATTCGATCTAGTTATTTATTTTATCATTTAAGCTAATAAAACAATTCCTATGACAATGCTTACGTTTGGATTTGTTATGGAAAGTGGTTCATTACAAGCATGAATCACATCTGGTATTTTTCCTACAAATACGTATTTATGATTGCTTGAAAGTTATTTTTTATTAGTTCTCTATAATTCATTGTTATTGCAAAAAATTGAGTTCAATCCTTAGACAAAAGGGTGGTATTTATTTACACTTTAAGTTTACTTTACAATTTTACCAGTTTTAACAATCACATCTGGTATGGGTTTAAAAGAGCCGTATTTTTTCGTAGAAATTCAATACTATAGCAATCCTAAATGTTATTACGCGCCTATTTCAACTAAAGAGCCATTTACACGTTACAGAACTTCTACTGGTTAGATTATTATTATCTTTGTTTATTTTTAATATTCAAACCGCCGGGTATAAAACTTTGTTCAAAAGCTGACCCTTATTTTATTGATTTAGAAGTTGTCTATAAGTAATTTTTACTTTCTCTAGATTTGTAATTCTTTCAAATTGACGATCTCTAACATGTTTCAGTAAGACATGATTCAAACTCTACCATTTAAATATATGTTAAAAATATATATATATATATATATATATATATATATATATATATATATATATATATATATATATATATATATATATGTATATGTGTGTGTGTTGAAAAAATAATAACTTTGACACCTGTATTTCGAAACTATCAATTTTGGACTAAGGTAAATTCGACTAGATACTCATATTTTAGTATCAGAAACTTGTCCTAGTATTTTGTACAGACCTTTTAGAGACACCCTGTATGTTTATTTGACATCTTAAATGATGTTCAAAAACTATTATTTGCCGAAGGAAAGAACTGTAATTGTTATCGAAACGGACACCAGGTCTCGAAAACTCGGATAATTAAAAATAGAGAAGATAGAGAAACAAGTCTCGAATCCGAAACTATAAATTTCCAATTTATCATTATCGTAAATAAAGAAGAAATGATATATTTACATGCAAATGAATACTGTACCAAAGTTAGGTAACATATATTGAATTCACTTGTACTTAAAAATGTAATGAAGTTTTAACGGGTGTAAGGTAATGATCCTTAGTGCCTATTCACTACTACTGTTAGTGAGCTACTAATAAACAGTTACGACATCTTTAACTCTGCCCTGGATAATACGATCTAAATGCTCATTTGCATTTCTGAGGTTTGCTATTCCGTTGAAAAGCTCATCGTATTATGGATAAGTGATGTCTTCATATCTACTTTAAATAAACATATAAAGTCACTAAAGGTTATTACATATTAATTGATAAACTCACACAATAATCTCCTTTTCCTTTTTATTTTGTGGATAAACACTAATGTATAATGCAGAACATATAGGCAAATGTTCACATTCGCTTTCTTACATTTTAATTAGAAATCCGGACGGAATTTTCAACGTCCGGATGCAAAGTATAAAAGAGAAATTTATTATGACTTAATCCTTAACTTTCGGAAACCTCATCATATACGTCTAGATACACTTTAAACAGCAGGAACTGTTACTACGCGTATTTCATTGTCTTTGTTCTTCTATTTAGAGCTTTTGAGGTCTCTTTTCCTTTTCTTCAACACAATAGTCGTAATTAATTCTCATATGAGTGTCACAAGATTAAATTTAAATTTAGTTTATTATTAAACTTAATTTAGTTATTGTTTTAATGTGACAGTTATATTCTCCGCGTATTTGTAATTACTAACTACTCTTTGAAGTGTTTAATATAATTTGGGGTTAACCCTTTAAAGTTTCGCTTGTTGTATTTGAGTTACTTGTGTATTCCAATTGCGTGATAATCATCCATATATTACTATCGCCTGTATTTTAGCAGTTACTTATTGCTTCATCTAAAATTATGCGTTGTTCTTTTATTTTATGTGAAATGATAAATATATTTTACTTAATGTACTATCCAATTTGGTTAAGTCAAAAAAACATAAACAGCAAGCTTTATGCATTGATCAGTACAGAAATAGCTTTATTTTCTGTATGTCTTGAACAATGAAAAATTAACTGACGTTACAGAACAAATGCTGTGAAAGAGGTAGGTCCAATAAAGCGCATTTAAACCGCTTAGCAACTTTGTGAATTTATTATGTTTCCGGCTAATTTTAAAAAATCCCTACGATTATCATGCTTATTTCTCAAATTATACCATTCAGCATGTTAATTAACTCATTAACTGTTGTTCATTTACCCGGATTTAAAAAGGTATATATTAGATATAGTGTAAACAGAAATGAGATTGGTTTGTAATGTGTAATATATTAGATTTTCATGCCTAAAATTTTATCTTACTGTAACCACATTTAGGGAGAGATTGAAAAATCTAATAAAGTAGAGGTTATTTACCATACTTATACATTTTATAAGATGTGTTTTCCTTGATCGTATCTTTACCGTGGAAGCATGTTTGCTTAACGAAGGATGCCAAACGGAAAATCAATCAGGCTCAGGTCTAACCGCATCAATTTCTGTGTCAAGTGCATTTATTGATTGATGAAATTAAAAGGTACAAGGCTTTTTTTTCTTGCCGATCTTAAAGGGAGCTGCACGATTTATTTCATTTTTGTATCTTATTTATAATGACATCAATTTGTCGTGTGATTCAATTTATAGATAATTTAGTCTTGTTTGAACGAACAAACACACTAACTAACTGTAGTGACAACCCTGTTATGGATTGAATCAAAGTGAAATCAAGATTCAGTATACCTCTCGCACGATATTGTCACGATTCTATGCCTACGTTGTGTAATATAATTTTGGAACTGGGACAGAAGGTTGTCTTACAAAAGAAAAGCCAAATAAAAAATTGAATATCCCTAAGGATTCTAACCCATGTCATAAAACATATAATACTTAGTATAAAACATGCAATAATAAAATTGACATATAATACACTCCACCTTCTTAAATTTTAAATGCAGTTTAAATTTTGTAGGAACGTTGATGAAATATTTTCTTTATTTAAGGTTTTAATAATTACAATGTATTAAAATCACTGAAAATGTAATACTTGAAGTGTGGAAGTGATAATTTTTGGAATTACACCTTTTATTTTCTGGATTGCTGAATATTTTATTTTTATTATTTGAACTGAGTATGAAGTTTATTTAAAAGAGAAGAAATTTTTATGTTTATTTTGTTTAGATTAATGAGAGCTAGTGCTTGTTATTGAATTAGTGTATTATGCAATTATTAGTAAACATTTTACGTAAATATGGCACAAATCATGTATTCAAATTCAACAAAATAGATGGTATAACGTTTATGAAAATGTAAACTTTCACCATTATTACACATAAATAAACCGCTTTGTTGGGTTTTTTAATTATGTATTTTTATATTTATATTTTACATGAATCTATACGTTTCGATAACAATTACAGTTATCGACCTCAGTAGTGATAATGTGCTACGTGTCTAATCTACCGCGTCACATAAAATTGGAAGATGTTAGTTAGCTCGACTAGTAACTCAGTCGATCGGTCCTGAGACCGCAGAGCACTTGGATAGCGTGGGTGTTTTGAAGCGTTGATAAAGATTAAATAGATGGTTAAGTTAGTTAGAAAGCAAGAACAAAAATTATAGACAGAAAGATAGGGAGAACAGACAAGAACCAGGCGCCACAAGCTTTAAAGAAAGAAAAGAGAATAGCAATAGCAAATAAACGACAGTTCCCTCAGAAAGCGTAATTTATTGATAAATTTCCTAACAATGAATGCTATGTATCTGTATTTAACACCACGAAGAATAAACAGTCGATATAATTTACGCTTAATGTTTATTATAATGGGACGTTGATTACGTTTCCCCAAAGACTAGATAATTTATGCATGCACACCGACCATGCATTTATTTTCCCCGAAAACAAGGATAAGTTTAGCCTTATCCTAATATCACGAAACAGTAAAACTTCGTAATTAACATATATTTTCAATATTAACACTGACGAGGGCAAGTCGCGAGATTGTACTTATCCTAATATCACGAAACAGTAAAACTTCGTAATTAACATATATTTTCAATATTAACACTGACGAGGGCAAGTCGCGAGATTGTACTTGTACTAACATCAGCTTTTAAATTTATAAATAACAACCAAAGAACGTAATACCCCTCTTTGGTACGTTGTAAGATCTTTCAGACGTAAATCTGAAAAGGAAGATTTAATACATATACATAACCAGTAATATTTTAATTCAGAAAGCTAGCAATACAACTTTCCTTTCGTTTCACAATAGCCAAACACAAACCCCCATTAATAATTATAGCTTCAATTATCTAAATAATCGTAGAAGCTTGTTCAGTTCACTATATTGATCCTAGCATGCATATGCAAGTAACTAATAAATTCCAATTATATAACAATGATCTAAACACTCTTATCCATAATGAAAGAACATTTGTACTTAAAACTAACAACCATAATTTAAAATCACACGGTGTCCCGCGCTAACGTTTGAGCTAAATACATAAATAATACGAAATATACAATCGGTACAGACACAATGTTTTGAGTTTCTGCTACTGCGCATAGTAGCGTAAACAGTAGCTATCAAAGATGGACGATAAATGCTAACACATGTAACACATGCAAGAGTTCAGTAATAATCACTCTAAATTTGGTTAAAATATGTGCACAAAATATTAGCTAATGGTTTGATCAAATTATAAGTTATACATTAGTGAAATCTTTACGAAAGTTAAATGGATTCGGATATCAATATGACACCGATATTGTTACAAAGGTAAACAATTCATTAAAATTCTTTGTAGTATGGTTAATTTAAATGCACTTTTGTGTAGATGCTGAAGTGATCCCTGATGAAGGCAACGTTTAACGTATGACAGGTTCGAAAGGAAACCTGAGCAATACAATGTTTATTAGTAGATGCGATTATAGAATAATCTGACCTGGTGTTGAACGAATACTTGAGACTTAGAACAACATAAATTCCATCCTCGTAATCTCCAGTGACAATGGAACATCAGCGATAACGAAACAAATAGGTAATTGAAGCACAGCTACCAGTTATTTACGAGCAGTCCCAGTTAAGAGAACATCGTAGCAAAACCAAAAGCGAGACGAAAAGGTACATGACCTATAACTTCAATACCTATAAATAAAAGCTCTGTAGATCGAAGACGAGCTCTATGTGATGATTTAACGATCTTTTTTGGGATTTTTTAATGGTGTACTTTAAATTGGTTTAAGTTGGGACCAGAGACTTATCGTGAAATACCAAAAGATCCAACAAAAAAGTTTCTTTTAAAAACTAAAGAGCTGATTAAATTATCATCTATTCCTGAAGAAATAAAGAAGAAACTATCTAACTCTGAAGCTATTTCACCAAAACTATATGGTTTACAAAAATTTATAAACCTAATATTCCTTTAAGACCTATTGTTAGTGGAATTGGTTCTCCTACATATAACCTTGCAAAACATCTTACATTGTTATTACAACCTCATATAGGAAAAACACCCTATTACATTAAAAATTCTGCCGACTTTGTTGAAAAAATGCATAGTTTCAAAATTGAAGAGGGTGATATAATGGTTAGTTTTGATGTTATTTCACTTTTTACAAAAGTACCTCTAAAAGAAACTATTGAATACATAGATCATCTTTTTCCAAAGGACATAGCCATTCTTTTTCAGCACTGTCTTACTACAACTTATTTTCAGTGGAATAGTCAATTTTATGAACAGATTGAAGGTGTAGCAATGGGTAGTCCCCTTAGTCCTGTTATAGCTAATTTTTATATGGAAAAATTTGAAACATTAACGTTACAAAATACACCTAAAAACCTTCAGTTTGGTATAGATATGTAGATGCCACATTTGTTATTTGGAGACATGGAGAAGAAGCACTGCATGAGTTTTGGTTTTATAAATGGTATACATCCTAGTATTCAGTTTACCATGGAAAAGAAACTAATGGAAGTTTACCATTTCTTGACATATTAATATCTAAAAATAATAATTCACTATCTTTTAAGGTTTACAGAAAGCCGACACACACTGATAGATACCTTCATAAATTATCCAACCACCATCCACGTCAAAAAATTAGTGTAATTAAATCTTTAGTAGATCGAGCAAAACGAATTTGTGACCCTGAATTTTTGAATGATGAATATAAATATTTAAGAAAATTCCTTACAAGATAATGGATATTCACTTACAGATATTAATAATGTTATTACACCTTCTAGGCGTAACCTTAAAGAAAAACCAGTTCTTAATGTTGGTACTGCTTTTCTTCCTTTTATAGCTAATGTTACAGATAGAATTGAAAAAATCCTAATCAAATATGGCATTAGTACTATTTTTAAACCTACAAGAAAAATTAAAGAACATTTAAGATCACCTAAAGATGTGTCAAACCCTTTATCATCTTCCGGAGTGTATAAGTTATCTTGTTCATGTGGAAAAGTATACATCGGGACCACAAAACGTAGCTTTGATACAAGACGCAAAGAACATATGAGATTTTGTAGATTGGGTCAACCAGAGAGGTCTGCTGTGGCTGACCATGCCCTGAATAATCTAAATCATGACATTCAATTTGACAATTGAAAATATTGTCAAGACAAACCCATTATTATGTTCGTTTGCAACGTGAAGCTATTGAAATATATAAACACCCGAATAATTTTAATAGACAAGAAGAAAATCTCCGTTTAAATAGGTTTTGGCATCTTATAATTAAAAAAGAGCATAATGATACGCCTTGATTTTAATTTGTTTTCAACTTTTGGTATGTCTAGGTTTTTTGCTGTGTTTTTCCTAGACCTTGAAGCAATTGCTTTACCAATTATATGTTAAATTTCCACAGCACTATAATTTAACATAAGTAGTTGAAATTAAATTGAAATTAAAAATTACAAAGAACGTTCTGCATTGTGCTTTTCATTGTTAATAACACTTCCAATTATTGATAAAGATATCCCTTTGTTAGATTTAACTGGTTTATTTGATGTAATGTTTGGATTTGTGAATGCTTCTATCATTTTAAAATTGAAATTTTTCACTTCACACTTACATCATAACTCGATTAAATTTTGTTAAATGTGTTTTTTGGCTGGAAAATTTCATTGTTAGCTTTCGTCGTAGAGAGTGTTCTGGTTTGTCATCTTTGAGGCAGTTTAACAATATTTAATTTTAATGACCTAGTTATTCTTTACTACAATTTTATAGTTGGCTTATACGTTTCTCAAACTGTTATATTAATAGCAGGCTTATGTTTATGTTTGAATTTTTCAAATTTGACAAAATTGTTTACTACATCTTTAACAATTTTTAACAAACATTACTACTGACGAAGATAACTGTAAGTGTTATCGAAACGTTTAGATTGTATAATTTAAAGTACACCATTAAAAAATCCCAAAAAAGATAAGTATTTTATTATGAGTGTTAATGGTGAAAGTTTACATTTACATATTTAACGATCTGGTTAAATTATAATTCTTTTCAGAAACTGTACTGAATTATCGTATATTAGGCCAAATTGTGAGTGCAAGTAATATTTCCTTACATCCTCATCAATAGCGATTATATTTCTTCTCTATATGAAAATTCCCCTATAAAAGTGATGATTAGCATCGACGAAATAGCAAAAAGAAAGATTTTCTCAAAATATCTGCACTTTACAACAATGGCTGCTTCAAAAAGGAAGCACGCCTCAGGAAGGAGTTTTTCAACCCAAAATGTTCTTATCAAAAATCACTGTTACCAAAACCATATTTATGTGTATCTCATTAAAGAATTTTAAATAATATGTAAATTATTTAACGGTACCACCATCTAGTGGTGATTCAGCAAAGTAACAGATATCTGTAAAATGCATGAATTTGAAACTAACCAGAACCCACGTACATCCGATAGATGGCACTAGTAGGTTTAATTAGAACTTTGAGTACATACGGTAATCAATTATGATTTGTAACGTAAATGGTAAAGGCAGTAAATACAGAAAATTTAGATCATTATGGTAGAGAAATAAGTAACGAATAACCATTAAATAACAATCCTTAATATTCAATCAACAGACCATTAAATAACAATCCTTAATATTCAATCAACAGACGCCTATTTTGTTTTGTTTTGAAAACAGTAAACACAGAAAATTATAAAGTCGCTACGAAAAAATCCGATATCGATTTTTACACGTTAGAAATGCTTTAACGCGTTAACCTCGACTAGGGGAGTGAGGCACCAACTTGATGCCTCACAACATGCATACACGTTCAACTATGTGGCATTGAAATGATGCCACGTAGCAGCATTAAATATAGTCGCAAAATGGAGTACAATGCACTTTGCGGACTGCAAACATATTGGTAAATTGTTAAAATGTACGTGTTTTATTACATGACATTTTTCTATGCAAAAATGCGTATGGGAGGCGAATTTAGTAGAAAAATATCCTAAAAATCTATCAAAATAAACGTTTATTTACAAGGTTTGCGTATAGAAATACAAAACATAAAACAGCTAAAAAATGTAAAACAAACGGATTGTAAATACAGTCTAACATTATGAATACAATGTATTAAATTTAAAGCATTTCAATGCCTTTATGTTCATCAAAAAAACCGGTAATGCAGTAGTTTTTTTTGTACTGGTACTTGGATCACGGAGTTTTGTTCTGTTGCTCTGTTTGGAAACTGCTTCATCCTTCTTTATTGTTATTCGCATAACTTCAGTGCAATTCAATTTTCTGCTAGCCCGAGCGGTTCCTACAGGATGGGTTTTCCCAGGTTTTCCTTTCAATAAGCTCATGGGCCAGTAAGACCCTGCTATAATAATTGTCAATATAGTCACCGACCTTGATCAAACAAACCATCTGACAAGGACATGACGACATTTGAAGAGGCATTTCCGTCATCTTGAACGTCTTTACCACAATAAACTTTCACATTATGGGTATATGCGTTTTCTACACACAGTTTATATCATTTGATCCCAAATTTGTGATGCTTATTGTACTGCATGAATTTTAACCTGCCATGCAGGGAACCATTATTTCATCAATACTTATATTCTTTGCTACCATAAAAACGTACTGAAACCTTTCTATCAAATTTTCCAATAAAGGAGCAATTTTATGTAGCTGATCTATTTCACGATCGTTTTTATTGAATGTTTCATTATCATTGAAATGAATCGTCGATAAGAGTTGTTCAAATCTACTTCTGGACATTCTTTACGTTATTTTCATATACGAAGTTCTGAGACCAGTGATCACGTAACTGAGGCAGTTTGAACAAGCCCGGTCAGTATACTAGTATCAAAGTCATCCGCTTGATCAAATTCTTCGGAATCTACCCTAAATTCAATATAACTGAGTCAATCGTTTGTTTGATATTCTAAAAAATTCAAATTGCGTAAGTGGAAAAAAAAACTAATTCTAAAAATCAACTCACTTTACCTGATTTACCTTACCTTGAGCTTCTCTAGCATTCAAATCTAAAACTTCAGAAGAATTAAAAATCGATATTCTGAAAAAGATTATGTTCAACATACATTTCAAAATGTAAATAGAGACTGTGATAATACCTGATCTACAGTTTTCGATGTTCCAGAGACATTAGCCTGGTAATGTTACTTCTGCAGATATTTGTATGTTTTTTTGCCTCGTTTTACAATTACACTGTCAACGGAAGACTCTGAGTCAGTTGGAATGTATTCTGACCAATTTGAGCAAGCAAAAGGTATTCTGCCTCTATTTTTTCGTCAGACATAACTTCTTCATACAGTTTCTGCATCTGCTTCTGTTCACTTTCATAAGAACCCATTTTCGAATCAATTTTAGGGTGGAAAAACGTATTTATAAACCTGCGGCCACAAGGGATTGTCAGACATTAAAACTGCTAACGTCTGCCGTGTACGAGTCAGTACAAATTGTGACATGTTCTAAAGCGTTACACTAATGCCACATTGTTCATAAATTGTATTACTGTTATTCGGACAGCGTGGGATCAAAGTGCCACATTTTTTGCTTATACTAGGTTATTTTGGTCAATTTCTATTGATTAAATTAAAAATAAAGGCTGATCTGCAGACCTTAAAAAATTTTACTTAGTGGGTTTAACATGTTAACAATTGTTTAAGATATATAATATAATATATAGGGGAGTCCGGAGTTTGTTTTCATTAATATAGTTTTTGTTGCTTAACCTAAGGTTTATTCGGCTTTATCCTCCTTGAGTAAATTTAGCGTCGAAACATCTCGACTTCTAAAGAGAAAAAAATGTCGTTTATTGACATGGTACTAAATGTGCCCCGTTACACTGCTAGGGGTAAGCTGTTACATTCAAACATTGAAAAATAGTCACCACAGACATAGCTGTATTTTATTTTAAGGACCGTATCTAAACACATCATTATCTGTATCAACATCTGAGAGGTTGAGAAATTTGCATCCATCTGAAATTCTTAGTTTACAAGGAGTTCCACTTGTTATCGGTAAAATCAACTGTTCTGGAGTCATTTCACAAATTTTGCGTTCATTTGCAGTTGTTGGTCTGCAAACTATGTCGGAACTTGTAGATGGATAAATTTCGGCTCCCCATTTACCATTCACTTTCATTTCCTTTCTCTTCTGGCATGTTAGTAACTCGCGCAAAAAGGAACTAGCTCATTGTAGACGTTTCGAAACGCCAAACACTCGTTTCTTCGAAACCGGCTGTTATACTTCTAGGAGTAACCGCATTAATCAAAGCTACATTGGCAAGCGCCCAGATTTCATAGATGGAAACTGGCACACCAGGGTGCGAGTTCGTCCCATCTAAACAGTCAGTGTAGTAATATTTTAAAAAAAGGCTTAAATTTAATGGCTACAGACGGTGCGATGCATGAGGTGGGAATGAGATGAAGACTATACAATTTTGTTTGAGAAGTCTAATACAGTGGATGATGAATGCAAGATATAATTGCCTAGAAGCAATAAAACTGAAGAATCAACAGATGATGGGAGGTGCTTATGAAAGTGTACCATGAATTTTTCGGATATGGTGCCAGTGATCTGTCCACTTGGATTAGCAACGCCGGTGAAACCAGTTGGTCCTTGACTGATGACGTGAAGTTCACTCGGGGAAAGAAAGATGGAACGAAATTTCCAATGACATTGACTGCCAATTTCATTAGAACAGTTATTCATTCTTCTCAAGACGTCGTTATTTTTATTTGTTTTTGCCCTTTCCTGCAAGAATTTTGGCGATTTTGGACCGTGGTTAACCCCGTTTCTTCGACGTTCCATACTCGATGTCTTCAGAGTTGTATCGTTTAAACACGTTCTCCAAATTATTATAAAAATTACCAACACTGTTGGCATAAAAGTTAGTAGCTCTTGCCAAGCTAGTCGCCTACGGTTGGCGTAAGCCGAGGATTGGATGCCTTTTCTGTAACTTAAAAGCCAATTCTCAGTAACCATTTTTAAGTAGTGCCATTTCTCAGGATACTGAATTTTACAGGCTACTACATACCTCACCAACCTTATTTTCCTAGATATTAACCTGACTATAATTAACTCTTCTAGTCGAGCTTCCAGTTCTTCGGAAAATATTTTCCGCGATCAAAGGTAGCCAACCTGCTCATTTCCTGTTTTCATGTAACTCATAACATTAAGCTTATATATATATATATATATATATATATATATATATATATATGGTGATACTCTAGAACCATCATCACGTTTGTTTAAAGCTGCGAAACGTTTTTCAACTTCAATGGCTTCTCTTATAATCCTTCCTTGCAACGTATATGCTGAAGCAATTAATTTTATTTTGTTAATATTTTTATTATGACCAGTTTCAAGGTGGTGCGTTACTAAAAAGTTGGATGCAGTATGCTGTTTAATGTCTAATTTGTATTCTTATGCTCAGTTTCCTATTGGTTTGTCCGATGTAAGATTTATGACAATCATTACATGGAATGTCATACATTCCTTGACCCTCACCATTTATTTTACCTTTAAGGTTTTTTATCTATGGTTGGACAGTCATATATGGTTTAATTATGGTTTAATTATACATAATTCGTTTTTTCTTTCTTTTTTCTTTGCTATAACATCAGGTATACCTCGTATGCATGGTAAAGTAAGCAGTTTCTTGGTTTCATCGATTCTGTTGTTCACTATTGTATTAGGTACGTTTGTTTGATCACTTTATTAGTGATTTATTGAATTACTTTTAAAGGATATGCATTTTTTTGTAGTATGTTAGATGTTATATTAAGTTATCTGTGTTTAAATCTCTTAAGTGAATTGGTCTGATAAAGGATTAATAATGCTACATAGTTGAAATGGATGTATTATGTTTTGTGTTTTATATTTTGTAACTAAAATATCTAAAAATGGTAATTGATGATTGTTTTCAGTTTCCATCGTAAATTTGATATTTGAAACTATGCTATTAAGATGTTGTAAACAACTATCTTAAGTATTTAGCCCGTGTGGACATACAGCAAACGTGTCGTCAACGTAACGATACCAGCATTTAGGTTTCAGTGGATATAAGGTTATAGATTGGTTGGCGAAAGATTCCATAACTATTGTCTGTGAAAGAGGAGACCCGATTGGACATCCTTCAACTTGTTTATAGAATTTTCCTTTGTATATGACGTAAGTTAAATACATTAATGGAATGTTGTGTTTGTAAAAAGTGAATAGATTCTTCTATAGGCACTTTTGTAAATAACAAAACATCTCTCACATCTAAATTAATGTCTTTAAGTTTATCTAAAAGGTCTACAGATTTCTTAATTTACGATTTTGCGCTTACACAAATAGGTTGCAGTTCTTTTACAGGATATCGCGCAAGTTCTTGTGTAAGTAAATTAAACGCACTTACCGATCCAATTACATATTTAGAAAACAAGACGGCAACAATAATTAAATTAACTTTGTTAAGTGATCAAACAAAGAAACAGCTAAATCCAAGGGAAAAATGTTCACAAATACCAAAAACATGTGGACTACCAAAAATTCACAAAGAAAATAATTGACCATTAAGACCCACTGTAAGTCCGTTTAATTCACCTACACACGAATTTGTACGATATCTTGCCAAAGAACCTTAACCTATTTATGTAAGTGCAAAATCATATATTAAGAACTCTAGACTTTTTAGATGAACTTAACCTTCGAGCGGGCGCGCTGTCGTAAAATTTACGGCAGATTTATTATTTTTCTAATGAAATGTTTGTACACGTGCAATTTTAAGAACAACCCCTATCTATTACTGGAACTAAGTTTACCGGTTATGTGGGTTGGCATTTTTGCCTTTTGGGACACATCATTTAGTCTGCACCGGGTTGTAAGTGAATAAATGTGTTAAAAGTAAAGTTTACGGCGCGCGACTACTAGTGTAATTCTATTGATATTTGCCAGTTTCTTTTTAATATTTTCTCATCTTGTGAATCAAAAAGGTATGTATATTTAACGCATTAATTATTAATTAGATAATTAGTAAATTTATTTACCTATTTATCGATACATATCTATTATTTTGAAATTTTTTTGTAGATAAGACAAAGTGTCAGATAATAAAAAGCCTCTTACGCAAGCAGAACTTGAAAATATTGTTCAGCATATGTTTGAAGAAGAGGAAAGTGATGTCGAAACTGTAGAAAGTGATATTGAGTTTAGTGAAGAGAATATAGACACGAATGATTTTGACAGTTTGTCGGAACAAAGTATTTCGGATGAAATAAATGAACAAGAGGAAGAAAATGAAGAAGACACTCTTTGTGAGAATGTTTATGTTGGAAAGGACAAGACAACCAAATGGTATAAATATGAAAATAAAAATCCTTCAAAAATAAAAAAAATTAACCTAGTAAAAGAATCTATTGGCCTACAGCAATGTGCGAGAAATATCAGTAATGAATTAGACGCATTTTTGAAAATTATTCAACTCAATATGATAGACGAAATTGTAACATTTACAAATATGTACATTGCTCAACTAAGAACTAACCGTGGATACTCTAGAGAACGAGACTGTAAAGAAACAACAAGAAGCGAATTTTTTGCTTATTTGGGCCTTCTGTACATGATCGGTATCAAGAGATCTCATCATGCAAATGTGAAGGAAATTTGGACCGCTGACGGAACTGGAATAGAAATTTGTAGAGCAGTAATGAGTTACAAGCGTTTTTTTTATTTTTGACACGCTGTCTGAGGTTTGATGACAAAACGACAAGAGCAGAAAGGCGAAAAGTAGATAAATTGGCAACCAATCGTTCATTTCTTGATGCATTTGTGCACAATAGCAAGACGTGCTTCAAATTAGGTGAATATACAACTATTGATGAAATGTTACATCCGTTTAGAGGTCGCTGCAGTTGGGTACAATATATTCCCAGCAAACCAGCTAATCAAATCAAATGTATGCACTGTGTGATGCGAAAACTTTTTATGCTTCCAATTTGGAAATTTACTGCGGAAAACAGCCAGATGGTCCGTACGCCTTGTCAAACGCCCCTTTTGACATTGTGAAACGATTAATTGAACCAATCGAAAATTCTAATAGAAATTTAACTACAGACAATTACTATACAAGTGTCCCTCTCGCTGACTACTTACTAAAGAAAAAAATTACGCTGATTGGAACCTTGAAGAAGAATAAACGAGAAATTCCACCAGAATTTCTTCCTCATAAGAGTAAAGAAGTTCAGACCAGTTTATTTGGATTCCAAAAAGACAAAATGCTCACTTCTTACGTAACTCGAAAAAATGCTGCGGTTATATTATTGTCAACATTACATGACACAAATTATGTAGTTCCTACAAATAAAAAACCACTAGTTATTATGGACTATAATGCTACGAAAGGTGGTGTTGACACAGTTGACAAAATGTGCTCGACATATTCTATTTCACGAATAACTAGACGATGGCCTTGTTCAGTTTTTTTATAGTCTAATGAATATAGCTGGAATAAATGCACAGATTTTATATTCATTTGCTAACCAGTCAGATAAAAAATTTTTGAAAAACTTATCACTTTCCCTTATGAAAGAGCATCTGACATTCCGAGCGAGTTTTCAGAACTTACCATCAGATGTGCAGGCATTTTTGAAAATAAATTATGGAATACCTAAAGAGAGAGTTCAGGAAGAACAACAACCTCCAAAACGCGGTACATGTCGTTCGTGCGCACGAGACAGGAAAAAAACCTCAGCGTCAATGAAATGCCACAATTGTCAGACATTTACATGTAAGCGTCATTCTCAAACAAAAATTGTGTGTGTCGATTGTGCGAATACAAATAGTGAGTCCAATTCTGACTAAAAGAATACATACATAACTTTGCCTTGTGTTTTATATTGATATATATGTTTGTCTATTAATAGCTTTGCAAATAAAATATTTTATTATGCAATGAATGTTTTCATTGGAATATTGTTTTTTCTTAAATTACCAATAATTATTCAAGTTTATATGAGCATAAAATAGTGAATATTTTCTTTAAACTGTATGACGTAAAATTTACGGCGCGCGCCTACTCGTGTTAAAATGAAATGCGCGCCCGCTCGAAGGTTAAAGACATTAACTTAGATGTAAGTTATGTTTTAGTTATGTAGACGACTCGTTTATTGTATGACCCCACGGGTTAAATACCTTATATAATTTCTTACATCTTAATAAAATGCATCCAAATATAAAATTGACAATGAAAACAATCAATTATCATTTTTGAATGTTTTAGTTGTAAAACATAAGAAATTTAGTTACACCTTTTTCTAAAAGAAGACATACGAATCGCTATCTTAATGCTCACTCACCATCCATCCCAACCGGCAACCACGTAGCATTATTAAGCCTTAACTTTTGATAAATTTACACATAAAGAACTTAATAATGTATCTAACATTCTACAACAAAATGGTACCCTTTAAGAGTAGTTCAACTAATCACTAATAAAGTAATCAAGCGTAATACATGAGTAAACAATACAACCGATGAAAACAAGAACCTGCTTACTTTACTATACATAAAGGGTATAAATCATGTTATAGCAAAGAAAAAAGAAAGAGCAGAATTCCGTATGTTTTTTAACCCATACCCAACATATAGATTACATACATATAGATTATTATACAAAGTACACGTATAACTAAATAAAATATACAAGGTATCGTGTTATGTTGATGGTGCGATGTTCAGGAGTCTTCGCCTTCTTCAGTGTGTGGTTGTTGGGTTGCGTTATGTTTATTGTATGTATGCTGACATCGTGTTGAGTAGTTTGTTGGTTTCCAAAAAAAGATCGTCGTGTCCGTGTTGTAGCTATTGGAGTTGGTACTGTATGGACTGTCCCGTTGTCTCTCGATTGATGAATGATCTGAAATCTGAAATAAAAAGAAAAACGTATGAGTTTGGTCACCACAATTTTCTGCACAACGATGGCGGACTATTATTTATTTGATTAGAGTAGGATTGAATTTCTGTACCTTGAGGAGGTGCTGAACGAGTACGACCTCTGAAAGTCTATACTAGTATACTTATCCGAGGCACCCTTTCTCATCGCCGTCCGGGTTTAACCAAAATGGGCAGGGTCGTCCTGGCGCACAGGCCAGTCGCTGTCTGCGCCTTCGCCAGTGCCGCTGCCACCTTGCGGATGACAGGTAGGGCCTTCGCCAAATATAAGTCTGGAGGAAGCCTAGAATGGAGTCCAACATTAAAGTGGGTGGAGCGGTTGCTTTATTGACTGTGGCTCTAACCGCATTTGGTACCTCCGCTCGTCGTCACTTTGGCGTAACTAACGCGGGTTGGGTGTTGAGAGGATGTTGCTATCAGCGGTGTCCCTTCTGCCGCTGTTGGCAGGAATACCCGGAAGTTGGCCGGGTAGTCACCATCGCAGTTCATACACACTTAGTCCGATCAGTACGGAGCTTAGTGTATTCGCTAGAGTGGTGATTTCCTGCGGAGTTGCTGCTGCTCTACAGCAACGCTGTGCGTCACGGAATCTCCGGCACCGGTGGCAATGTCCGATACCGCCTCAACGGCGGTTGCGGTTGTGCTTTAGAAAGCGCTTATAAGGGTTTTGATACTATTCCTAACATAAAGATAGCAAGAGAAGGATTCCACACAATATAGGTTTATACCAACTTTGATGAAACAAAGAAAAATAGAATAATTTTTATGAAATTAAACACCACGTTACAATTAAGTTAGTTAACGTTTGGGGATGAAATCTCATATTTTTTATTCATTTTTTACAAACTTAAACGTTTCGTTCGTACGGAGACGGAGACGGACACGAAGACGGAGACGGAGACGGAGACGGAGACGGAGACGGAGACGGAGACGGAGACGGAGACGGAGACGGAGACGGAGACGGAGACGGAGACGGAGACGGAGACGGAGACGGAGACGGAGACGGAGACGGAGACGGAGACGGAGACGGAGACGGAGACGGAGACGGAGACGGAGACGGAGACGGAGACGGAGACGGAGACGGAGACGGAGACGGAGACGGAGAGACGGAGACGGAGACGGAGACGGAGACGGAGACGGAGACGGAGACGGAGACGGAGACGGAGACGGAGACGGAGACGGAGACGGAGACGGAGACGGAGACGGAGACGGAGACGGAGACGGAGACGGAGACGGAGACGGAGACGGAGACGGAGACGGAGACGGAGACGGAGACGGAGACGGAGACGGAGACGGAGACGGAGACGGAGACGGAGACGGCTTCTATTCTACTTATATTATGTGTCAATTTTATTTGTAGCGTTAGTTATGAAAGGAATAAAAGCTCGTTCAACATTAATATTTCATCTAGCCAATCTTTACTAAAGTAAAATTATATTCAATAGTTGGCTTTTCATATACGTGTTCCATGTTTATTTGACATCAAAAATAATTTTCAAAAACTAATATCATGTACTGAAGTAGATAACCTATAATTGTTATCGAAACGTTTAAATGTAAAAAACTAATAAAGAAATACATGATTTCATGCCCAATTATTAGTGACAATTGCGAAATTTATGTTTTAATACAACGTTACAATATACCACAATTTACACACTGACCATATTTATGTACAGTACGGTTATTGCAAATATTTCTTCAGTGACCATGTTGTGAGGTCGTTTATCCACAACATATTCACAAAATGATTAAAGAGTTCTAGAGTTAGATTTGATTCAAATATTTTTCTACATGTTTTATTATCTTTTATATATTGTAAAAATAAAAGAGGTTTATAAAGTATAATAATCAGATATATATGCGACAACAATAATTAAATTAACTTTGTTAAGTGATCAAACAAAGAAACAGCTAAATCCAAGCGAAAAATGTTCACAAATACCAAAAACATGTGGACTACCAAAAATTCACAAAGAAAATAATTGGCCATTAAGACCCATTGTAAGTCCATTTAATTCACCTACACACGAATTTGTACGATATCTTGCCAAAGAACCTTAACCTATTTATGTAAGTGCAAAATCATATATTAAGAACTCTAGACTTTTTAGATGAACTTAAAGACGTTAACTTAGATGTAAGTTATGTTTTAGTTATGTAGACGACTCGTTTATTGTATGACCCCACGGGTTAAGTACTTTATATAATTTCTTACATCTTAATAAAATGCATCCAAATATAAAATTGACAATGGAAATTGAAAACAATCATCAATTATCATTTTTGAATGTTTTAGTTGTAAAACATAAGAAATTTAGTTACACCTTTTTCTAAAATAAAACATACGAATCGCTATCTTAATGCTCACTCACCATCCATCCCAACCACGTAGCATTATTAAGCCTTAACTTTTGATAAATTTACACATAAAGAACTTAATAATGTATCTAACATTCTACAACAAAATGGTATCCTTTAAGAGTAGTTCAACTAATCACTAATAAAGTAATCAAGCGTAATACATGAGTAAACAATACAACCGATGAAAACAAGAACCTGCTTACTTTACTATACATAAAGGGTATAAATCATGTTATAGCAAAGAAAAAAGAAAGAACAGAATTCCGTATGTTTTTTAACCCATACACAACATATAGATTATTATACAAAGTACACTTATAACTAAATAAAATATACAAGGTATCGTGTTATGTTGATGGTGCGATGCTCAGGAGTTTTCGCCTTCTTCAGTGTGTGGTTGTTGGGTTGCGTTATGCTTATTGTATGCATGTTGACATCGTGTTGAGTAGTTTGTTGGTTTCCAAAAAAAGATTGTCGTGTCCGTGTTGTAGCTATTGGAGTTGGTACTGTATGGACTGTCCCGTTGTCTCTCGATTGATGTGTGTGATGCTGCGGTGTTGCTGCCACGTATATCTGAAATAAAAAGAAAAACGTATGAGTTTGGTCACCACAATTCCCTGCACAACGATAGCGGACTATTATTTATTTGATTAGAGTAGGATTGAATTTCTGTACCTTGAGGAGGTGCTGAACGAGTACGACCTCTGAAAGTCTATACTAGTATACTTATCCGAGGCACCCCTTCTCATCGCCGTCCGGGCTTAACCAAAAAGGGCAGGGTCGTCCTGAAGCACAGGCCAGTCGCTGTCTGCGCCTTCGCCAGTGCCGCTGCCACCTTGCGGATGACAGGTAGGGCCTTCGCCAAATATAAGTCTGGAGGAAGCCTAGAATGGCGTCCAACATTAAAGTGGGTGGAGCGGTTGCTTTATTGAATGTGGCTCTAACCGCATTTGGTACCTCCGCTCGTCGTCACTTTGGCGTAACTAACGCGGGTTAGGTGTTGAGAGGATGTTGCTATCAGCGGTGTCCCTTCTGTCGCTGTTGGCGTGGGAACTTCAGGAATACCCGGAAGTTGGCCGGGTAGTCACCATCGCAGTTCACACACACTTAGTCCGATTGGTACGGAGTTTAGTGTATTCGCTGGAGTGGTGATTTCCTGCGAAGTTGCTGCTGCTATACAGCAACGCTGTGCGTCACGGAATCTCCGGCACCGGTGGCAATATCCGATACCGCCTCAACGGCGGTTGCGGTTGTGCTTTAGAAAGCGCTTATAAGGCTTTTGATGCTATTCCTGACATAAAGATAGCAAGAGAAGGATTCCACACAGTATAGGTTTATCCCAACTTTGATGAAACAAAGAAAAATAGAATAATTTTTATGAAATTAAACACCACGTTACAATTAAGTTACTTAACGTTTGGGGATGAAATCTCGTATTTTTTATTCATTTTTTACAAACTTAAACGTTTCGTTTGTACGGAGACGGAGACGGACACGAAGACGGAGACGGAGACGGAGACGGAGACGGAGACGGAGACGGAGACGGAGACGGAGACGGAGACGGAGACGGAGACGGAGAAGGAGACGGACACGGAGACGGATACGGAGACGGAGACGGAGACTGAGACGGAGACGGAGACGGAGACGGAGACGGAGACGGAGACGGAGACGGAGACGGAGACGGAGACGGAGACGGAGACGGAGACGGAGACGGAGACGGAGACGGAGACGGAGACGGAGACGGAGACGGAGACGGAGACGGAGACGGAGACGGAGACGGAGACGGAGACGGAGACGGCTTCTATTCTACTTATATTATGTGTCAATTTTATTTGTAGCGTTAGTTATGAAAGAAATAAAAGCTCGTTCAACATTAATATTTCATCTAGCCAATCTTTACTAAAGTAAAATTATATTCAATAGTTGGCTTTTCATATACGTGTTCCATGTTTATTTGACATCAAAAATAATTTTCAAAAACTAATATCATGTACTGAAGAAGATAACCTATAATTGTTATCGAAACGTTTAAATGTAAAAAATTAATAAAGAAATACATGATTGCATGCCCAATTATTAGTGACAATTGCGAAATTTATGTTTTAATACAACGTTACAATATACCACAATTTACACACTGACCATATTTATGTACAGTACGGTTATTGCAAATATTTCTTCAGCGACCATGTTGTGAGGTCGTTTATCCACAACATATTCACAAAATGTTTGAAGGGTTCTAGAGTTAGATTTGATTCAAATATTTTTCTACATGTTTTATTATCTTTTATATAGTGTAAAAATAAAAGAGGTTTATAAAGTATAATAATCAGATATATAAGCGAATCCATTTTTTCACCATTTTAAAGCTGTGGTATTGGTTTTTACGTCGCATAGTAAATGTGGTTTTAAATTACGGGTAACAGCTGTGACAACCTCAAAAGAAAGGTTATTTATTTTTCCTTCAGATCGCCTCAATTTATGTGAGTAATTTTAGTTATATAGGTCATATTTTGATATAGAAAGGAATATACGTATCGGATATTATATTTAAATTTTCCTCAAGCGTGAAAAAGGGAAACCTTCTGCATTTATTATTTTACTGAATTAAAACACTTTTATAACTGATGATAAATTTTAATTAAACCCATTATTTAGTTTTACTAATTGTAAAAACGTTTATTTTCTAACACACACTTAAGTATTTAAGCCTCTAGAAAATCATAAAGCAGTAACGTCATCCATTTTAATTTAATGTGCTATCTGATGGCAACAGTTCATAAATTAAATTTTTTAAAATCATCATTAGAGTTAATCCCTTCAAAATAAATCTGCTTTCTTATACGATAAAAAATGATATAATTTATTATCTTAATCCGTAAAAGTATTTTAGGATCAAATTTTTCATATCAAAATAAAGTTTCATTCTTGAAATATTGATGGATTTCAAAATGTTTATTATCCAACCTTCTAACCTTTTAGTGGCAGAATTTATATTTTTTCCATAAATCTTTATTTGCATAGACTACTATAAAGTAGACGAACTCTCTGAACTTTTGATATTGTCAGATTGCTCTATTTGAATGCCCATCCAATTGTCATATTCGTCTATGAGCTTTATTATTGAGATCCAAATTATTTTTTAATCTGGCAACGTTATTGACATCCATAATATTTGCATTATTATCAATTAATATTATCATTAGTTTGCTTGGTATTATCCACAAATTTTGCAGATTTTCCACCGGTCATCAATTTTTATTATAAACGCAGTATGATACAGAAAAATGAACATTGTAATCACTTTTCTCTTGGGATATAGCTAATTCAAACTCATTAACTGTATCATTATGTGTTCTTATAATGTCATAATCACCATTTATCACTATACGAAAACTAGGAGCATGTTTTATGATGCCTACTTAGTTTCATTAATGTAATTAGTTTTTGTGATGTTCGACAACTAGACAATTTTTAAATGTGCTAATTTCAAATCACTAATTTATTCATAGTTATTCGTAATTTTTAAGGTCATTTTGAATTAAATTGCTGGGTAGTATCGCATTGATCGTTAAACTTTCATCTTTTAAAGCACGTAACTTACAGCTCTTACGTACCACTTACTGCCTCTCAAAATTACACGTCTATTGCAAGTTATTGGTAAAGTTTAAAGCTTAATGTAGAATATTCATCAAAGTTAGAGGCCGACAGGTACTTTAACTACTGTTTGAGTTATTTATTGATGTTTCATTTACAATTTAGTGGTATTAATAATACGTTTCTGTGCATTTTTTAGCTAAAGAGTAAGGTGATAAAGTCGACAAGAGCTTTCTATAAATGAAAGCTCTGTCAATAGCTTAACTCTGTATACCGTTGTTATGCAATATCATTTTATCCAAAATATTTAGTTATATAAATACAATATAATATTTATTATTAACTCTTGTTCTACAAAACGGAACAATAAACTTAATACTAATGAGGAGTTACAAAACTGATGACGTACAGAGCTTACTGACTTATTATTGTTTGTAGAACAGAACTCTCATAGCTTAATTAATTAATCTAAAGTAAACGGTTAACATTATGGTCTTCATCTAATTATTTAATCATTATGATGATTGACTGCACTTTTTAATAATATTGGATATCTCTGGGTATAATTAAAGTTTTGGTAAATAGGAATTATTAACTTCGTTCTCTAAATAATATACCGGGTGTCCCGAATTGCAGTGTCCAAACTTTAACAGCGTATTCTGCGCTCACAATAAGCCCTAATTTCCCATATAAAGATATGTTGAGAAATGCTTCGTTTTCGAAATACAGGGTGTTAAAGTTTTAAGAAAAATAACAATTTTTTATCATATCTTTCATATTACTCTATAACATTTAATACATATCTTTCGAGCACCAAAGAACATTTTTTGGTGTAAAAGATGTTTTAAAATGTCTACCAGTGGCGTCCGTACGGTATTTGAGCTGAATATTATTGAAGAAAAAAACGGTACGCCACTGCCTTTTCTCAAAATTATTTTTGAAATTTCCATTTAATTTAGAGCAAATTTGATCTCTTGACTTTTTTCTGTACAGCGCACCGTTTTCGCGTAAAAAAATAAAAACTATTTTCATGAATAGCCAAATTGCTAAAGTTTCAATTAATGTTAATTTCAGTGGCAAAACTTGTAAAACGGTAATTAGAGTTAATTCAATTTCTAAAATGGTACATCATTTTACAAAACTACTCTTTATTAACTAAGGTCGTAAATAATTTGACAAAAACTAGAATTCATTAACTTAGATCGTGAAAAATTTTACAGAGCACTATTAAATCATTTTGTTCATTAATGAATAAAGAATTTTAATGTGGCCCCTAAAGTTTACAATAATTGCTCAAGATGAGCTCCTCCAACTTTTTTAAAATTGTGATTTGAATCTAATATGTAGGTTTCCGATATTCTTGCATTCCCGTTTAGTTCATAATTTCTGAACAGCACGTTTACTGTAATCACTAGAGCTCGGACTTATATGCACGAAAATTAGTTAAAATATGCACATATACATGCATCTGAAATCTTTAAAATATGCACTTGATTCTGTATAATATGCACAAAATATGCAGCATATGCACTAAGTTTTACTCACAATAATGAACAAAACATCTTTATACATTTTTTTTTAAATAATACATATACAATACATATAAAACAATAACTATAATATTAATGACTAACGACTAATGAGATTAACTAATAGAATAAAAAGACAATAACAGACAACATTATTATATATTATATTTTAATTATCGACTAATATTAGTAGTTACTAATTAGTAGTTTGAAAATTTCTAAACTAAAGGGTCATAAAAAAAGCTACTAAAGAAATGCAAATTATTAAAACGAGCTTTTCCCCCGCAAAATTTTGCGGTAAACATATGTTTTGAAATTATTTCTTTGAAAATAAACTTAAAATGTTAGCGTCGGGTGCTAGACTTTTGCAACATTTTAATCAAATTTGTAAAAAAATTAAAACCCTAAAATCAAATTCTGGCTCCATTATTTCTTTCTACACAAATTTATCTTTATATCAAAAAAAAAAAAAAACGAAATCCGTCAGGCGGTTGTCTCGCAATCTGCGTGAACTAAATGACCCGATTATTTTAATATGTAGGATAATATAATTTCATATGTTTGAGTATGTTAAAAAAAAACATCTTTAAACTTTTGATATAAGCATTGCGCATATTGCAATTGCTTATTAACATTAAAGTATCCGGTCTATTCCCCATTCATAGAAATAATCTCATTAAATTGCTATTTGGAATTCGGATAACAAATGTAAATAGTCAAGCGAACAATAATAGTAATTATTGCCAATGGCCCTCAGAACAATAACCTATTGAAAATTTGAAACTGAAAGATTTATTGCATTCTACCTTAATGAGTTTCCTGTAGATAAATAAATATGCAAGAATACACATAATTTAATATAATTCCATTGAATCTCCAAAATGGGAAGAAGAAAAAAAACGGCGAAAAACTTCACGAATGTATAGAATAAATGTAATTTTTCATTATCATTATAAAAAAAATTTAAATTGAAAAAATATGCAATAAAATGCACGCAATGAGTGAAATATGCAAAATATGCACATCACGTAAATATGCAAAATATAGTTGGTGTCAATCGAATTTAAATTATGCGATTCGTGTATAAACAAAATATTTTTGATGGCTTATTTATACTATAGAATATGCATTTGGCATATAATCCGAGCTCTAGTAATGACTATCATTCCTCTACTGTGGAATCTTGGTATGCCATGATTGCATTTTTATGACAATTGAACAGTTGCTACATATCTTTAAAGTATGACAGATGAGTTTTTAGAAGTAAATTATTGTAAATAAACTTCACATACTTACAGTTTGTACGAAAAAAATAATTATCAGTCTAACTAGAAATTTGAAAATGGTGTTATTCAGTAACTTTGAGTATGCTTGTATTCATTTGGTTTATGGTGTACGTAATGGAAATGAAAATGCTGCAGTACGGGAATACCAACTAAGATTTCCAAACAGAAGATTACCTTGCAAACAAGTCTTCATTAAAACACATTTAATGTTCAGGAATTTCGGACTCAAAAAGAATCCGAGAAATGAACGACATCGTAACGTAATTTTAAATAAGTTTGACAACAATAGAACATTAAGTCTACGAAGAGCAGCTCGCCATTTACAAGGCAACACCGTTTTTGTTTCTAAAAATAACTTTCATCGCGTTTTGAGCCACGATCACAGGTAGCCATTTCAGATACAGCCAGTTCAAAACTTGCAACATGGAATGCTGATAAACGCGTTAGTTTTTCTAATTGGTTTTTACGCAAATTAGAGGAACTTTTAAAAAAAATTTTATGGTCTTGACGAATCTACATTTACACGAAGCGGCTCAGTAAATTTCCGAATCTGGATCTATGAGAATGCAGAGAATTTCAACACAAATTTTCTGTTAATGTTTGGTGTGGTGTAATAAGAGGAATTTTTTGTGGGCCCCATATTTTACCACCACTCCTAGATGGACAGTTCTTTAATGATTTCCTGCGAAATGAGTTATTTGAATATCTAGAAGATATTCCTGAAAATTTTAGAAACGAAATATGGACTCAAATGGGCGGGGCTTCCAGAACGGTGAATTGGACGATTAGGAGCTAGAGCCTGGTCACTACGTTCCCTTGTCCTCACCTCTGTCGACTTCTTTGACTGGGGTTACTTGAAAAACCGCGTTTATTCGACACCAGTTGATACAAGGCAAGAACTAATTCTAAGGATAGAGCAAGCCTGCGAAACTTTGTGAGCCAACAGGAATTTCATAAGCAACGCCACTGAGTTAAGCGCAGCTTCCGAAAATGTATCGAAGTTGGAGGAGCTCATTTTGGGCAATTATTGTAAACTTTAGGGACCACATTAATATTCTTTATTAGTTAATGGACAAAATAATTTAATAGTGCTCTGTAAAATTTTTCACAATCTAAGTTAATCAAATTTTATCAATTTGGCCATAAATGAAAATAGTGCTTATTTTTTTACGCGAAAATGGTGCGTCATACGGACAAAAGTCAAGAGATCAAATTTGCTCTAAATTAAATAGATATGTCAAACATAATCTTTTGTTTTCAGAAAAACAGTGGCGTACCATTTTTTCCTTCCATACTATTCAGTTCAAATACCGTACGGACGCCAGTGGTAGACATTTAAAAAAATCTTTTACACCAAAAAATGTTCTTTGATATATTATATTATATATTATCTACAGTGATATGAAAGATATGATAAAAACTGATTTTTTTTTAACTTTAACACCCTCTATTTCGAAAACGAAGCGTTTCTCGACATATAGGAAATTAGGGCTTATTTTGAACTCAGAATACGCTGTTAAAGTTTGGGCACTGCAATTCGGGACACCCTGTATAGATCTGGGGTCACTACAATAGTTTGTTGATGGTCCTAAATTTCTGAACTGGATAGTTAGTATTTCCTATCAAATATAATGATGATTGGGGTGCATACTTACATAACTGTAACGTGCCAATTTTTGGCTATCGTCACTTTAATGCAAGTTTTGGATTTGTGTTATTATTTGTAAATATATTTACATTACTTGGGTATATTTAGGCATCCTTTTTATTCAATAATTAAATTTTGGTGGATATATCGATACTTTCTCCTTAGTGTATATAATTACGAATACCCGTGTATATATTTTTATCGTCTATAATGGGTGTTTAACCACATCAGTTTTGTTTTACACACCAAAATGGATTCACCTGAGATGTTATCTTTAATTAATTTATCAGTTTCATCACATATTACTAGACACAGAACAGAATTCCACTATACGATACGACATACAAGTGTATTGTACATATCTCCAATTATCAACTTATAACACTGTGTCCTTATTGATATTGATTTGCATCACTGTACAGGGTGGTCCACTCATGATGATCCTATACCTTATCTCGAAACCTGTGGCAGTCGCAGAAAAAGTTAAGTACCACAGTTAAATGGGAAGTAATGAATTTTTGTGTATACAGGGTGTTCAGTTTTGCTTGGATTGAAACCAACTTTTTTGTTTTAAATGTAATACCCTATACATTATAGCATATTCGTATTCTGTACTAAATTTGGAATATTTTTTATTAATATATGTATACCAAAATTCCTTACAGTTTTTGAGTATTTCTTGTTTAAACTTTTTTTTGTGAAAATTGTGAAAATTTACAATGTTGAAGCTGAGTTGAATGTGAAATAATTTTACATATCAATCAACGGATAGTTGTACTAATATTTTTTAGTAAATTTATTGCTTAATAATCTACAGGGTGTTGTGAATAATATGCCCAAAATGTCAATTTTCAAACATGAATATCTTATTTATTTTAAATAGAACACCCTATATATTTTATTTTTTCATGATTCTGCATGCGAACGTCTATCATTTAATGTATATATGTCATATTTCGAAACTCTGTAGTTTTGAAGTTATTGACAATTTTCTACCTTACTTGCCATTAAATGCCATTGAAATAGTAAAATTCAAAGTTAGCTGTATTTATCAAATGCGAATCTAGCATTGTTGTTGTTGACACTTACAGATGTATATTAATTTGCAGTTTATATTTGTACAAATCTGTTAAGACTACAAACATCTGTGCATAATAATAAAAAAAAATAGAGAAAAAAAAATTTCATCAGTTAGCTCAACTAACACAGGACATGTAAAAATAAAAGAGAATGCTAAGGCTATTTGTCTATTAAAAAGATCCTTATACACTTAAATGCACGCTTGCTTGAATTAATTAGATTGAAAGGTAAAGCATTAAATACTTCAACAACATTAAAAGAAAACGATCTTTCAAAAAGATGGGTTTTATGTAAAGGCATACTCAGCAAACCTTTCTGCTTATGTTGACATTGTACACGTCCGTTCTGTACCGAATGTTGTTCTAAAGGCAACTAGGAGTCTTATTAAGAATCAACCTATGAGCAAAACAAGCCGATTTGTCATATTCAGCCACTGTAAATCTCTTAGCTTATGTGATATATGATCATATTTACTTAAACCATATATTAGTCTAACACATGAATTTTGAACCATTTGGATGCGCCTAATTTCCACATTTCCGTAGATAAAACGAAATAATACTAAATAATCAACAAGTTTAATTTTAGCTTGACGTGGTATTAAGTATCTATTCATGTACAATTTTCTTAAGTTAAAATACGCCTTTTGTATACACTTGCTAATATGGTCCTTAAAGCGTAAATTATAATCCATAAGTAAACCTAAATTACGACCCATGTCTTGCGGAGATAAAATATCGTTGTTCAAAGTTAAATTAATTGCAGATAGAACTTTTTCCCTAGCACAAGCTTTCACAAAAACTACAATTTTCTTGAATTTTTTAATTTATCAACAATGATTGTTTAATAGAGTATTCAGACAATCTGCCAAAAAGAAAACTGGCTCTCAGACTGGTAGCGCCATCACTGTAACCCAAATAATGTAATTTGGCAAGCAAACGTTGATGATCGACCATCTCAAAAGCTTTAGAATAGTCATGCAGCTCAAGTATTGTTACCATATTAGAATCCATTGTTTTCAAAATGTCGTCAGTGATACAACCAAGAGTGGTAGAGAAGCTATAATGAGTTCTCATAAAATAATATTACTATCCAAGTAGTCACGGATTTGACTCTCAATAATTCTGGACGCAGATCTTTAAAACTACCAGGACACGATAATTTAGGAAGCGGTACAATCTGTGCAATTTTCCATGCCGACGGATAAACTTCTAAGCATAAGTCAATAATATGCAATAGAAAAGGTGACAAATGTAGACAGCATAACTTGACCATGTGAATACTAATCCCATCTGAGCCTATACTATTCGATTGTATAGCCTCCATAGCAAAACTTAAATCCTTCTCCGGCGCCAAAGCAAAAGTAAAAGTGTTAGATAAATCCTTAGTTACATTACTTAGAAGTGATTAGTAAGACTTTGGTCAACCGGTGGCTTATTTTTATTCGTTTCATCCAAGAAGTAATTGTTTTATTTACATCATTTAGTAACTCAGAATTACCGCAATCCTTCATTTCACTATGAATTTCAAGTGAATTCATAGCCGCCCATAAACTTACCATGAAATTAAAATAATTGCATTTAGCACTTCTGATTGCATTAATTGTTAAATTACGTACATGTTTATATAAATCCCAATGATCAGATTGTTTAGTACGTTTAAACTTCAAAAGTTATAAGCTTTTTGATATTACCCGTTAACCGTGGAGCTCTAGGTTTAATGGTGCGTATAGTTCGGACGGGTGCGAAGGTATTGAACAAATGAAGAATGAAGAAGTTCTAGTTGGAGTATCAATAATTTGCTTCAGCCCAAACGTTTTAATTTTGAAACATTGTTATTAATGCTGTGTAACAACCCATTTTGAGTTGTATTAAAATATACTGTAATTTAGGTTCTTCATTGGTTTAGTTGTAAATATAAGAAAAATTTTAATTATTTTTGCATTATAGCTATGAGGTAGGCAACTTAATTTGCATTTTGGTGTAACTTAAGTGCATATCTTCTTAAGGGTATATACTTCTTAAAGGTTTATACTCCTACTTTAAATTATTTTTCTGCTCAAATATTTTCGCGCAATACATCATCGTTGACTTAATTCTTTGCGCAAATCTTTTCGAGCACGGCTACATCATCTAATTTCAAAGCATGCATTTTTTTTACTTCCTGATGAATGTTGTGTTGGTAGGAAGGATTTTTTTGGGTTTCCACCTAAATTTTGTGAAAGTGCCATTGATTTGATGGTAAGATATTTTAACGCATTATACAAAAAATTAAAACATTTGCTCTTTTCAGGTACTTTTATGTTCTTTTATTTTTACTTTGATTTACTTTTATTACCATTTAAGTAGGCATTTAATTTTACTGTTGCGTACGCTTTCATTTTATGATTGCAATTTTTTAATGGAAATTTCAAGAAATGCAATAAATATTAGTTTATTCAATTTCAAGAACACAAATTTATCAGAAATAAAATGGGTGTGATTGACAACATAAAAGCATTGTTATTGCAATATACTGCGCAACATTGACACAAGGATTACGTCACTGTGGTTTGCATTTCTGCATTATTTTTTATAATACCAGGGGTTCTCAAGAAGATGTATTATATTTTGTAACAGGTATTTAATGTTTGATGATTTTTTAGTAATTTAAGGCTATTTTTAAGATATATTTTATTTAACCCTATCATTTTAACTGTTAATAAACATAGTCTGTATATTTTTTATTATTTTTTACATTTTGATAGAATTTGTATTGTAAACAACCTCGGTTTAGTCATTCCGAGCATTATTAAAAATAACTTGGCGTCCGAGATCAATTTTATTAGCGTTACATTGCAATTTTTTTTATATTGATGTTCAGTGGAAGTAATCTAGCAGAATTTGTGGTGTTTAAGCAAATCAAAAAATTGAATCGGCCTACTTTAAACTACCGACTGGGACAAAGGCATTATTTTTGGCGAATGGTTTGTATCTCGAGTTAGTTTAACGATGTGTTTTTGGAGAAGTTTAAGTAAATTTAATGTAAATCGCTAACTCAGCTCCATGAAGCTCACGATCTTTTCTTATAAACCTGTAACCAGCAATTTTGAAGCTATCACTACTTACTCTTTGATTTAGCCAAGTTTCAGATTTGTGAAAATAATCGTATTCTAAAACATGTTCCTTAAAACTATCAAAACCTGTATTGATTGACCTAATATTAAAATGAGCTATTTTAAAAGACACGAATTATTATAAAAAACAGAAGGGAGAAGGAAAAATTTTATTCCGAGAACGAAAACCGGCACTTGTTGCTGGACAGTGCAAGGTGCTAACACATAAATTAAATTAAGGAAACTAACATGCTTAATTCTAATACTAACTAAATAAGGATCATTGAGCTGGACCACGATTAAAGACCAAATGAATTAAATTAATATTAAAAATATTTAAGGAAACCAAAAATAATTATTTACGTAAACAGTAACAAACATTCGTAAATAAACCAAGCCTCGAGCAGGTGTGCATATAAACAAAACCAAAATACATTGGACGTTCACGACGTATATCAAATAAACTTGCCTATAATAAATGAGTAGATTATGTTCTGTTTAGATTTTGCATATTTGAAATGCAAAACCCTTTTATTCATTCCAAATACTTATTTAGTTGCAGAAATTTTTAGTAGATCTTCCATAGCATTATTAATCGAATAAACGGTAGCAGTAGAACATTTTCGCAAAAAAGTTTGCCATTCCTAACTCACAAGTATTTAAAGTCATTATTTCTTCCGAATTCATTGCACTTATTCAATAAAATTTTATTAGACGTGGTCAGAGATTCCTGTAGGTAGATTGGTTTTTCGGGGTACCATTAAAACCACGTGCATTCAACAAATCAGTAGTTGTTAAATTTCGTATCTCCTTTTTGGCTTTGATGAATGCTTCTTTATCAAATCTACGCACGAATTTAATGATTAATCGATTAGGTTCACCTAATTTACGTGAATGTATGCGATGACACATTTCAGGTGAAATTTTATAATTGATAGCAGAGCCCAAGTACATCACCCACGCAAAAACATCTTCATTGGATATATCGGGCAATTCGAATACTTTTACTGTATTTCTACGACTATATCATTCCAAATCATTTAATTTAAGATTTAACACTAGATTTTGTTTTTTTAAAGAATCGTTTTCGTTAGTGAGAAGATAAATTTTAGACATGCAATCAGTGATTCGCGCGTCCTGCTCTTTTAACATGCGGTTCATATCACTGCCAGTGCGAAAAAGATGTATAGATATGTCCATCGTTTTTAATCGTTTCATAGTGTCTTTAATCGTTGGTTCAGTGCACTGCTTGCAAACGCAGCTTGTAGAATTTTGATCACTGGATAACCCCGCACATTTTTGATGCCACAGATCATTGCATTCCATGCACGAAACCAGTTGTTGTTGCGACGACCTTGTTACAGTTACAATGCTGAAATTTGCATTTATCACCTATTTTTTATTAACAATACAATGTAGAAGGTTATGACTTATATTATAATTCCAACACACCGTTATAACATAGGAAAAGGAAAAGGCCGCGTATTTCATTCCCTCCCCAAGGGGAAGGGCGGGCTGCCCGAGTTTTCCGAGCTCCTTCAGCTACAATCATGGATTCCCAGCATACATACATACATTACGGATATATGCATGGTGCGATTAAGGATGGTGTGGTCAGGATAGGATCGGAAGTAACGGAGTTAGGGTTCTGAAGGCGGAAATACTACCCCAGCATTCGCCTAAGCAGCTGCACATGGTGTGAATATACGCAGTGACCATGCCGCTACATGTGTATGAGGAAAACCCCCTGAAAAAACCTCATACAAGGTAGACGGTAACGGGAATCGAACTCATTGCCTCCCGAATGCTAAGCAGATCGTGTCACCACTACGCTACCAGCTCTGTATGAATCAATCACTATATGGTGAAACAGGCATTTACGTAACTAAAACGTAATTATTTAATTTATTGATTATTTTAATTTATTAACTCATACAGCACCAGACACCATTCTCAAGTTTATACGGCCATTCATTAGCGTGACACTGAGTGCAACGACACGATCAATTATCGATGAATTTATATGAATGTTACATCGGAAATAATAAATCTCCATCTTCTGCATTAAGGGAGTACCGCAGATTGTATCCTCAAGATCGAGTACCGACTAAGACAATATTTTCAAGAATTCAAAGGGATATCCAGGGTGGTTAATAAGAAAATAAACTGTACTAAATCAGTGCTGAACGACAACAAGCAATTGGATGTTCTTCTATACTTCCACGAAAATGAAAATTCTTAAAGAGATGCTTCTAGAGATATCCCAAATAGTAAAACAAGTATCCAGAAAACATTAGCAATTAATAGTTACGATCATTGTAAATTTACTCCTATGCAACAACTATCAGCAGCAGATTTTGAAAGTAGATTCAGTTTTGCAACACTATGATGGATAAGCAGTTTGAAAAGGAAGAAAATCCTCTGGATCGACGAGGCGACCTTTAATACTGCTGCTATATTCAATAGGAAAAATTCATATTATTGTTCTACAAGCAACGAGCACAGATTAAAAAAATTCAACACCAGGGACATCAAAGTGCGTATGTAAAGTGCGGGATTATTTGTGATCGTGTGATTGGGTCAAAATTTGGAACCGAACTCTTAATGGACAAAGATTTTATCGGTCATTTTAAACAAAAGATGTAAGGGATGCATCATTAGTGCATTAATGAATAATTCATAATCAAAATTCTTAAAGCTTCTGATTTTTTTGAAATTAGCTTGAATCCTGTTAGATGTTAAATCTAAAGTACAAAAAATTAAAGAATGATCAGAAACAGAATGCAAATCTCTTACACCTTATTTTCAAAACAACTGATTTCAGATAGTATTATGAAATCAATTAGAGTAGTGGAGTGTTTTGTAGTTCTAGTTGGAGTATCAATAAATTGCTTCAGCCCAAACGTTTCTAATACGTTGAAAAATTTTGAAACATTGTTATTAATGCTGTGTAACAACCCATTTTGAGTTGTATTAAAACATACTGTAATTTATGTTCTTCATTCGCTTAGTTGTAAATATAAGAAAAATTTTAATTATTTCTGCATTATAGCTATGAGGTAGGCAACTTAATTTGCATTTTGGTGTAACTTAAGTGCATATCTTCTTAAGGGTATATACTTCTTAAAGGTTTATACTCCCACTTTAAATTATTTTTCTGCTCAAATATTTTCGCACAATACATCATCGTTAACTTAATTGTTTGCGCAAATCCTTTCGCGCACGGCTACATCATCTAATTTCAAAGCATCCATTTTTTTTACTTCCTGATGAATGTTGTGTTGGTAGGAAGCATTTTTTGGGTTTCCACCTAAATTTTATGAAAGTGCCATTGATTTGATGGTAAGATATTTTAACGCATTATACAAAAAATTAAAACATTTGCTCTTTTCAGGACAAAGATTTTATGATTTGTTGGTGCATGAAATACAACCCTTAATCGATGGATTACCAAATCGCATAAGAGAAAATATTCTATACCAGCTGAATAAAGAGCCTTACAATACTGTGACCTCAGTCGTCCAATACTTAAATAATAATTTTGATACTTTAATAGGGAAAAACGGTACTGTACTCTGGCCTTCTCGAAGTCCAGACCTAACACCTTGTGATAACTTTTTGTGATGGTATATAAAGGAGCAAGTTTACAAAGACAGATGTGATAACGTGGACGAATTGAAAAGAAGAATATGACAAGTCATCCAAAATATAAATGGGCCAAACGCTGTAAGAAACGCTATTAGTAGACTTCAAACTGTATATACGATATGCATATTAAAGGAAGGCGGTTATGTTGAAAATTTGTTATAAAAAATTGAAAATGAAATTAGTTATGTTCTGTTATTATTAATGGTTTTGTTAGGGTATTGTTCCCGTCGTATTCTACTTCACATTTAGCATATTTCTAGGAGCATCTCTTCATACAACAACAATCACCAAAATCTGCTGCTGATAGTTGTTGCATAGGAGTAAATTTACAAGGATCGTAACTATTAATTGTTAATGTTATCTGGATTGTTTTTACTAATATTTGGTATATCTCTAGAAGTATCTCTTTGAGAATTTTCATCAGTTTCATGGAAGTATAGAAGAGCATCCAATTGCTTGTCAGCGTTCAGCACTGATTTCGTACGGTTTCTTTTCTTATTAAAGACTACACCACTCTGGAAATCCCTTTGAATCCTTGACAATATTAGTCAGTACTCGATTTTGAGGATACAATCTGCGGCACTCCCTTAATGCTAAAGGTGGAGAGTTATTATTTCTGTGGTCCATTTAGTTTTCTCAGAAAAAAAAAATTGTACTATAAATCAGGGACGTGATTTTATTCGTTTTTAGCGCATTTTTGTGGGTGGTACCTATTGCGCATCGAAGAGTACATGTCTTTAATATTAAATAATATCAAATTAATTATTCAATTAACATTAAATGTTGATACTTTGATTATTGCACTTTTGATTTCCATATTACATTTAATGGCAAGTAAGCTAGAAAATTGTTAATAACTTCAAAACTACACATTCGCGAAATATGACATATAAACATTAAATGATACATTCGTATGCGGAATCATAACAAAATAATATATATATATATATATATATATATATATATATATATATATATATATATATATATATATATATATATATATATATTTAGAGAGAGAGAAAGTTCTATTTAAAAAATAAGATATTCATTTTGGCATATTATCCACAACACCCTGTAGATTATTAAGCAATAAATTTACTAAAAAGTATTAGTACAACTATCGGTTGATTGAAATGTAAAATTATTTCACATTTAATTCAGCTTCAACAATGTACATGAATGTAAATTAGTTTTTTTAAATACTGCATTTTCACAAAAAAAAGTTTAAACAATAAATACTCAAAAACTATAAGGAATTTTGATATACATATGTTAATAAAAAATATTCCAAATTTAGTACAAAATACGAATATGCTATAATATATAGGGTATTACATTTAAGATAAAAAACTTGGTTTCCAAGCAAAACTTAATACCGTGTATACACAAAAGTTACAAAAACAAAAAATTCATTACTTCGCATTTAACCTTTGTATTTAACTTTTTTCTGTAACTGCCACAAGTTTCGAGATAAGGTACAGGATCATCTTGGGTGGACTGTACACTACAAACATTATTAAATCAAGTTAGTAATTAATTTAAATACCACGTATATTTAGTACTTAGGTTGTTCGTATATTTAGTACATTTAGTAATGCAATATTTTTATTCTTTATTATTTATCTTTGTACACTGCTTAAGTTATGTTTTTCATAATCGTCCTACAATTGGATTTAATTATTCTGTTGGACAATAAATGCTATTTATTCAACTTTTATCTAAATAAATTTTTTTATGCGCAACGCGAACCTGAGTTCATTTCGGGTCCGCCTACCTTACAACTTAAGTTGACTTTCCTGCATAAGGTATGCAACTGTTTTTAATTACCTTTTGTGTTAGTTCATTATATCTAATGGGGAAAACCGTCCCTTGTGTTAAGAAACTCCCTCCCTTTGCATTAAGAAAATTTCGTATCGTGAGATTAAAGATATATATTTCATATTGAAGAAAGCGTGGTGGATGACGGCATGTAGTCAAAATGTCGTGCATGATAATGCAATATCTTTATCTTGAAGAAAAGCTTGAAATGGAGATACCTTTTTGTTTTTGTGTGAATGAATGTAAAAGGAGGCAATGTTACGCCTGCTTTTAGTTACGTATGCTGTTAATTACGCCCACTTTAGTAACCACAACACCTGTGCTCGTTGCCCTGGTTCGAGCATATATTACGTTTACTTTCACATTATTGAGCTGAGCTGGAAATTAGCTTACTTTACCTGCTGTACTTCCTTATCGTATCGTCAAGCAATGAAGTTCTCGACCGCAATACTTTTCGATGTAATGTATTAAATTTATTTTGAGTGTATAACAAGCCAGTACGTATCCTTTTAGTGCAAATTACGTTTGTATTAAATGGAAAAATTAGATACATTGATTTAAGAACATTGAAGTAAACCTAGTCTAATATTGTTGCGGAAGTTTTGATACTACAACAAAGTAAACTCTGTTATTACATTGAAGTTATACAGTTTCATTTCATCTTTCATTTTGAAATAATTCTAAAGATAGATTATTTGTATAGTTTAGTTATCGTTTAAGAGTTAGTTAAGTACTGTTATTTACTTTTATGCTGAAATTAATTAGCAGACATTATTTTGTTTTGTTCAATATATACAATAAATACAGTTATTGTGTTATTTGATAAGATTGCATGTGGTGTGCAACTACAACTTTCTGATTTTTTGTTGTATTTTAACCATTTAACTTAATAAAGGAATGAGTGGGGCCCGACTTGCTTAACTGATTAAGCTATGGAGCACATTTGTGTGTTTTACTGGCCTTTTCGCAACAGAAAAAGATTTATTTACCTTGTGATAAATGTATTATACCAGATTTAAATTTAGAAATTACAGAAATCCAAAATACTTTTGATGAAATTTTTACAGCTTTAAGTAATAATAAATTACCTCCTAAACTTAACGATTGTTTAAAATTTAGATCTCGTTTAATACACTTAAAGAGACGAATAGGTTGTTGTCCATTTAACGACGACACAAAATCAAGTAAAGAGAAATTCATTTCAGATTTATGTTTGATTAATGGTATTTTATCGGAACGTGCAGATGTAGACAAACGTCCAGATGCTTCAGTTGTTACATTTCATGATACTTCCTCAGTTTCATTTAGTCCAAAACAAGTTAATTGAATTAAATTTTCAGGAAATCATTTTCGTGAAAGTGTTATTGGCCCGGTCAAAGTAGACGAAAAATTAGTGGCGAATTTTCAATAATTCGCATAGAGCTATAACAATTGGCACAGGTACACTATTACAAATAAATATTTTCCTCGTGAACGGTAAGTATTTGAAAGCTTACAGTACGTCTCGTCCAAACAGTGCTTCTTCGCATGACGGTGTTGACAACCTTTGTGTATATTCTTTACGATATTGAATTGTTTTTCTTCTGAGTCTGTCTCGTTTAATCACGATTATAAGTGCCGGATAGCTGCGATATAAGTGCCTATAAACTAGTCAGCACCTTGAGTACGACGTTTGATCTTTTTCTCTTATGATAATGGATAGGTTGAAACAGAAGCTTTAATAATCCCTCCAGTTTACCGATATATTTTCTAATAGACATAACGTACATCAATGTATTACCGGTAAATAAATCCAGGCGTTTGGAAGCAATTGGTCATCGTTAACTCGTCACAAATGTTTTACAAAAATGTATTTAATGACAGTGGCTTGGAGTTTCCAGTAAAAGGTAAATTCCATCTAAAAACCAATATGCTTTTAGCAACGACAGTTAAAACAGAAGTATTTAAATTTGAATTACTTGTACGCGTCTAAACATTTGCCATTAGTGGTTAAACTATGGCCTGGAGAGTCACTATTGATTCTGGAAAACAATCCTTCTATCTAGTGTTTCATACTTATATTGAATTAACGCAACATTTAGAAATAAGTTTTCTTTAATATTGATGTCTACAAGTTTTGGATCAGAAATATTAATTTGTCCCAACAAATGATTAACCTTGATTTCCATAACTTCTGAAGTTTTCGCAGAAAAGTTAAATTCAATGTCATCCAACAATTTTTTCAGCTTAATTTTTGCTACTTTAATAGCTACCTTATCCGTACCGAATCCAAACGAGTGCTGTGGATGGTGAGAGGTTTTTCCAAAGTTTTTTTCATAAAAAAAATGTGCGTAATAAATAACGAAAAGCCACAAATACACACGAAAAAGATTCTAACACCTAAGCACGCTATTTTCTCAAAAGACTACCTTATTATAGCGCTAGAAATATTCAAATAATAGTCACGAGGGATAAGATGAAGAATGGGTGTATAATGAAGGAGTGTAGTGAAGAAAAGACGATGGGAGATAGGTATAAAAGTAGTACACTACGTTGGTTTGGCCACATCGGAAGAATTAACAACTCAAGATTAACCAAGCTAAGCTATGTAGGTGGAGTTAGAGGTAAGGCCGGGTCTGATAGACCGCGTGAAACTTGGATAAATTCAGTAGAATGTATGATAAAAGAAAGATATGGAGTTTTAAAAATAAAAGGTCATGTCAGAGACAATGTATGGATCTTGCGGAAGCTAGGGAGGTATGAAGGGATAGAAAAGCTTGGAGGAAGGTTTAAAAATAAACGAGGTAGGAAATTTTTTCCCAACCCCACAAAGGAATGGCGTTATTGTTGTTATATTATGTTATGTCTCAGTCATTGGATGCCAAGCTTTACGATTTACAGGTGGAAACGGCCATATAATTCGTGTAACAGATAAGGTGATTCGCCGGCAGCTTAGTTAGTTTGGGCATAGGTATAAAGTTGGCGTTTTGCAATAAAACAACATGAATTAGTCGAAAACCTAGTGGACCAAAAGACGTCTCTTTATTTGGAATGTCTAGATAACGGTACAACGCACAATATACCCAGCTACTCAGTAAGGAACGTGAAAAACTCACAACGATATCAACGGCTTATCTGTAGTGTAAAATAAAGCAATCATCTGGGTTATACCACCCGTTACTTGGCTACACACAACGTGCATATATGATATTTGTGTTGTATTTGCTTTATGTTTTTAGAATAATTAGATACAGATACCGCCTAAATGACGATAAATTTCTATCCAACCTGCATTGATTCTATTATCAAGAATTTTCTGCCTTTCACCAACGATATCGTTCAGTTGTAAAAAGATTTGTTTTCTTTAGTCAATGGTGGACATTCTGAAGCTTTACTTACCTTTTTTTAATAATTGAGATCCTGAACAGGCTAAGTTTAGCCTAAGGTGCAAAAGCATTCCTTAGGAGAATGGGTAGGGGATATTGAATTGCCAAGAGAAGCCAGTGCTTAAATTTCTTGATATCATAAGTGAGAGGAAAACAGGAACTCGGAAGTTTCAGTGTTTAGAAGCCATGTAGAAGAATGTGGATTGCGTCGGTTTGGTGGAGATTTGTAGTACATATTTATAATGTGAATGAGCAAACCGAGTATTCTTAGCAAAGGTGGCCCGTAGTAGTATCAAAAAATGTATAAACTTGTGACGCAGAAGCAGTGTAAGCTTAAGTAATGGACTAGAAGTTCGATAATTCGCTTACTTTTACGGCGAACAATAACTACAATGTGCTAATAATGCATTAACCGAGTTGCTTTTTAATTAATTGCACATAAATAAATGAACATCTTACTTTAAGGTACCACGTCCTTAGATTTATGCAGTATTCCTTTTGATTGACTCAAAAGCGATTTGATCGGTATTTTGGTAGCTTCCACCTAATTACAAGATTTCTTCTTACAAAAACAGTAAGGGAATATTCAGTGCACTAATCATCTCAAACATACAGTATACAGTTATACATTTATTTAACCGCAAACTGCGAAATCACTCCGATAGTATAAACAAAGCACTGCAGGAACACTAAACTTCTCTATCGGAATCTTAATCACTTACGTAACGAAAATTGTCCTCAACCACAAATTTAACCGATGATGTAAATAAAAATACTTGGATATCCACAAAACATGAGGTTAAGTTTACGATAACTTCATCTTCTGGCTACCTCAGATCAACTTCCACTTTTGATCTCCTTACTTTCTGACCTTTTAATGAGACCTTACGTACTTATTAACCAATGCGAAAGCTCAAAATAAAAACTATAACAACAAATTCAATGAGACACTTTACGGAACTGTAGGCCGGCAGATACAATAAAGCTGCTGATTCGACGAAACTACTATTTTTAACTAGGTTAGTCTTCCAAGCTGCAACCACAGGTGGTTTAATGAACTTATATAGACACATTATCTTTAAAGAACAAATGAATTAATTACGCTAGAGGCACGGAAAAACTTCAAAATTGTTAGAATACGCTCAATTACGATATTAGATTGCAACAAGTTTGCCGTCGTTTTTATAAACGGTCTGAAAATTGCAAATTGCATAGTCACGATAATCATACTTATAAAAATGATTGTTTTAAATCTAATAACAGGAAATAATACAGCTTTTCTCATAAATCTTTACAATCATCGCGATTTTACGGCTTCAGTAGTTAAACTATTTTTTACCAAAGCTTCAAAATTTTAACTGTATAATGCGTTGTAAACAAATTCGTTTTCCTTAACAAACAATAAAATAAATTACTTGAACGCAACCAATGCTACACCTAAATCAATTTTGTAGGAAAATATTACAAAAAATACATATCTGAGAACTCAAATTTCATCCACTCGTGACACTGCATCCAGAGTTTATACATTGTCTTTTTCTTATGGAAAAGAATACACTGAAACAACAAAACATAGGTTTAATACTAAACTACAGAATATATAAAATTTTGTAGATTGAGCCCACCAGAAAGGTCTGAAGTAGTTGAACGTGCCTAAAATAAATTAGTTCAAAACGTTTAGTTTGGTAGTATGGAAATTGTATCAACGCGAACTCGTTATTATGGTGGCTTACAACTGAAAACAATTAAGATGTTTTGGCATCATGTGATTCAAAACAAAATCTTAATTTTGGCTTCTCTTCGCTGATAACAATTATTGTAAGAATAAACGGTTTTATTCACAATGTTAACATTAATCTATTACAGAAACTGAGAAATATTTAAATAAACCGAAAGCTATGTTAAGATTAGGTAGTATCAGCCAAAGCCGTTTTTCAACTCAACCTCTAAACTAAAAACAGGGTTCTAATTACGAAAATATTTAAGACAGGGTAATTCCTTTACCTGCATTATTTACTGTTTAATGTTTACCTATACAATGCGAAACATTTCGCACTATTACTTTAATTATACGACGTAATTTTTATTTCACAAAATAACAGTATTTCTAGTATGTTAATTTTGTATCAAAATACTTCTTCGTGAGAAGTGGAAAAGAAAACTAAATAACATGAAAATGTAAACTTTCACCATTATCACACATAATAAAATGCTTATACAATCTAAACGTTTCGATAACACTTACAGTTATCTTCGTCAGTAGTAATATCTGTTAAAAATTTTTGTAAACAATTTTGTCAAAGTTGAAAAATTAAAACATAAACGTCAGCCTGCTTTTAATATAACAGTTTAAGAAACGTATAAAGCCAACAATAAAATTAAATTTTAGTAAAGAATAACTAGGTCATTAAAAATTAAATATTGTTAAACTGCCTTAAAGATGACAAATCAGAACACTCTTTATGGCGAAAGCTAACAATGAAAAATGTCAGCCAAAAACACATTTAACCAAATTTAACCAAGTTATGATGTAAGTGTAAAGTTGTGAAAAACTTCAATTTGAAAATGATAGAAGCATTCACAAATTTAAACATCACATCAAATAAAATAATCCAGTTAAATCTAACAAAGAGATATCTGTATCAATAAGTGCAAGTGTTAATGAAAAGCATAATGTAATTTGTAATTTTTTATTTTAATCTTAATTTCAACTACTTATGTTAAATTGTGGTAATTTAACATATAATTGGTAAAGCATTTGCTTCAAGGTCTAGGAAAAACATCGAATATTAACTTAGGTGTGTCGTGTGCAAACGGAAGTAAACGCGAGATCAAATGCGAAATTCTCAATTTCGATCGTAACGTTTATTGAAACGTAGTTACAACCTCATTTAAGATTATGTACGTAATCTGAATAAGCTTGAAAATTTAAGCTGTTTCATATTTTTATACTAGCTAATTGCAAACTCAAATGTAATTACACGAAACTTATATTGACTACTAGCATTAAATTTGGTTCAAAGCTTTAAATCCATCAGTTTCCCTTCCGTTTAATTCCAAGATAGACTCAGTGAATGTTATCTAACCCTTGATATGATTCGTAACGCATATGATAGCAATTAATCATCAATGTTTGCTACTGGTGCCCTACTATTAGAGAGCTTTCGATTTCGCTACAACTTCATATTAATACCCCTTTTGTAAGTAAATTAAATAACATTGAACGTGAATGAAATGTTTCTTATATTGACATAAATGGTATGAGATTAATTTGATATTTTGTGCGCGGTAAAGAAGGTAACCTGATAGTTACGAAAGCTGATTGTAAAACAGCTTCGGATCTCCATTTATGTGTATTTAACCCGGATCCGTAATAAAAGGGTATATGGAAAAATGCTTTTTAATCGAGAATTTGACGGATGCATTTACAAACTTGATATTTGATTTTTGTGGCAACTGCAAAACGCCTTCATTAACTAAAATAGTAAGTGTTGATATATAAAGGAAAAGACCACTGACGAAAATCATATTACATTATATGCCAACGTACATAAAGTTTTCAACTACCATTCGCGGTTTTATGAAACAGACATTAAAACCGGACCTCCAATTTAAAACCGATTATTTGTTATCCGGATCTCGTATATGTATACCACATTGAAACATTATATATTAATACGTTATTTATTTAAACACACTTGAGAATATGCGATTTACAAACATACAGTGTAAATAGGCCATTTATACTTACATTTGGACTTAATTAACCTTGTAACGTCCCCCAGCTACCGAAAAGCGTAATTTGAACTTATTTGCAGGAATGTAAATTCAAGAACACAACAATCGCTAAGTGATTTATCTTGACTTGACTGACAATAATGTTACTATTACTCAATTACTTTGACTTTCCTGGCACTAATAAAAACGTTATAATTTATTTACAAGTCTGATATTTAATTACTCGCAAACCTCAAATCTGATCAAACGACGTAGCCGTCTAGTGGTAGGTACGTTGTGCTATCTGAATTAGATAGGATGGATGAGGTAAGTGTGGCATTAAGGGGGGTAGGTAAAAAGGAATGAGACTACTCAAATTAAAATCAACGAGCTTTGCGCAGCGGTGGTTCATCCTGTTAATATACTATTGTGGGAAAGAACAACCAATAAAACCCACTTTATTTATAAATAAGTAATTGCACAAGTACATTATTAAATCAAATAAGACACAAGAAAAAACAATGAAAGGGTTAAATATACAACAAAACACAATTAAATCAGGTTAAAGTGCGTACAAAATTATAACATTAAGAGAAAATGAATAAAAAGCAGTTTATTTTCACAGAAACAAAAAAAACACATGCACACGCACAATTGGGTTAAATATAATCAAAATAAAAATCATAATAAAAATCGTAATACCAAACATGTCGCCCTTTAAAATCAATCATGCCGGTCTAAGTAAGTATGCACAGAAAACAATAAAGCAAATTATGGTATACATAAAATGCAACAACAGCAAAATTGCACAGGTGATAATAAGGTAAAGGCAAGGACAAAAGAAAATAGACAAGGAATTTACACGTACCCAATTGTTTTGTGACCACCAAATCACAAAATACATAAGTCAAATTACAATAAATCACGTACAAAAAGAAATCAACTCGCAGTCAAATAATTCTACCTAACAGCTGACACAAAAAAAACTCATTAAAGCAAAGCCTTACAAGGGTAAATTATAACTAGATCACTACATCGTGACCGATATATAAATATGAGGGCGTTAGAAAAATACAGTGCTCCTTTCTCAGGTTACACATTCATCTATACAACAATAAAAACAATAAAAATAAAATTCTAGGTGTTTAATGGTCTGGCCCGGGAGTGTGTACGTACTTGGCAATTCCCTTTTACAATTAATAACCAAAGCGGTATCATGTACCCGTTCACCAGCCACCTCTACACAAATATAAATATAAACAACAAACAGCAATGCTAATTCGCACAAATACCAGAGTGAGAGGGTCCTGTACTGTCCTTTATTTTAGCAGATTTCAGCTTAATGAGCTCGCGTACGAATAAGTATTTAGTATGTTATCTAGGCTAGTAAAATGATTGGCTGCGAGCTTTCATTTATATAAAAATACCTACTTACACTAGAATAAATATTCCTTTAATTGATCACAGACACAAATCATTAACATACGCGGTTTAACTTCAAAAAGGGTGACTGTTATTCATAGATTAATATTTGAAAAACACATTACAACTAACCGCTTAAAGAAAAGACAACTTAGTGTTGGCGAAAATGTACACACAAAAATCAATCTGGCTCTATCGACACTCTAACTGTAACTAACTTTCCCCCGATTTCAAACCTAACTATCTTTACTCCCGCAATCAACCCCCATTTCTCAAAAGTAATATAAAAACAAGAAACATTAATTTACGTTGGAACAGCTTCATATTAACTATTGCACGACATATTAATTTTAAAAATATGCATTCGTCCGTAACAACCCTACATGTAGCTCTCGAGTTTCCAAGTAACAAACAAAGATATCTTTTGATCGCGGTCTGTACCGACACAATTAATTATTAAGCTAGTGACATTTTTACATTAAGAATCGGCTCATAAGAAATTACAATGATTCGTTACGACCCTTCAGTAAAGGATTCTTTTAAGCGTACACATGCTAGTCAGACCTCAAAACACATGTTTTTCAACCCTCAGCCAAATATTAGTTACAAACAGTCCCACATTTCTTACATAAAATATATAAATAAAATATTTAAAATATTTAACAAACGTTTATTATAATAGTAAAATTTTCGCGGTCCGCTACCTACAACCTCCATCTTCCGTTCCAGTTCAGATTAAAGGTTTTCTTTTGTAAAATTAGTAGTACTTAAAATGGCGCTTTTAAAATTAAAAAAATGTACATTTACATTAATCTTAAGACATGTATGAATTGGCATTGGAATTATGAATTCTTAACATAAATAAAACTAACAATGTATCTTACTCTAGGAGAATTGATGAACGATATAGTCTTCTTTCCATAGTTGTAACTTTCAAGAAGTTATTAATACATCGGCTGTTGCTCAACGTGAATCAACAATGTTGTTACAGGTTACAATAGATATTGTCTCATTCATGTTTTATCTCATATTTAATACAAATTGTGTAACATAAGGTATTTGACGTCACGAGATTTCAAGTTTACTGTAAATTCACATGAAATGGCATCTCATTATTTTTCTTCAAACTTTTATAATTCGTATAGGACAAAATAAAATAATTTACTTGCTAGTTCCAGGTGAGGTAAATAATTTGCATGAACACAACAATGCCCTTTAATTTTCTCGCTAATTAATACTTAATTAATAGGATGATCTATGTATTAATTACTTTATTTATATACAACTCGGCCTTGGCATAACAGCACTATAGTGAAATTGGTAACATTTCAATTTTACTCTTTGAACACAATATACAAAAATAACTACGTCCACGTGACGAGTAGAAAATGTTCGCATATTGCATAGATGTTCCCAAACGTACGAGAAACATAACATTTCCTTACACAGGTTAACACTGTTTATGAGTTCAACTGTTTAAATGTCCAAACAAAGAATTTGACCTCTTGGTCGGAAACGAAATTTGAATTCTAAAATGTATGATTTCCACACCAGCACGATTTTCGATTATTCTACTAATTCTACAAAATTACGTATCAAAACATCAGTTTATTGTTTCTCAAATTCTTTTACAACTTAACTATAATTTTAATACCAGACTTTCAAATAATTTGTGTGACATCAGATTTAAGGTTTTTATTAAAAGTTTTTTAGTTGATGAATTAAATTGAGCACCAACCGTGCATTAAATTATCCGTGAATGTAATTTCCGCATATGCACCAACTATGCAGTCCGTGCATGCATTAGTTGAACGAATTCACGTTTCCCCATCTTTTAAATTAAATTCTGACATTTCGTTTTGATTCGAATCTAAATTTTAATTATCTTAAATTTTACCCTTAAATTACTTAATCTCTGAAACGTGTAACGGTAAACTTCAATATTATAGACAATGCATCTGAACAAACTGGGTACCATCGAAAAAATTGTCACATATTGTCAATAGAAAAACTAAATTTAACACATAAATAGTTCAATTCACGTTCACTTCTTAATACAACCAAAAAAGTCGTCCAAGTAATTTCAAAGTGTACTAAAAATTAAAAAAAATGGTATAAATTGTCCATAAACACTATATATGCAATATTCTGTCGAACATACACCTTTAAATCCAATTTAAGTTGCTTTTCACACTTCTATAAAATTATCCAAGTTCGTAATATCACCCAATTCGGAAGCTGCGCTCATGGCTTTATAATTTTAATGTAATGCAATGTATTTTTTTAATATTTTAATTGCAAACCCCATTTGATTATAGGTTTGCAGTAAATGCATATTTTCATATTACATGCAACTTCTCCTAACACCCGGTTTCACGGGTTTTAATTACGTTAGATAAACTGTTACACTTCTGTTTAATTTTAAATTTGTTTTGAAATTTACACCAATACTTGATTAATCAATATTGCATATGTTGAAATTTTCCCATATTGCATATTCTAGCGAAACAAAGGTATATACTTCCCTTGCATAATATTTTAATATCAAACAAGTAAATAAAATAGGTTAAAACTGAAACTTTTAACGAGGTTTAAAGTGCACGGTATAGCGGCACGGCGCGTTCGTACCCTAATTAAATCTGAAGAGATTTATACACTCTCCTAATTACTCGAACCGTATAAAATCCTGTTAAAACATTTACTTTTCATGCACTGAAAATTCCTAAATCAATTTTTAATAAGTTTCATTAGAGTTTTTTACGGCAATTTTACACAAAGCTACTCTGAAAATTACATGTAAGATAGCTCTTGCAAAATAAGTTAAGTATTTAACAAAGTGGACCCTTTATTTCCAATTTTAAAGTTGAATTTACACGTACTGGGCGTGACAAACCCAACGGGATGTCCCTGTACGACTAGACTTTTTTGTTTAAACTTTCAAACATCAATAACAATAGAATCAAGGAAAGTAACCAGATTATATTCCATGGTTTTGGTTTTATCGTAACGGCGTGTTCTTCAGAAACAATCGGAAGTATAAGACAAAAAGAATTTACGCATCTGACCATTTCACAACGCGTGTCAATTAAATCAACTAAACGTCGATTGGAAGAAATAAACCTACTCTTGTTAAAATCCCATAACGGAAACGAACCACAAGTTCATACCATGACAAGAAAACGATTTCAATTCCAACAACAGTATGGATGGCTCTCTTCTTCTTCTTCTTCTTGTTCCACTCCTACCGAAGATTCCGCAACCAAGATATTCTTCTTCTACCCACGGAACGTTTCCCTTTAATCTTGCCTTTCATGATGTTTCTCAGCAGTGAGTATTTTTCCGATCAGAGGGTGCTAAGAATCCCCCGGTCATTGAAAATTGCGACTTGGAACGTAAGAAGTCTATACATATATATATATATATATATATATATATATATATATATATATATATATATATACTTTGCTGGAGTCGTGCTCTATCAACTGAGCTATCGAGGAAGCTACTGGCACCGATTCAATCTTAAACCGTACGTGCCCTACTTAGTTATGATGTTAGAAAATTTTCTATTGTAGTATCACAGTTACTTATGTTATGCTATGTGGCCTTGCATTTTGTCAGGTTTGTTACAATTACAACACATGACTAATTTGTAACCATATGTAATCTTAGATGTAAACCCACGACCTCTACTTTGTTAGAGACCAATTCTGGTTATAGCAAATAAGATTATAAATCAGTCATGTGTTGAAAGTGTGCAAAACCTGGCAAAATGCAGGCTCACATAACATAACACATGAATGACTGTGATTCTACAATAGAAAATTGTATAACATCATAACTAGTAAGATATATGCAGTTTATATATTGAACCGAGTGAGACTAGCTTCTTCAATTGCTCAGTTGGGACATTAATAGTATGTATATATATATATATATATATATATATATATATATATATATATATATATATATATGTATATATATATATATATATATATATATATATATATATATATAAGGTTAACCACGAATGGGACTTGAACCGACGATCTCTACCTTGCTGGAGTCGGGCTCTATCAACTGAGCTAGCCAGGAAGCTACTGGCACCGATCGATTCAATCTTAAACCGTACGTGTCCTACTTAGTTATGATGTTAGAACATTTTCTATTGTAGTATCACAGTTACTTATGTATATGCTATGTGGCCTTGCATTTTGTCAGGTTTGTTACAATTACAACACATGACTAATTTGTAACCATATGTAACCTTAGATGTAAACCAACGACCTCTACTTTGTTAGAGACCAATTCTGGTTATAGCAAATAAGATTATAAATCAGTCATGTGTTGAAAGTATGCAAAACCTGCCTAAATGCAGGCTCACATAACATAACACATGAATGACTGTGATTCTACAAGAGAAAATTGTATAACATCATAACTAGTAAGATACATGCAGTTTATATATTAAACCGAGTGTGACTAGCTTCTTCAATTGCTCAGTTGGTACGTTAATAGTGCTTCAATAACCGTCTTTTCGCTTTAGTATCAGTGAGTTGACATTTCATTCAAACAGTACAAAAAAATTATTTAATAAATGTGTTAATGTTCAATATAATATATTTAACTTGCTTAAGTTATTGTGTAGACATGTTCACCTTGGATTTCTTTGGGTCTGACAAATATAGGTTTGGCAACCTCGCTTTATTAGTTCATTTTTAAATTTGTGAGCGATCTCTCTATTTTCATTCACCAGAAAAAAATGTTTTATTGCGTTTCTTAGTTTAAAAACAACGCTTTAACTGCGCCGTCGCTTTGGTATGGTAGGCAACATTTAAATTGAGAGCATAAGTCACTTTATTTACATTGTCTTCACGTCGATATAAGGCTACAATCATTACGTGCCAAAATAATTGTGAATGTTATCCAATCTTTAATTATTTACCCATCTGTTGTTCCCAGTCTCCTTGACATGAACTTGCGGCTAAAGCTCGATAAATGCGGACCAATCACACGTGTCCTTGCTTGACAACTTCGTAGTTAGGTATAAAAATCTAAAATCTACGGTATAATAGGAAACAAAACATAAACAAAACTACTGTAACCTAACAGAAATAGATTATAGATACACAAAACTACAGTAACCTAACGAAAACATTACAATTACTGTAACCCAACAGAAAAAAAAATTGCATGAGCCCAGAATCGAACCTGCCTCAACCGCGTGTCAGACGATCAATAATATCACAAGACCAACCACGTGCTTTTCCATTTTGACGTTGAAACTGTTATTTAAACCATTTATTGACTATATATTCAAAACTATTTCCTATCGGTCCGCACTTATCGAGATTTAGGCGGAAGTCAAATCGATTTGATTTTGATCGTTCGTTACCTGCTTTATCGATACCAACATAAGTGCCGATCTAAGGCCAATCACTTAGGTATCTTCTGTGTTTACAAGTACAATTGTTCATTTATTTTAATTGTAACAAGTACAAGTACTCAAATTACTTAGATGTAGCTCATTAGTCTCAATCATGATAATTAATTATACCTGTTCTAAATTGAATTAGTTGATGCAGTAGGGAATGGTAGAGAATTATAATTTAATTATTTCTGTTCTAAATTGGATCAGTTGATGTGTACTGGCAACGCGAAACAGTAGATTACTTATCAATGCGGATGCAACTACTGAGATTTTATTTACCTCGATAGAATTCTATCTGATCTTGTTTAAACGCAACGGTTGCCCGTATCATAAACTTAAAAAGCTGTTGTAATCTGCTAACCTACGTTCTAGTTTGATTTTTGGACATTTATATACCGGATGAATACGAAATTGTATTTATCCAACTGAGACTATATGTTTGATTTGACGATGTACCATATTAGTTATTGTCGGTATACCTTGGAATCAGTAGGACCTGCGCTTACTGATATTCTTGTATTAATACTTAATTAAATTTTCTTACCTTTAATAGTTATTGTTTAGGGGTTATTTGTACCTTGACTGAACTGCACTGCTAGTTTATTTACTGTAACTGAAACTACAGCTCTGGCGTAGTTATTCTCTCTTTGCTTTCCTACTTAATTAATTGGTAACATACAGGATAGTTCAGAACCTTACAGCACTTTTAGAGCTTTTACTGAATTTTGGACATAACTTGGATCTTAAAAAACTACTTATGAGAGTTCTCATACTGGTTACCACTGCTTTAATCGCTTTTAGGATGTTTTTACCACCTATACACTTAGGTGGAAACTCTGTTCACCCAAAGAAAATGCAATGGATGAAGGTACATTTCCTAGTGGTTCTGTTTCACCAACGACGTCCATTTTAGGATCATATTTTAGAAGATCGTTAATTATCCTGGAGTTTTTATTTTAAATGTAATTTCTTATGAAACACTACGATTAAGTGTGATTTTTATTCATTGGTTTCATGAATAAACAATTATATCAATTAAATTAAAATATGTATTAATATTTTAGTGTGGTTTATTAATTTCATAAAGAAATAATAATATTAATTTCTGAGGGAGAAACTTAGGGTAAATTAAAACAAATGTTGTGGAACACTTCCTTTAAGTGATATCCTCCTTTCTTAGGTCCTTAGCAAGGGCGTCCGCAGGATTTTTTTTCACTGGAGACAAATAAAAATGTACTTCTGAAGTGAAAATAAAACAATAGAATATAAAAAAATTTATTAAACGGATATTTAAGTCGTAATAATATAAAAAGTTGTAAGTCAGATTTCACATGAAGTCGAATTTTTAAAAAGCAATTGCAGTCTTCTTGGTTCTCTTGCAAACACATCTATAACTTTTGTGATGAAATCATCTTTTTTATTTTCAATGTGATCCCAATGCGGCGAGATCATGCACAGAGAACTTAACCTGCTGTCAGTCATTGTACTTCTTAACCACGTCTTAGTTCTCCGTAGGGTGCTGAAATAGGTAATATCTACTTATAATTTGTCTAAATTAAGTGACAATTACTAAACAATACTAATGTTTTATTAGTATATTTTGAAAAAGGTAACGGTTTTGTAATAAATTCCCCTTGGCGACTTCCATGTGCCACACGTGGTCTAAATAGAACGCATAGGGCACCAGAAACAGATTTCGAGTAACACAGCCAAGGATAAGATTTCAGCCATTCAAAAACAAAGTCGCGTTTTCCGTTTGGGACGTCACTCTTAAAATTATACGTTTCATCTGGTTTCCAAGGGTTTGTTAATAACTTTAATAAAGTATCATTATTTATACTACGAGTGGTAATGTCAATAAAATTTCCTAGATCTAAAGCACTTGCGTGAACATCATTATGTTTGTTTGAAAGTTTTTCATCGTGACGGGAACAAGAAGGAAGATTTACTTCTGTACCTGTAGTTTTATTGTCGATTGCTATGTCATCCGTCTGATCTGTTTTTCTTCGTTTAGCTGAAGGAACACTATCACTTTCACTACTATTAAAATATTTTCTGATATCCATTTCTGAAGATTCACTGATTCACACAAACTATTCAGGCTTACGCGCTAACGTTCCGAAATAACAACGTACAACAATGGCGTTTACAAAATATAATTTTTCAGCAAGGTAATGCGCGGTCACATACCGCAACGGTTGCTATGGAGTTTCTAAATACTGCTAATGTTGATCGGCTTCCATGGCCTTCTCGCTTGCGAGACTTATCACCAATCGAACATTTGTGGGATACGGTAGGACGAAGAATAAATGATCTACAGCCACTCCCAAACAATGTAGATGCCCTTCAACCACGGATTTTACAAGCGTGGGATAGTATACCTCAGGTTATCATAGATTCACTCATTTCAACTATGCGTAATCGGGTAGCTGAATGTGTGAGAAACAGAGGAGGGTCGACGCATTATTAGTGTTAAGAATATTTGTATCTTTTATTAATAGGAATAAAATACACAAAAATTTCATTAAAATACATCAGTGTTTACTGTGTGTTCATTTATTTATGGCGGCCAGTATATATAATAATGAAACACCTCTTAAATTGGTGATACACAAACCCGGCTTAATAGTTTAGTAAAGAGTGACAGCATATTTTAGAATATACAAAATACAGCATGACTTACCTGCATTAATATTTATAATAAATGCATACAATGTTGCTGGAACACGTACGTTAATAAGTTCTACTAAAAATATTAACATTTGCTAAATCAACCATCTGTAAAGATACTAGAATTTACAAATAACGAAATCTTATACGCCTCAATTTATAGATAATAAATAAAGGCGCCGGTCGTCAAAAATAGCTTGTGATCAATACTGCTTTTAAACTGATACAAAAATAATTTATTCCTTCTTAAAAATAAACAGAGGTAAATGTATATATGTTATATAAACCCGTTCGATCATTTGTTGTAAATTATTATTACATCTTATTCACATGAAACATTGAAGGAAAATTCTAATGCCAAATTGGTCTACTATAGGTTCAGTATTAAAGAAAAAAGGCTAGCTTAATATTCTAGATAGTGGCATAATTTACTACCACATTATGTTTATAATCGAATACCTATCTTATAATACATTAAGCACTTAAACTGAGGCTTACCTATATTAAAACGTAGCTTTGCCCTTATGTTTAGCAATAGTTATCTTAGTTCTAGCGTTTGTTTGCATAATGCTTTATAAAATTAATTTTGCGTTCACTTAGAGTTAGTACTCTACATAACGCATTTAATATTAATAGACAACTACATACCCCTAAATTGTTAAAAGCACTTACGCTACACTATGCTTTACTACTATTATAGAATCTAGAATATCATTATAAATAAATTTACAATTTTCACGTACAGTCAAACTCACTTAAGACGAGCACGGATAAAACGAGATTATGGATATAACGAGCGTTTCGTAGGTAAACGATTGAAATTGTATTAGTTTACGTACTAATTCTTCTCGCTTATTACGTTCACCTTTCAGGCGTTAAAGACGAGCAAATTTCAAATTTTGTAGTAGTTTTTATATACATACTAAAAGCCGTTTCAAGTAAATATTTGTTAAGAATTTTTGGGATTTCCGTAATTACGTTTCACAGAAAACACGGTCACATTTTAAAAGACTTTAAATAGATTAAGAGATTATGGAAAATCTCCAGCAATGTAAAATAAAATTTGAGCCGCCAAAGTACAAACGAGAAATTGTACAGTGCGCTAAATGCCAGAGGTATGGGCATACCAAAAACTTCTGTAATCTAAAACCGCGATGTGTTAAATGCGCTGGGGATCACACTACTGACGCTTGTTCACGGAAAACAAAATCTAGCGATGTCCGATGCGTCTTATGCCGAGGAAACCACCCCGCAAACTAAAAAAGGATGCACGATCTACAAAGAACTACAGAAAAAGCGATTTCCACCACTTCGACCAAAACTGTACAGCCCCCCTACTAAAACCTACCGACCAACTCAACCAGGACTATCATATTCTGCGGTAATCTACGAACAAAACCAACAAATCCACGCCACCAACAACTTTATGCCAACACCAAGCCAAAACCAACCTCCCCAACAACCAAATGACCTAACTGAGTTAAAAAACATGATGAAGGGCCTAGTTGAACAAATAGGTACCATGCTAAATTTACTTACAGCCGTGCTCTCTAAACTCAAATAATGGACAACTTATTGATAATCGCTTTATGGAACGCAAATGGGCTTTCACAACACGCACAACATTGATATCATGCTTATATCTGAAACCCATTTTACTGAGCGAAGTTACCTCAAAATCCCAAACTACTCAAATTACTACACAAACCATCCTAACGGCACCGCAAGAGAAAGAACGGCAATAATTATAAAAAATTCAATAGAACACTATCAAACATCAAAAATTATCTTCAAGCTACAAATATAGTAATAGAAGACTCTTCAGGTCTCCTAACTATCTCGGCTGTTTACTTCCCCCCCAAACACACAGTAAAGCAAGAGCATTATGAAGATTACTTTAGTACCTTAGGACGACGATTCATTGCTGGCGGAGATTATAATGCCAAGCATACCGACTGGGGTTCCAGGCTTGTATCACCCAAAGGGCGTGTACTATCCAAAACTATACAAAAAAATCACTTGAAATATCTATCTACCGGAGAGCCTGCGTATTGGCCAACCGATAGGAACAAAATTTGTGATCTCGTAGATTTCTGTGTGACAAAATGCATCCCTCTTGACTTTGCTATTGCTAAATCATGTTTTGATCTATCTTCCGACCACTCTCCGGTCCAAATCACTCTATCCGCAAAAGTATTAACCACAAACAAACATCCGAGTCTAAGTAGTAAAAAAACAAACTGGGACGACTTTAGACAAATAATTGAAAAAAACCTACCGCTAAGTATTCCTCTCAAAACGGAAGAAGACATTGAAATAGTCACCAAACTATTTAATGACACATTGCAACAGGCGGGCTGGAACGCAACGCCTGAACTAACTAAACCAAACTTAGCCTACAATTGCCCCATATCGATCCAACAAATCTTGGAAAAAAGAAGGTGCAGAAAACATGGCAGAGGTTGAGAACGGCTGAAAGTAAAAGGCTATATAATGCCAAGATCCAGGAACTAAAATCACTCCTTAACTGCAATAAAAACGAACGTATACAAACCTTTCTAAGCGGACTTACACCTACTGAGGACACTGATTACTCGCTATGGCGAGCGACTAAAAAGGTCAAACAAGTCATAAAAGCCTCACCGCCAATCAGGACACGTCAAGGAACATGGGCCAGAAGTAATGAGGAGAAAGCGCGTGTTTTTGCAGAACACCTCTTCGAAGTGTTCCAGCCACACCCATCGCAAAATGAACCCGAAGAAGAAAACGAATTAATACAGATACTTGAAACTCCCTACCAACTTGAACCACCAGTTCCATCTATCAAAATTGCAGAAGTTCAAAGCATCATTAAAACTTTACCCTCCAAGAAAGCACCGGGATATGATCTAATTACCGGCCATGTTCTTAAACAACTACCGTATAAGGGAATAAAGCATCTCACGCAACTGTTCAATGCAATCCTACGCATTGGGTACTTCCCAAAACAATGGAAGGTAGCACAGATAGTCCTAATCCCAAAACTAGGTAAACCTCCTAATGAGGTATTATCGTATCGACCAATAAGTTTGCTACCTATGGCCTCCAAAGTCCTAGAAAAAATTTTACAAACTAGACTCTCCAAAATCCTTGAGTAAAATGAAGCTATACCCAACCACCAGTTCGGTTTTAGATCAATGCACTCCACCACAGAGCAATTTCATCGCATTGTTGACAGAATCATTGAGGCATTTGAAAATAAGCAATACTGCTCTGCAGCATTCCTCGACATCACTCAGGGTTTTGACAAAGCGTGGCATGTTGGTCTGTTAGCTAAGCTACGATTGATCTTCCCTTTGAATTATTTTCTCCTACTCAAATCCTATCTTCAAAATCGACACTTCCTAGTCAAAGTTGGCACTGATCTCACCGAACTCTACGCGATAAATGCTGGGGTACCACAAGGCAGTGTTCTTGGGCCTCTGTTATACTTAATATATACGGCCAACCTTCCGACTACACCTGAAGTCCTTGTAGCAACATTCGGGGATGACACTGCCGTCCTAGCCGCCGATACAAATTCTGTTACTGCCACACAATCTCTACAAACCAGCTTAACCTCCATACAGTCATGGCTAAAAAAGTGGAGAATAAGAGTTAATGAAAGTAAGAGCGTACATATAACATTCACCACACGGCAAGAAACTTGTCCCCCTGTTCAACTAAACCACACTCAACTGCCACAGCAGGAAGAGGTTAAATATCTTGGACTGCACTTTGACAGGAAACTCACTTGGCGAAAGCACCTATTTACGAAGAGGAAGCAATTGGGTCTTACCCTTAACAAATTGTACTGGTTACTCGGTCGTAATTCAAAACTTACCATCAACAACAAACTCCTCATTTATAAAGCCATAATTAAACCGGTGTGGTGTTACGGTATCCAGCTCTTGGGTACCGCCTCCAACTCCAATATAGAGATACTCGAACGCTTTCAGTCAAAAGTACTACGCATGATTGTAAACGCACCTTGGTACGTGCCAAACATGGTTATTAGAAATGATTTCCAAGTTTCAACGATCAAGCAAGAAATAGGCAATTATAGCAAGAAATACCGAACCCGACTCAGCATCCACCAAAACGCTTTGGTAACAAATTTCATGAATCCGCCAAGAAACTATAAGAGACGGCGTTATGCACCCCATGAATTACCAAATAGATTCTGATTACGCTTAAGTTAGTTTTAGAATGAAGGTTAGTTTTTAAGCATATTACCCTTCAGTCACTCAAGGCTTAGAAAACCTATTATTTTAGGAAGATGGCTATTGCGCCCTCTTCGACATGTCATGTAATTTATCATATAATTTACTGTATGTAAAACTACAGATTGCAAATAAAAAAAGGGATATTAAAAAAAAAACCTACTGCTTAGAATTCGCTTATGCCTTCCGGCTTACCAATTGTACACATTGTTTTACGAATGAATGCAAGGTATGTAGTTTCTGGTCAGTTGTTACTTTTGCAGCAAGACGTGAGGTTGAAAAATGACTTCAATAAAACGCAAAACACTTTCAATTCGCGAGAAAGTTGAGATAATTCGGGAACTAGAAAATGGTGCAAAAATTCCGCGACGTGCAAAAAATATGGTTTACCATCATCTACCGTGTCAACGTTGTGGAAAAACAGAAAAAGTGTACTAGAGATGATATTGATAAAGCGCTAATTGTGTGGTTTAAAAACCAAAGAAGTGCCGGTTTACCCATTAATGGGCCCATTTTAAAAGCGCAGGCTGAGATGTTCGCGGAACAATTAAATTATACAGACTTTAAGTGTAATAATGGGTGGATTGATCGCTTTAAAAACCGCAATAACATTGTGTATGGAAAAATAACTGGTGAAGCGAAATCAGTGGACACTAACGTTACAGGTGAGTGGTTAAAAAGTGTTTGACCGGAATTACGACGAAAATTTAAAGATGAAAACATCTACAGCGCCGACGAAGCCGGATTATTTTTCAATTTAACGCCAGATACCACTTTAAAATTTAAAAATGAAAAATGTATTGGTGGAAAAATGAAAAATCGGCTCACTGTTTTAATAGGATGGGAAGTGACAAAAAAAAATTGTTGGTAATCGGAAAATCACGAAATCCTCGCTGTTTTAAAAATGTTAAGTGCCTACCAGTTGACTACACCTCTAACGAGAAAGCTTGGATGATATCTACAATTTTTTAAGAGGAAATTAGAAATGGGATGGTAAATTATTATATTAATAAATTAATAAAGATTTTATTATTCGTTGATAATTGGCCAGCGCATCCTGAATTGCAAAATTTAACCAACATCACCCTTATTTTTTTACTACCAAACACAACGTCTATCCTTCAACCCTGGACCAAGGGATTATCAGGAGTTTTAAAAATTTCTACCGTCGCTTATTAGTGTTACAGTTAATCGATCGAATGGAAAATAAACACGATCTTAAAATAAGCGTGTTAGATGAATTCGCCTAATGAGTGATGCGTGGAATAATGTGACCCCCACAACAATTCAGAACTGTTAAAGAAGCTGGTTCTGTTTCTGCTGTAGATGAAAGTTTCGAAGAAGACAATCTTCGTTTATCTACTTGGTTAGAAACTAGAGACATCAATGATTTTCAAAATTGCACGTCCTTATATGACTACGTAGATATTGATGCCGATGTGATTACTTCGGGTTTAAAAACTGACGAAGAAATTACAGAACGCGAAGCTGAAAGTGATGAAGGTGATGTTGACAGTAATGAGTGTGATAAACCCATGCCTGTTACACTCGCTAAAGCAGGCTGAAGAAAACGGTAGTAGTGAGCAAATATTTAAATCTAAGTGTTTTAAGAGGTAGTCTCAATGATGTGAAATTTAAACCAAAACGTCAGCTAAAAATAAATGAAATTTTTAATAACTCTCCTAATGCTTAACAGATATTCCGCGTTTTAATACAAAATAATGTATTTTTATGTGTAATAAACAATATTTTTAAAAATGTAGTATCCTTTTTAATTTTTAGAGTTTCTCGGATATAACGAGCAAAAATTAGCAGTCCCAGAGATCTCGTTTTAACCGAGTTTCACTGTATTTAGACTAGTAATCGCACAAATCTAACCCCTCATAGGCTGTTGTCTGTTGGTAACCTGAGGTTACTGTTAGCAATATTAAATATATTCCAGTCTCACATTTAACTTAATGGCTTTCAATTCATTTGGTAGATGACTAAAGATTATTTAGATCTATGCTGAAGTTGCTATTATTTCTAAAACAAGTAGTCTAATTTGATATTAAACAATAGCATTTAGGTAAACTTTGCCATGTGAACAACAGTCACTCATTCGTTTTTTTTATTTGAGTAATTTGGTTGTCTGCTGGAAGTGTGAGTGGGGGTAATTCGGAGTTGGGGAACATTAAGTACCAAACAACAGAATAATACTAACAGAAGCTTCAAAACGGGCAAATCCTTTGTTATTTCTGGCGTTGAAACGATTGACCTTCAAGGTAGCCGCCATATTCTCAATAGGACAAGAAGCGCAAAATTTAAATTCCCATCAGATACTTACATATCATTCAACTAAACGTTAACTTAATCGTTTACCGCACATTACCAACTCAGAAAGTAAACAAAATATTTAATGGAACAATTAACACTTTATTATAAATATTACAATAGTATCCATCGATCAAAATTCTCCCGGCAGCCAAAGGAAACGCGACTGTGGTAATGGATATGGACACTTACAGCAGTAAGATCCAAGAACTACTAGACGAGGGCGAGTACAAACAAATACCAAAAGACCCCACACCATCAACCGAAAGACGGATATACCTGACGCTGGCGAAACATAAGGGGGAGTTCTTCGACTACCAGAGAACTAGACTTACCCCACACTACACCAAACCTCCGCATCTGTACGGCCTACCAAAGATTCCTAAGCAGGGAATTCCTCTGAGACCAATTGTGAGCTCGAGAAATTCACCTTGCCACCCATTAGCATACTATCTGCTAGGTATCATCACACCCTTATCGGGAAAAACCGAGTCTATGGTCAAGAATACGCAGCACTTCGTGGAAACCATCAGAAACTTCCAACCAAACCACGAAGAAATACTGGTAAGCTTCGACGTTGTGAGTCCATTCACAAATGTGCCTACCGATAAGGAACTAACTATCATAAGAGATAAGCTGGAAAAGGATGAAACGTTAGACGAACGCACGCAACTCTCGGTAAACACAATAATGGAACTTCTGACAATATGCATTAGAACTACATACTTCCAGGTAGAAGACAAATTCTACCAACAAGAGTTTGGGATGGCGATGGGTTCCCCACTATCACCCATAGTGAGCAATATATATATATATATATATATATATATATATATATATATATATATATATATATATATGGAAGACTTTGAAGACCAAGGGATATCCGAATTCACAGAGAAACCAAGGATGTGGCTTAGATACGTGGACAATACTTTCGTAGTTTGGCAACACGGCAAGCATAAGCTAGATGAATTCCTAGATCATCTAAATAGCCGCGCACCCTCCATAAAATTCACAATTAAATTGGAGTCGGAACAAAAATTCCTGGATGTACTTGTACACAGGAATGACAACACTTTCACGACAAGTGTATACAGGAAACCTACCCACACGGGGAGGTACCTACGCTACAACTCAATCACCACAAAAACGTGAAGTTAGGTGTGTCAAAATGCTTGTACGATAGAGCAAAAACGATATGCTCAAAACAAGAGGACCTCAACAAAGAAAAAGAAAATATCAATAGGACACTCAAATAAAATGGCTACCCCGATCTAACAGCTAACGTAAACAGGGAAAGGGTAACCGAAAAAGAAGAACCTAAATATACAGCGATAATACCATATATACAAGGTACCTCAGACAAAATACGAAGGATAGGCAGCAAATACAAGATACGCACTGCCTTCAAATCGACCAGAACGCTCAGGGGAATACTAACCAAAACCAAACCATACAATGAAGATCAGAATTCCAAGAATTGTGTATGTAACCTACCATGCGAATGCGGCACAGCATACATAGGAGAGAGCAGTAGACCACTCAAAGTGAGAACACAGGAACACAAGAACAACGTCCGCAAGGGCGAAATAGAAAGATCAAGAATCACCGAACATGTCTGGAACGAAGACCACCACATCCAATGGGATAACATACAGATAGTGGCAAAGGACGAGAACACAACTCGTCGAAAACTCAAAGAAGCCACATACATCGCACTAGCAAAAAATCCAATAAGTCAAGCTAGTGTAGAAATGAAACCCATATGGATTCCAATAATGCGCGAAGAGCTTAAGCGCAATATACCTGCACAAGAAGTTACTGCGCAACATGCGCAATAAACTTCTGCGCAACCACGAAAAAGTTTAATATATATATATATATATATATGTATATATATATATATATATATATATATATTGGATTACTCCGTGGCTCAGTGGCAAAGGTGTCAGACTAGAAAGGTACCAGGTTCGAATCTAAGAGTAGTCAAGTGCTTGAGAAAAATTATATATAACATATGAATTCGACTCAAGTGCAAAAACAGTCCTTCTCAGGACTAAGCCTGATGACGGAAGCAGAGTCCGCTTTCGAAACGTCGCGCTCAAGAAGCATAAACTGTGGAAATAGGCCGATCAATTCCACTAATAGGAAACCACAGTTACAAAACACTTATAATACAGAAGGAGTAAAAGTTTATTATTATAAATGTGATAATATTGACATTTTTTTATTTTTTTTGTACCCATTTGTTTTAAAATCCCTATTCATATATTTCAGGGTGTATTTTCATTCGAATAAATAGTTGAATTAAATATAACAATGAAAAATTTGCACATTCATGAAGCAATTTTATTTTAGACATTAGGTTTAAATATCTACGACCTATTTGAGAACAAATTGAAGAAATTTCAAAGTTATCATTAAATAAAGATTCTAATACATGTATAAAATTACAGTACTCATTTGGAGGCATATGCAATTTTCCAAAATTACTATCATAGACACGCCCATATATTAATAATTTGGTTTCGTCTAAATTCGAGTTCCCCTGAGTAGCAAATTGCGGACAAATACTACATGTATGAACATCGAGTGTTTTACGAAGTAAATATCCGCACACGTATTTGAATGTATTTTGAGCTGGGAGTTCTTCGTGTTGATATCCAGTAATTAGAATGGTTAAACAAACGCCTTGTATTTCATTTGTTTCACTATTTTCTTTACGACCTTCTTCTTGGATTAACTTCTCTAAACTCGTGACAAGCAAAGTGCCAAAATCTTCAGCACAGGTTGTATTTCCATTAGACAAGGAATTCAAACAAAACAGTTTTCTAAATGCTCTTTCGAACTGAATGGCTGTAGGATTCAAAGAGTTTCCAGATTGCTGTCGAGCTTTGCCAAAAAGGCATCTTGATTAAATCTCTTACCCATAACATATTCATAATTGTTTGATTTAAGATAATCCCACAATCCCATAAATGAGGTTATCAACCAACCGTTTAAAAATTTAGAATTAGATGTAGCATCTTTTCCTGGTGACTTTACGAGTTTAATGTTTCTTATTAAATTTGCCATTTTAATTAAATGTTCTTTCTGGTAGTCTTGACCAGAATAAACCTTTTGGTATAATTTAACTTATCTTCCCAAGTTTGAATTTAATATATCAAAAAAGTTTGTGAAAATCTGACAACAAACTAATTGTTGTTTCTGATTCATCTGGTAAGATTCCAAGTGCCATAAACGTACCCATTCCACAAGAAACTGCATTACTAAAGACCTGTGTGGCAAGTTTCACCTTCATCCGTTCAAAATTAGTCGGGTTTAGATGAGAATCGGTAATTTTAGGTGCAGATCTATATTTTAAAGACTTATCTTTATTATAAAAATATTGTATGTATTTCCACGAAGCTATTTGTCCATTAAAATGAAAATTATATTTTAATAAGTTATTTCTTGTTGCTTTCAATAAATGCGGCGTCAAAAAAATAAAAAAATTTCTTTTGGTCCACAAAAAATATGATTTATAGGACGTTACACACAACTGATTAGTAAAACTTATAAAATTAGAACCCATATCACTTATAATGGCGTCAACTTCTAAATCAATAGAACAATACTGCTTTGTATATTATATCTTTTAATTCAATTACCGAACACGAACTGTGGACAAAATAGAATGCCAGTGGTTGCTTCCAATTGTAATAAGTTCCACGTAACATGAGAACTGTTACGTTGTTGGCAGGAAGAAAACTAGATTTTTTCGTGTGTCTTGAAACCCAATAATTTTATCTTTACCAATATGATAAAAAAGATCCGCTTTGATGGACATTTCATCCACACATAATATGCAATGTTTATCTTGTGGCGAAAAACGTTGTAATTTTAACTTTAAATTTTCGAAAATTGTCTCATTATTTAGACCTACATCACAGACAAAATTTTGAATGATTCTTTGCAATGTCCTCTTAGAAGGTAAACAAATATAATATCTGTTTCAAAAACTCGTAACACTTGGAACCCAAAAAAAAACTATGTCAAAGCAAAACGTTTAAAGGAGGCAGTATACCTTCCTTTTTTATATTTGTGCAGTCGCGCTTGAATTTTTGCTAAACTTGTAAATTTGGGATGCAAAAATGCCTCAACTGCTTCATCAAAATCAAATAAAGTCACATCATTCTTATATTACCTTGAATATAAGCGTAAATTTTCTAATCTCATGGCCTTCTCAGTTCTTCTAAGCCTGTTCTTTCGAGGTGTCTGCGATGAGAGAGATGCTGATGTTTGTGTACAGCTCGATGAAGTTGAGAGTAATGTAGGACTTGTAGGAGTAACTTGTTTCGGGGCTATAACAAAGTAGTTATGTATTAATTTGAGCTAAAATTGAAAACAACTTAAATTAAGTGTAAAAAATCTTACTTTCTATTCCAAATGATGTTTCAAATAAATCATTTTTAGATTCTTCCTATAATGTCACATCATTATTATTTTCTCCTCTCAATGCCTTCACAGTATTTCGCATTAGTTAAAGTTGGTATAGCTTCTGATTGCAGTCTGTTTCGTAAGTCATTAAGGAATATTTTTATCTCGAAATGAGCTCCGCATATCCTATAGCTGCTGTAAAGGGTAGTGGTTGATTTGTTCCTTAAATCTTCTCTTTTACAATTTGTTAGCCAGAGCACACATTTTAATAAAAACGGTAAGAAGAAAACAATACTAAACATGCCTTTCAGGATTTCTAGGAAATTGAAAAAAAATTAATTATCTTTAAAATTGTAGTATTGGGGCACCCGCGCACGACGCAAGATGTGCCTCCCATATTAAGATATCAGTAAAACACCGAGCAAAACACTTAATAATCACTTTGAAAACGATAATTGAGAATTGAGGTTGAAGTAAACATCATACTCAAAATGGGCGATTAGGAGCATGCGCGTGTGATGTAGAAACTGACTTTGACGCTTCTGTTAGTATTATTCTGTGACCAAACTCTAATGAAAAGTAATTATTAAGACTGATAGACGCGATCACTTCAACATTTCTTTGTATAAATTCCAGACCGTGATACAATTACATAAACTGAAATAGAAGGAACTTCCTTTATAAAATGTGCTGCTATAAATTCACATTCGAAGTACGTAATCGGTAACTAATATGATTAATATAAATAAAGCTCAAATTATTGTACACAAACGTTTAAACTCTTTAACAATAGTAACATTCGCTAATAATTTAGTTACGTCAGTTTAGGATTTAAATTATGTACATACTGTAAAGGAGGCATTATAAATTTGAATTTCGCGCTGATATATGAAATTAAATGGTTATTGGCTATTTGTATCTGGACATAATCAATATTAAGATAAAAAGCTTGAGCTTGTTTCGATGAATATTTGCATAGTAAATTGGAAAGCTTTTAAATATACGCGGTAATTTGAGGATATGATTGTTTTGTAAAAGGGAGCAAATAGAGACGCTTTCATAATGAGGTGAATTAGTGGTCAGTCGCGTTAAATAAGCGATGAAAGGCAGTTGCGCTAAGTAAGTGAACAGAAAAGTTCGCACTAAGTAAGCGATCAATGATGAATTGCAGTTAACCAAACGAGAAAAAGGCGAGCGCAGCAGCTCGATTTATGTTGCGATTAATATTGTGCAAATATAACGAAAAGCCAGTTATTATTGTGTAAAGAGAATATAAATGATATTTTCCGTATGAATGCGAGGAAAAGCTAAAATAATTGTTGTCGAGTTGCCGGAAATAAGGAGGATTTGACCATAATCGAAAAGACGTATTAAAAGTGACGTAATAAGCGAAGATAACGCATTTTATATTGTTTCAGAACCGTAATCAATTGTGTGTAAATAGTGAACAATAAATATAATAGGCAGTAATCGATCCAAATTGGTAAATCAAAGTATAAGGGACAATAACTCGAATTTATTGAAATATAAAAAGGGAGCATTCGCGGTTTGTAAATAGCTTGCATTTTGTTGCCCAGGCTATTTGTGATTAAAACTGAATAATTAAGTAAAAACCGTAGTGTAAATAAATCGAGCATTTATTGACTAAAATCATTAATTGATGAAAGAAAATTAGAATAATATTCGTCCCCAACAAAGATCCAAGGAAGATAGCGGAAAGAATAAAGAGAGCGGGGCGCCAGCACTCTATAACCCATGCGAGGCCCCCTGATCTGTCCAAGGAACGCAAGCATTACATCATCAGCTTTTTAACAAAGTGATAACAAGTAAGACCTTTTGATAGTACAAATAAACGAGAATTGATGTTTTATTTATTCTAAAATGTATGTATGGATACAAATGCTGAACGAAAATGTATTTCGTTGATCATTCGTAAAGGGTTGTTTTTGCATGTTAACGTTAAGAACACTAGCATTTAGAATTTGACTTTATTAAATATTATCACTTTTGATTAATTTTTATTATTGGCATTAAAGGCTTATACAAACATCGCGTGTGTCAATACTGAAGAAAGCAAGGTCAATCAATTGCAAAGTACAGGTAACCAATAACATCAGATTGAGGATAATTTTGATGAATGATATGATAACCATTTAACCCATTGTTAAGCTGGCTGGAGCGTCCCGATAAAAAGGAGAAAGGAATTTGTTGAGTAATTATTAAAGTTAACAATAAAAAAAGTTAAAAAGTTAACAATAAAAATAAAGTTTAGTTAATGAATGTTATATTTATAAATTAAAAGCACTTTAGTTGACGTTGAATCATTTCACACTTTCACAAAAACAATGTAAAATTTTACTCAATAAGTGTGAAATTGTAAGAGATTGAAATTGAACCTAAACATTATAGAGGCCCATTACAAAACGACCCCCAACGTGTCGACCATCACAAAATAACCCCCAACAATAGGGCGAACAGAAAGACCCAATACAAAATGGTGCCCAAATGTGAGGCCCATTACAATACACGTTGTAATCATGCCGCTACATGTGTATTAGTAAAATCCCGTGAATGAACTCACACATACATTACAGACCGTAACGAGAATCGAACCCACTACCTTCCAAATGTTAGGGAGAGCATGTTATCACTTACCGAGTGCTCGGTGGGTACATCAACTAAATTAACATCTTTATAAATAAACAGTAAAAAACTCTTAGTTCAAAGCTTAATCCTACCTGTAAATAAAACAATATCAGATATTGAATGGTTGCCAGGTATGGGCAGATCGTAATTAACAGTACTATTTAATGTCAGTACCATTTAATGTCTTCCGCTTCATCGTATTTAATTTAATTTGATTTATTCGCACAAGTCCATGACTTTGTTCTAAAAGGTTAGTATCGGTTGCGGTAATCATTATTGATTATTACCTATTACCTTTAATAACAACGTAATATCTAGTTATATAAAAGTGCGATCTGTGCACAAAGAGACAAGGATTTCTTCCGCAACACAAAAATAACCGACCATAAGGTCACTGCCATTAACCTGATTGGAATCTATAATACCCAGTACGTTAATGAAACCTCACTATAATCTTAAGGCATAAGACACGTTGACTGCCAAAAAGGCGAATGGCAGCTGAGCGCTCATGTAGAGTTTATTTAATCTACTTTTGTATCTAACCTAACCTTTCACTACACAACAAAACTAATAGAGCAGTTTACAAATGAACAGGGAATTCTTATTGTTGTGTCATTAAAATGCCTTAAATTTTACGACACATATGACATTGACATTAATATTATGTGAGGTCGAGTAGCTATTTCCGCATTTACCCAACTGTGTGTAAATTTTGTAAGTATTATGGTATCTTGAATTTTTACTCTACGTCATTATTGGACTGTATGCAGTTTCCTATTAGCGATATTGAGGATGAGTAAGTGAGGCTGTGAAACGAAGAAACGGATATAGCGGCCTAATCGCTACCGTTAGTGTTAAAGCAGATCAAAAAAATGTGTCTGTTTTCGTTTACTTACGCTTCGCTTTTTGTTTTTCAAATCCCGTATCAGCTCCACTTTAAGGATCATATGTGTTGCGCACACATTCTTATAGCGCTCGCTTCTTCTGCTCTTTGGTATTTAGGTATGAGCACGACTTTATCGTTAAGCAAGGAAGATTGGGGGACATGATGAAGGTTTAGTTGAGGATGTAACCTTTTCAGCGTCTACAGCTGATAACTTTTCCTTCATATGCCCGCCATATTACTAATACGTCACAATCAATTCTCGCTAAGATCAAAATTCACCTATCACAATTGAGTATTTCGTGCATTTCTTTGCCGCGTCGAAGGTTCCATCGTGAAAGAAGTCGTCAACGATGCGAAATAAACGTAGCCATCTTGAATTGCTTTGTAAATTCACTGAAAACTTTCCAAAGCAACCATCAATTGCGATTACATTCACACTGTAGATTAACCAGATTATATCTCAACTTTGTATGCAAATCTCAAATGTGGGCGAATTCTATTTCCGCACAATTTAGCGAACTCCCTCACGTTCTATCAACTCCATTCTTGAACATGCCTTAAATTTTCCTATTGTACCATATTACAACAATTTCTACAAACAAAAATATGCACATATTCCTTACTATACGTTCAATATTTCATAAACTCACTCACTCATACATATAGGACCACTTTTTTTGGTCCAAATTCCTTTATACACAGTAGCAAAAGTTTTACCAGTGCCGTATCAATAAAAATTTACTCAAAACATTTTTTCTCAACCAAATTCAACACGAAAATCTTTCTACAGTATTCAAATATTCCTTCACACGATAACCAATACCTCACTAAATTCCAGTGGCGTATCAATTACACCAACTTACATTACGTATACTCATAAAAAATTCTTTTCATGCAAACTCACTTCGGCTACATTCAAAACGCGTTACATACGTTATCAAAATACTACACATACACGGTGCATCAAAATAACCTTACATAGTTACTCAATTAAAGCAACTAATAATTTCATTAAACCTGTTAGATGTACCAGAAAAGAACAATTAATACTTAATGTCGATAGAACGTTTGCTCCTTAACTCTCCGTAACTAACGTTACGGATAAAATTGACAAAATATTCATTAATCATGAAATTACTCTTTTAAACCTACAAGAAAGACTAAAAAACATTAAAGTTCGCCTAATGATGATTAAAAGAACATATGAGATGTAGATTGAATCAACCGCCGCTGAACATGCGCTACGTATTTTAAATCATAAAATTCGATTTGATAATATAGAAATTCTACTCAAACGAATTTATTATTGTGTTGGTCTACATCAAGAAGCTATTGAAACACATAACCACCCGAATAACTTAAACCGACAAGATGAAAATCTCAGATTAAATAGGTTTTGGCACCTTGTAACTAAATAAATTAAGTGGTATGCCTTAATTTTAATTTTAACAGTTGGTACGTCTAGGCTTTTGCAGTGTTATTCCTAGACCTTGAATTAATTCCTTTAAGTATAACCAAACATTATTGCTTTGTTGAACTTGTTATTTTACTAGATTGGTACATTAAGTTTTTAGTGAATACCTTTACCACTTTAAAATTAAAGTTTTTCACAACTTTGGAACTACATTATAATTTGAAAATGGAAACCATTATTATACATATACTTATCTTTTAGGGTTTTTTATGGTGTATTTTTGTATTTAAGTTATACAAATCTATACGTATTGATATTACACATAGTTATCTTCGTCAGTAGCAATACTATCTTTCAAAATTGTTTAAGATATTGAAACAAATTTAACAAAATTTAATCTTATGATGCAAGTGTAAAGTAAAGAAAAACTTTAATTTGAAATTGATAAAAATATTCACAAATAGAATTAAAATAATCTAGTAAATTCTAACAAGAAATGGCTTTGTTAATAATTGCAAGTGTTATTTAGCAGTTAAAAAACAATGTAGTACGTTTGATATGGTTTTAATTTCAACTACATATGTTCAACTATAGTGTTGTGGTAATTTAACTTACAATTGGTAAAGCATTTAGTTCAAGGTCTAGGAAAAAGCACAGTAAAAAACCAATACAGACCAAAAGCTAAAATTAAAATTAAGGCGTACTATTATTATTTTTTCTTCTTGTTTATTGGAATTAAAAGGATGTTTGTATATTTCTATAGCTTTAGGTTGTAAACGAACATTATAATGGGTTTGTCTTAACAATATTTCTATATGTTTTGTGGTTCCAATATATACTTTTCTACATCAACAAGATTACTTATACACTCCGGAAGATGATAATGGGCTTAAGAAATCTTTGGTTGACTTTAAATGTTCTTTAATTTTTCTTGTAGGTTTAAAAACAGCCTACTGCGTGATTAATTAGCATTAGTTATAAAATGAAGAAAAGCAGTGCCAACATTAAGAACTGGTTTTTCTTGATGGTTATGTCTAGCAGGTGTAATACATTATTAATATTAGTAATTAAGATCCATTTGCTTGTAAGGATTTTGTAAAATTTTTCTATTCGTCTTTTTAAAATTCAGGATAACAAATTCGTTTTTCTTGATCTACTAAAGATTTAATTACACCAATTTTTTGACGTGGATGGTGGTTTGGTACTTTATGAAGGTATGTATCAGTGTGCGTCGGCACTTTGTAAACCTTAAAACTTGAAGTATTAGTTGTAGATATTATATTAGTATGTCAACTTGCATTAGTTTCCTTTTCCATGGTGAACTGGATGATGGGATGTATACCATTTATAAAAACTAAAAATTCGTGTAGTACTTTTTCTCTTTGTCTCCAAATAACAAGTGTGTCATCTACAGATCTATACCAAACTAAATTTTTCCGCCCTTAGAAAGCGTTTCAATTGCATCACTTGAAAAAAAATGATCAGAAAGGTTTATAACCGTTTTTTTAATCAAAAGATGGTCTATTGTATTGCTGCTTGAATAGTTTATCAAATTTTGCTTATTACCGTTGACATGAGATTTATTTCCGTACATTTAAAGTTAATTAATTAATCTTATCCCAATCATTTTGAGATTTTCTATAAATACTGTTTACTTGTTTTTTACTAAAATTTCTTTAAATATGGAGAAATTTCGGAATAATTTTTTGGCCTTGGCAATAGTATAACTTAAATACCAAAATACGCCATAAAAAAACCAAAAAGGTAAGTATTTTAAATATGTATTAATGGTGAAAGTTTACATTTTCGTATTTCAGTTCTTTATGGGGAGGAAGTTTATCGTTCTATTAGCCAATTTGAAAAGTTAAGGAGACGTGAAGCACAGTTACTGTCGGTACCAAAAATTATCTCAAAATTTCTCTGTATTAAAAGAAATTTTAATAACAAACAAGCTTGTAATGTTTATACAACTGAAAATGCTCTCCTGCATAGTCAAATATATATTACTAAGAAGTCATTGGATAAAACCGATAGAGATCTTTTATGTTTACATTTAGAAATTGCATCTGCATTAAATAGAGAGGATTGGGATAAGATTGATTCATCTCATCTCATGTAAACGTCAAAAACCAATATTCAATCAGCAGTATAATACACTATCTTTTGATAATAAAAAAATAATTATAAACCATTCTGATCATATTCTTTCAGATGACGCTATTGGCTTGCTTTCAAAGGGCGAAAATTTTATGATAACACTAAGAGATGTAGATATAGTATTTCCAATATTGAGAATTCTATTAAATCGTTATCTGTTGTTGATGCGAATGAAATTAGATTTAAAACTGTTAACATATTACGTAAAGCAAAATCTCCGAAGAGTTACTTATCCTTTCGTCAACGCTTTATTTGATCTTCTCGTAATGAAAATATAATAACATTACAATTAAATAAAGATAATGCAACTGTTATATTAAATATGAATGACTATAACATTAAAGAGAACAACTGTTGGAACGTCAGACTTATCGTGAACTACCAAAAGATCCTACAAAAGTTTCTCTTAAAAACGAAAGAACTTATTAAATTATCATCTACTCCTGAAGAAATAAAAAATAAACTAACTAACTCTGAAGCTATTTCATCAAAAATCCATAAACCTCATGTTCCTTTAAGGCCTATTATTGGTGCAATTGGTTCTCCTACGTACAATCTTGCAAAACATCTTACATTTTTATTACGACCTCATATAGGTCATAATATATTAAAAATTCTGCCGACTATATTGAAAAAATACATCAATTCAAAATTGAAGAGAGTGATATAATGGTCAGTTTTGATGTTGTTCCACTTTTTCTAGAAGTCCCTCTAAAAGAGTGTTGAGTATACTGATCATATTTTTTAAGGATATAGCCATTCTTTTTCAGCACTGTGTTACCATGACATATTTGCAGTGGAATAATAGATTCTATGAACAGCTTGATGGTGTAGTCCTCTTATAGCTAATTTTTGCATGGAAAAATTTGAAACATTAGCGTTACAAAATGAACTTAAAGAACCTTTTGTTTGGTATAGATATGTGGATGACACATTTGTTATTTGGGGACACGGAGAAGAACCACTACATGAATCTTTAATTTTTATAAATGGCATACATCCTTCCATGGAAGTTTACCATTTCTTGACATACTAATATCTAAAACTAATAATTCACTAAAGTTCACAGAAATCCGATACACACTGATAAATACATTTATAAATTATCAAACCACCATCCACGTCAAAAAATTAGTGTAATTAAAACTTTAGTGGATAGAGCAAAACGAATTTGTGATCCTGAATTTTTGACAAAACCTATACGTATATATAATTTGGACATTACACTTCTTATTCAGTTATTATATGTACGTGCACATAATAGTCTATATATATATATATATATATATATATATATATATATCCATCAAGAAAAACCAGTTCTTAATGTTGGGACTGTTTTTCTTCCTTTTATAACTAATGTTATAGATGGAATTAAAGAATCCTAATTAATCATGGTATTAGGACTGTTTTTAAACCTACAAGAAAAATTAAAGAACAAATTAAGAACCCATTATCATCTTCCGGAGTGTATAAGTAATCCTGTTCATCTGAAAAAGTGTACATTGGAACCACAAAACGTAGCTTTGGTACAAGACGTAAAGAACATATAAGATTTTGTGGATTAGGTCAACCAGAGAAATCTGCGGGAGCTGACCATGCCTTAAATAATTTAAATCATGACATTAAATTTGATAATATGGAAATATTATCAAGACAATCTCATTATTATGTTCATTTACAATGTGAATCTATTGAGATATACAAACATCTTAATAATTTCTATAGATGAGAAGAAAATCTCCGTTTAAGTAGGTTTCAGCATCTAGAAATTAAGAAAAAAGGCATAATGGTCTCAATTTTAATTTTAGTTTTTCTAGGTTTTTTGCGGTGTTTTTTCCTAGAGTAAATATTTTATCAATTATATGTTACATTATCACAGCACTACAATTAAAATATGTAGATGAAACTAAAATTAAAATTAAAAACTGTATGAAACGTACTACATTGTGTTTTCTCTGTTAATGAACACTTGCATTTGTTAACAAAGCTACATTTGCTACATTTGGCTAGATTATTTTAATTGATGTCACGTTTCTATCTGTGAATGCTATTATCAATTTCAAATTAAAGTTTTTGAGAACTTTACACGTGTATCATAACTTGATTAAATTTTGTTCTTTGGTTATGACATTTTCACAATGTTATATTAATGGCAGACGTGTTTGCGTTTTCAATTTTTAAAATTTCACAAAGTTGTTTCAACATCTTAAACAATTTTGAAGGATAGTATTACTACTGACGAAGATAACTGTAAGTGTTATCGAACGTACAGGTTTGTATAACTTAAATACAAAAATACACCATAAAAAACTCAAAAAGATGGTCTTGTTAAATACATTATAATTTGATTAAATTTTGCTAATTTCTTTTTTGATTTTGTCATTTTTCATTGTTAGCTTTCGACCGTTAGAGGTTGTTCTAATTTGCTATTTGCAAAGCAGTGTTATAATATTCAATCTATTAAAGATATAAAATTGTATTCCGTAGTTAGCTTTTTCATATATGTTTCCTACTGTAACCCTGCTACTATTGTAACTTACTTACATTTATGTTTTCAGATTTCATATATTCATTTGATATCTTGAATAATTTTGAAAAGCTATTATCGTGTACTGAGGAAGGTAACTGCAATTGTTATCGAAACGTTTAAATTCGTAAAAAATTAAAAAAAAGCCGAATTCATGCCCAAACGCTAAGTATCTTAATTGATGAGCTTTGTATGTAAATGGTGCAAACTCTTTAAAAATTAAATAAGTAGATTAAGAGCGTTACAGCGAATCAAAGTAGCATGGCATATAGTCCATTTGCTGAACATGGTTCTGTGTGTCACTCATTTACCAGAGAATCACCCAATTGGAGGTTGTTGGTAATGGTCTAGTGATGGTAAAAAACTTAGGTGTCAGTCTCAGAGAGTGGCCATTTTGGAGAACCGACGCCATCTTTAATTTCAGTATCTCAATATGTAGTGAATTTTGAAAATGTATCAGGTAGGCATGTCAGGCGTTATTTTATATGTTTTTAGGGTGCTGAAGACGTTACGCATAGTATAAACACTGGAAAGTGGTTACCAGTGGCGTAATCAGCACCAGAAATTAGGGGGAGCAGCGGATCTATGGAAAATGTGGGTTTATTAGTGCTGGAACTTACAAATAGGGTATTCTTGTTGCATATTGACCTGAACTTGATTTTACACAACTTATACTTAGACTCTTAGAATGTGCCATATGCGCTGAAAATATGAAAATTGTTTAGCTCATGTCACGCAATATATATACAAGCAATGCAGGCTGTAAGCAATATATACACAGTCCATTACCTGAGCATACTTCTGTATGTCATTCATTTACCAGAGATTCACCCATTTGAATATTGTTGGTAATAGTGTAATGACTGAAAAAAATTTGGGTGATAGTCTGTGCGAGTGGCCATTTTGGAAAATGGCAAAATGGAAAAGTGAGGTTTCATTTTATATGTTTTTTAGGGTGCTGCACACGTTCCCGATGGAATAAATACTGAAAAGTGGTTACTAGTTTATTTAGTAAGGCAGATACAAATCAACATCTTTTATTTCTGTACTATTCAGATATACATTGTTTCATAAAACACGAAGTAACATAAAATGACTAAATCAATGACATCACTAAGTAGTTTAAGTATAGGAGGGTATGAGAGAGTGATGGTATTATCGAATGATACAGACGTTCTGGTTCTTCTGTTATATCATTGGACTACCTTCAAGAATCTTGGCTTGAAGGAATTGTGGATTCGTCTATGTTGGAGCTACGACGCGCCAAGTTCCGTTCATTTAATGGCGAAACGAATTGCAATATGTCATGTACTTCCTGCTTTACACTTCTAACAGGGTCAGACTGCACTAGCAAAGTAGGTACTAAACATGCCGGAATGGAATACACGAAGCATTTCTCACAAACTTGGAATTCCTGCAAGTGAAGTTATAATGGAGCAGTCGATACAATTAGCAGAAGAATATCTCGTACAAGTTTTGAAAAAGGGATCTAATTGTAAAACAATGGACGCATTACGAATGTTTCTTTACACATATGGGAAAAACATTTCCATAGAAGATCTCCCACCGACCAGTGTATTAATTAGATCCCACAACACACATTTGTATGTAACATGTTTAAATGATGCCATCACGCAACTTGATCCTATAGTTTGGTTACGAAGACGTAGGTGATTGTCTACAGCCCTTACGTATAACTTCACTGTTTCCTCCCAGCAACGAACTTGTGCCTAGTTGCTCATGTCTAAAGTGTGCAAGAGGTTCATGTTTGTGTTTTTCAGCTGGAATATCTTGTTGCATTTACTGCCATTGCAGAAGTATAGCCATTATTGATTGTCGTAATAAGTATACCAATATTGCAACGTAAATTTTTACCTCTGCTGTTTAAAATTTTAGATATAAGGAGTCATAATATATTGTTTTTTGTTATAGATTAGTCATGTGCTATACTTAAACTACTTAGTGATGTCATTGATTTAGTCATTTTATGTTACTTCGTGTTTTATGAAACAATGTATATCTGAATAGTACAGAAATAAAAGATGTTGATTTGTATCTGTCTTACTATATAAACTAGTAACCACTTTTCAGTATGTATTCCATCGGGAACGTGTGCAGCACCCTTAAAAACATATGACACCTCAGATGCCTATGCTGTGAATTTTCAATTCGCATCAAAGATGGCGTCCATTTTCCAAAATGTCCACTCGCACAGACTATCACCCAAGTTTTTTTCAGTCTCTACACTTACCAACAATATCCAAATGGATGAATCTCTGGTAAATGAATGACATGCAGAAGTATGCTCAGGTAATGGACTGTGTATATATTGCTTAGAGCCTGCATTGCTTGTATATATATTGCGTGACATAAGCTAAACAATTTTTATATTTTCAGCGCATATTGTGATAGGATCACGATTTTCTAGCGATTTACCGTCAAATTTTTGCTGTTGAGTTGAGCTGTATGGATGAATTTGTTTGACGTGTGTCGCGACCTTTCAGGATAGTGTGTTTCGAGCTTAAGTTTTTTTTTGTTTGTGAATTACTACTCCGTAATTTAAGGAATGAGGTTTGAATTTATCGATAATTGGTTTCTAAATTTATTGAGTTTTTCGTAATATTGCATTTAAATTTTGAGAGATTGTTTTCCTTATTGTTCCCCGGTTATTGAATGTTGAGTAGCGTTTTATTTGTAAATAGTTGTATATAAGCCTAAATAATGTTTATTTCGTTTGATTTCCTTAAAATTTAATAGAAAGTTTTGTAAAATTAAGTAACTTAAAGAAAGAACGTAGATTTAAATGTATTTGATATCATTCGGGCGACATGGAGTCGGTTAATTGCAGTGGTTCAGTTTAATATTGAGTATGTTGGTTTTGAGTCATAAAGATAGAATGTGGGACTAACTGTTTGAACTTAAATGAAAATACCGAGATATTTTTCACGTTGATTCTGCTGACGTTTAGAATTTTGAAAATTATCGAGCCCTTACGTTTGAGAACGAAATTTGTGGTAGGGGTATCATATCTTCTCCTTCCGTTTCTTAATTGGTGGAACTAGATTAAATGAGATTTTTTGTGAGTGGTGGGATTCAAAATCCAAGATGGAATTTGGTAATAATTTGGGATTCGAAATTGACAGCGCTCTCGAGTAGTTACTGGGACGTTTGTTGTTACAAGGGGTTGGTTAGAACGTTGATAGATTGGACCTTTTGGTGTTTAACGAACGAACTTTCGTGTTGTGAGGGTAGTTACCTACTTTTTGAAGAAAACCTGTGAAGGGATTTTAAGTGAAATTGTTCAATCACCAAAGGACAAGACCTAGTGCCGATTTCGATTTTACGTAATCAAGTTACCTGGGGATCACCGTCGTGTTATTTTAGTGCTTCTGTGACCTCGTTGGTTTATGTCGCTTTTGCGGACTTATTAAATTAACGTTCTTGAAGTGCCACTTAATTGCCGTGCAGGGCGTGTTGAAGTACAAAGAAACTTTCGCAGAATATTAAAACTAGATTTATATAAATAAAGTTAATAACCTTTTGGGTGTAACGAAAACTATTTAAAAGATAAAAGTTATCGAGCAAGTTGAGCGCACAATTATTATTTTAAAGAAGTTTTTAATTAATGCAGTAACACTTTACCGAGATTCAATCAAGGAACCGTTTGAAAAAAAATAGTCAACATTATCACTCATCATCTTGTGCAGACTAGGAGATTCCGTATCCGTAATAGCAGTAATTGGTCACCTGGTTCATTTTCGATTGTTGTAACACAGAAGAGGTGCTAACTTAGACATTAAGGTAGTATAACATTGTGTTTTATTGAGTATTTTCAAGATCTTTTGGGTGTGTGCCTTAAATTATTTTCTTTGTTAACGAAGGTTTGAAAGCGGAGTCGTTTACCTTTTAAATTAAGTTGTTGCTTTGGTTTAATTATTGTAAGTAATCATAATTCTGACGCTCCGCCTTCACACTCTTCATCTTTGTATTAAAGGGCAATTGACCCTGAAGTAGTGTGGTTTAATAATCCACGAAATATTTAGGTTAAGCAATTTAGAACGGCGTTACGCAGAATTCTGGCCAGACCTCCCGTCACTAATTAAGCATTGTTTTTTTTTTATACGCATTATCGTATGTTTACATTTATATTATTTTTTTTAATTTATTATAGTTTTGTTTAGGTATCATAAATTTGTTTTAATTATGTGAAAACCCCTCTTTATTTTTTTATTGCAAATTTACCGTTAGCGATAGCGTTATTGATATTCAGTGTTTTATTTCTAGTTGACTATGAATTCATTTAGAGTGCATCCATTAAGGGTAATTTTTTTTTGCTTTGTTTTGTTAAGATTATTATATTATGCCTAATTATTTACACTGAGGTATAGTAACGTAACATTATTGAGTGATTAACACGCTTTTATTTGTCAGGCGTGTAGTGCTATTTTGAAGCCCTATTTCAGGTGGTTTGCTGAGTTGCTGTCGTGAACACCTGGGATTGATTGCGGGTAGGTAGGCGTATGTTTTTTGTATGTTTAGACACGCTATGTATTCGTAATTTTGGCACGACGTCCCTTATTTTGACTACCAAACATTCTGGCGCCCTTAACCGATCTGATTACGTCTTCATCCCCTACTTTGACTTACGTACGAATTACTATTCGGGATGTGCAACATTTATCAACATCTTACCCACTCCCATACGCTGACTGGTCGGTGCAAAAAGGCCAATTTTATCTGTAATCCCGTTCTACCACCCGTTTATACCCTTACAATATGACACATTCTAAGATGTATAAGTTGTGTAAAATCAAGTTCAGGTAATATGAAACAAGAATACCCTATTTGTAAGTCCCAACACAAATAAATAGATAGATCCGCTGTTCCTCCTAACTTCTGATGCTGATTACGCCACTGGTAACCACTTTCCAGTGTTTATACTATCCGTAACGTCTTCAGCACCCTCAAAAACATATAAAATAACACCTTACATGCATTTTCAAAATTCACTATATATTGAGATACTGAAATTATAGATGGCGTCGGTTCTCCAAAATGGCTACTCTCTGAGACTGACACCCAAGTTTTTTACCATCACTAGACCATTACCAACAACCTCCAATTGGGTGATTCTCTGTTAAATGAGTGACATACAGAAGTATGCTCAGCTGTTATATTAATAGTATGAGTAATAATATTGGACTACATTATAGAACCGTATATATGTATGTTTAAATATATCTAATATCATAACAATCTTGAAAATAAATCAATTAAACAGACGTATTATATGGTTAATGGAAAATGTCATTTACAGTTATCTGTCTTTTAACTTTAATGAATTTGTATCAAGGTTTTCTACCTCAAGTTTCCAATTACTGTTTTTGCTTACTTTGTAATTAATAAAATAAGAAAACATTTTAGAAGATAAACAACGTTAACTATATAAGTTTTTGTAATTCTCCTATAGTTTCAGATTCGATTTGTGCTTTAAATTAAAAGGCGTTAACGATCTGACGTTTCCTAATGCAGAAAGATTTCGCCTTAAAACTCATTTGAGCTTGGATTAGAATATATTAATTGAAAACTGATAACGCACAATAGAAGCAAATAGGCAACACCTTTTAGATGGGAAAAAATTTAATACCGAGATTGGATTTTAATTGATTTTTGTTTCCAGCATATTTCCCAATCATGCGGAATTAATGTTTATCAATTTGTTTATTCAAGCGAAAAATCTATGCATATTCAGCCCAATGAAATTGCTCTAATTTTTATTGACACATTTTCCACAATTTATCATGAAAATGTGTATGAAATATCGATGTGCATAGGGTATCGCGTTAAATTGTATATTGTGGCATACGTTAACCAATAATTCTCATTAGTTATGCATGATTTAAGCAACTCTGCCATAATTATTTCTATTTGTGGCTGCATACGTAATATTGATTAATATTTTACTAATAATTTAACTAATTAATAAATACGTATTTTTGATTGTCAGGAAAATGAATTAACTGTCGGTATTAGATTATTCATTATAATTATTTACATTAAAATTTTTATTTTAAAGCGAAGAACATTAAACTTTGGTAAAACAGCTTTATTAAAGTTTATTAGAAATTTAAGAGCTTAGCCAAATTATAACAGTTTAACGTCAGAATTTCTTAATTATACAAAAACTAATTCATCCGTTCATTCCTCAGGCAATGTGTGCTTTTAGTTCACAGCAAACGTGTTATAACTGATACTTATGAGGTTCAATAAATCTACAATATAACAAAAAAAGCCTTAAGGGAATTTCCTTCATTCTTTCAACCAAAATTGTTTGTTATATTGGATTCAATTCTTTTCTATACTTTCAGAATAATCGAACCACGTTTACACCTTTAACACTTTACATCTTGATTCTGTTACATCATCTTTATATTTAAATAATTTCGTATGCAATATAAAACAGTTTTTTTTTAGTTTGTTACAGTTTCCTACTATATTGTTAGCGTCTAACAATTTATTAATTTCTTCACTTCAGTGATTTATTATTTATAGGTAGGGGAGAGTGGGGTACTTTCGGCGGTGTAGTGGATTCGCCAAGCTTTAAAATCTCCATAAATTTTTTAATTTCGCGGTCAAGTTGGCTCTTATAGTGTTTTCCCTTACCTACCACTTTGTGTTTTGTTGTTGCGTCGGTGATACCGGGTCAGTGAAAAAAAATACTTTGAAGAGTATTTATAGGCGACATTAAGGTAAATATTTTATAGATATTAGTTTAAATATTTAAAATTAATACATTTCTTCAAAGTAATGACGTTATACAAGTCAGTTATTGTTATAAATTTGTTTTGATATGCGTTCTAACCTAAAAGTAGTACAGGGGCACCTCACCTTTCACTTTTTGACGTCATTTGACCTTGAATTTCCACTGCAGTGGGGACCATATTTTCCACCCTTATTTTACTCGCTTACGTGTAGGACGTATTTTTTTCAGCCCTATTTTTACACACCCACGTATGAGACCGTATTTTCAACCCTTTTACCCTAATTATTTTTTACATACACCCACGTGTGAGACCGTATTTTCAACCCTTTTCTTTTCGGAGGCCCTTTCAACCCTAATTATTTTTACTCGCTTACGTAGGACCGTATTTATTACCCTTATTTTATGATTTCTTTGAGTTTTTTTGCAAACGTTATGGTTGTATTAAGGACCTTTTGACAGCTAGGACTTTTTTTGTGGTTGCTAACGTGAGACTGTATTTAGGCTGGTCTTGGCTTAGGTTGTATTTACTGCTGGTCTAGATAAATCTTAGGGCTGGAGGCTGGTCTAGGATAAGTCTTAGTTGGACCTGGGGCTGGACTTGGGGTTGGTCTTAGGTATTTTTGATGGTATTAAGGTCCTTCTGGCTATATTAAGAACAGTGCCCTGGAGGTTGCACACGCATACAATGTTGGAAATTGCATAATCAATAAGATATTATTATCGATCCTATTGCTTTAAAATGGTCAAATGCTATTGGATGATCTTTTACCTATACGAAAAAACGTATTTTCTAATTCTAAATTCTAAAATTCTAAAATCTTGCGTGGGAGAATTTGAATAACAGTAAAATCTAATTATAGAACACTTATTTTTATTGTAAATGTCATAATTAAAAATCCTCAGTGAGCTATAAAAAAAAATTACTGACATTCCTAATGAAACAAATTTTTATTAAGTTAATTAATTACATAACAGCAATATTGTCTTCTAAAACGAATATTAAAACATAGTTTACCTGCATTGAAATATGTTTACTACCACGCACGCACGCAAGCTCGCAAAACGCTCGCACGCTCTGACGTACGCACGTAAGCACGTACACGCACGTCACGCACTCGCACGTACATTGCACGTACGCACGCTACGCACGCCGCACGTACGCACCACGTAACACGCACGCTCGCACGCACGATCGCACGTACGCTCGCACGTACGCTACGCACGTCGCACGCTCGCACGTACGCACGCTCGCGTACGCACTCGCACGTACGCACGTACGTACGCATTGTGCGTACGCTACGTACGTACGCACGCACTAGCACGCACGCATCACGCACGATCGCATACGCACAAACTCAGCACGCACCACAACGCACACACCACAACACACACAACACACACACACACACACACACACACACACACACACACACAACACACACACACACACACACACACACACACGCACACCACACACACACACACACACACACACACACACACACACACACACACACACACACACACACACACACACACACACACACACACACACACACACGCACACACGACACACACACACACACCACACGACACACGCACACGCACACACGCACACACGCACACACGCACACACGCACACACGCACACGCACACACGCACACACGCACACACGCACACCACGCACACACGCACACACGCACACACGCACACACGCACACGCACACCACCACACACGCACACACACACACGCACACACGCACACGACGCACACACTCACACACGCACACTCACGCACTCACACACACACACACACACACACACACACACACACACACACACACACACACACACACACCACACACCACACCCACACCCACACACCACACCCCACACTCACACATCAAACACCAACCCCCACCCCACACCAACCACACCATCACACCCCACATCACTCCACACACCCCCCCACCATCCCCCACACCACCACCACCACTCCCCCCACACCACACCACACCACACACCCCCCCCACCCCACACCCACACCACACACCCACCCACACACACCCACACCCACACCACACCCCCCCACTCACCACCCCCACCACCCACACTCACCACTCACCACCACCATCACCACCACTCCACCAACACTCCACACTCACCACACCACCCCACCCTCACACCCACCACACTCACCACCCCAACCTCCCTCACACTCACCACCACACCCCACACCTCACACACACCACTCACACACCACACCCCCCCCACACCCCCACCACACTCACTCCCCCCCACACACTCACACACCCCCCCCACCCACACCACACACCCCCACACCCACACCCCCCCCCCACATCCACCTCACACTCACACACCACACACACACATCACACTCACACACACACACACCACACACCACACTCCACACACACACACACTCACACTCACACTCACACACTCACACACTCACACACCCACACACATCACACACCCACACCACTCACCACCACACACACTCACACTCACACACTCACACACTCACACACCACCACTCCACACACTACACTCCACACCTACCACTCCACACTCCCACACACTCACACACTCACACACTCACACACTCACCACACTCACACTCACCCACACACTCACACTCACCACCTCACCACTCCACACCACCACCACTCACTCACCACTCCACAGCACTCACCACCACATCCACTCACCACTCACCACCTCACCACTCACCACTCCACACTCACACCATCACACCCACACTCACACACCCACACACTCACACACTCCACCTCACACCACACACCACACTCACGCACACACGCACACACGCACACACGCACTCACACACACTACGCACACACGCACACCACACACGCACACGCACACACGCACATCACGCACTCACACCACACTCACACGCACTCACGCACTCACGCACTCACGCACTCACGCACTCACACCTCACACTCACACTCACACCACTCACGCACTCACGCACTCACACACTCACCACTCACCACACGCACTCACGCACTCCACGCACTCACGCACTCACGCACCACGCACACACGCACACACTCACACATCACCATCACGCACTCACGCACTCACGCACACACGCACACACACTCACACACTCACACTCACGCACTCACGCACCACGCACTCACGCACTCACCACTCACACGCACTCACACACTCACGCACTCACCACTACACACTCACCACTCACGCACTCACACCCACACACTCACACTCACACACTCACACACTCACACTCACATCACACACTCACACACTCACACACTCACACACTTACACATACACACTCACACACTCACACTCACACACCCACACACTCACACACTCACACACCACACACACTCACACACTCACACATCACACACTCACACACCACACACACCACACACTCACACACTCTCACACTCAACACACCACACTCCACACACTCACACCACACACTCACACATCACACACTCACACACACACACACAACACACACTCACACACTCACACCACACACCACACACCACCTACAATCACACTCACACACCACACACTCACACACCCATCACACACACACCTCACCACACTCACACATCCAGCACTCACACACTCACACACTCACACAACACACTCGCACACTCACTCACACACTCCACACACACCAGCACTCACGCACTCACACACTCACACACTCACACACTCACACACTCACACACTCACACACTCACACACACGCACGCACTCACACGCACTCACGCACCTCACACACTGCACAGCACTGCACACTGCACTCATCAGCACTCGCACATCACAGCACCACACTCGCACACTGCCACGCACCACGCACACGCACACCACCACCGCACATCACCACACCACACCACACCCACACACCACACGCACTCCACACGCATCACACGCACCACGCACCACTGCACACGCACACACTCGCACACCACCGCACTCACACACTCACCGCACTCACGCACTCACGCACTCCACACGCACTCACGCACTCACCGCACACCACACTCGCACGCACTCACGCCACTCACGCACCTCACCGCACTCACGCACTCACGCACGCACCACACGCACTCACGCACTCCACCGCACTCACGCCACTCACGCACTCACGCACTCACGCACTCACGCACTCACGCACCACGCACCACGCACTCACGCACTGCACACCGCACCTGCACGCACACGCACTCACGCACTCACGCATCCACCGCACTCACGCACCCCACGCACCACGCACCACGCACCACGCACATCCACCACCACCACACGCACACGCACCACGCACACACGCACCACGCACACCCCACGCACCCACGCACACACGCACACCCACCCCACCCACGCACACGCACACACCCACGCACTCACGCCCACGCCCACGCACTCACGCACACACTCACGCACTCACGCACCTCACGCACTCACCACCTCACGCACTCACGCACCTCGCACCCACCACGCACTCACGCACTCACGCACCTCACGCACTCACCACTCACACCACACACACACACACACACCACACACACACACACCACACTCCCACACACACACACACACACCACACACCTCCACACTCCACACACCCACCCCACACCCCACACCACACCACACCTCACACACCACACCCCCACACACCACACCACCCACCCACACCCGCACGCACGCACGCCGCACGCCGCACACGCCGCACGCACGCACGCACACGCACGCACGCACGACACGCACACGCACGCGCCACACGCACACACGCACAGCCCACGCGCCACAGCCGCACGCACGCACGCACGCACGCACGCCACGCACGCACACACGCACGCACGCACGCACGCACCGCACGCACGCACGCACGCACGCACGCACGCACGCACGCGACGCACGCACGCACGACACCACGCACGCACGCACGCACGCACGCACGCACGCACGCACGCACGCACGCACGCACCGCACGCACACGCACGCACGCACGCACGCACCGCACGCACGCATCGCACGCACCGCACCACGCACGCACCACGCAGCACACGCACGCCGCACCGCACCGCACGCGCACGCACGCCGCACGCGCGCACGCGCGCACGCACCGCACGCGCACCACTCGCGCACTCGCACACCGCACCTCGCACGCACACCGCACTCACACTCGCCCGCACACCCACATCACCACGCACTCACCCACACTCGCACTCGCACCGCACCCGCACGCCACCACACTCCACACCCACACACACACACACACACACACACACCCACACACCACACCACACACCACACACCACACACGCACACACCCAGCACACCACAGCACACCACACCGCACACACTCCACACACTCCACACACACACTCACATGCACACCACACACCACACACCACACACTCACACCCACACACACACACACCGCACACCAGCACACCCACACCGCACGCACACGCACACGCACACACACAGCACACGCACACACGCACACGCACACGCACACGCACACCACGCCACACGCACACACACGCACAGCACACGCACACACACGCACGCACGCACGCACCACGCACACGCACGCACGCACGCACGCACGCACGCACGCACGCACGCACGCACGCACGCACGCACGCACGCACGCACGCCGACACACGCACGCACGCACACGCACGCACGCACACGCACGCACGCACGCACGCACGCACGCACGCACGCACGCACGACACGCACGCACGCACGCACGCACGCGCACACGCACAGCACGCACGCACGCACGCACACTGCACACGCACGCACGCGCACGCAGCGCACGCACGCACGCGCACGCACGCGCACGCGCACGCCGCACGCAGCGCACGCACGCACGCACGCACGCACGCACGCACGCACACGCACGCACGCACACGCACGCACGCACGCACACGCACGCACACGCACGCACGCACGCACGCACGCACGACACGCACGCACCGCACGCACGCACGCACGCACACGCACGCACGCACGCACGCACGCACGCACGCACACGCACGCACGCACGCGCACGCACGCCGCACGCACGCGCACGCACGCACACGCACGCACGCACGCTGCACGCACGCACCGCACGCACGCACGCACGCACGCACGACGCACGCACGCACGCACGCACGCACGCACGCACGCACGCACGCACGCACGCACGCACGCACGCACGCACGCACGCACGCACGCACGCAGCACGCCGCACGCACGCACGCACGCACGCGCACGCACGCACGCACGCACGCACGCACGCACGCACGCACGCACGCACGCACGCACGCACGCACGCACGCGCACGACGCACGCACACGCACGCAGCGCACGCACGCACGCACGCACGCACGCACGCACGCCGCACACGCACGCACGCACGCACGCACGCACGCACGCACGCACGCACGCACGCACGCACGCACGCACGCACGCACAGCACGCACGACACGCACGCACGCACGCACGCACACAGCACACACACACACACCACCACAGCACACACACAGCACCGCACACACACGCACCACACGAACCACACACGCACACCAGACGACATGCACGCAGCAACACGACGAACACGCACGAACACGACGAAACGCAAAACGACCACACAGCACGTCGCACGCACCAGACGACGCACACACACGTTTACGAACAACACTTGAGAACGCACACACGTGAACACAACGTGAGCACCATTAGAACACACACACAGCATTACACACATTGACAGGACACAGCTTACACGTTTGAATACATATAACACAATGACATCTTTTTGCATACATCGTACGGCACTCTTGCAACCGTGATCGTCGTCATCATCATCATCAGGATTATTGCACATTGCATGCAACTCGCTTAACTTGCACATCCATCATTATGTGGATCATTCACTAACAACACGTCATTATATTACGTCACATGCTTTACATCGGTCAATCTCTATGTCACCATCTCGCAAAACACCGGAGAAACTTACGTTCACTGATGACAGTTATTTGAGCAAACACGAAATGAGTACGCAGCTAGCCTTGGGTTTGTGTAGCGGCTCGACAATGGTTATCTTAGGGGATGCTAAGTATTGACTTGACACACTCAACATAGCCCCTAGGCATGTTTATAAATCTAAACGCCTCTTTATGGTCGAGGTGTTCTCCTACAGACATTTTGCACAAGACCCAGGCTAGCTGCGTACTCATTTCTCGTGTGTTTCGCCTAAAGTGTAACTGTCATCGAGTAAGCATTACTATAATGTATTCTCCTGTTTATGAACCAGCATCAGCGGACATTAGAGATTTTACTGACTTGTTAATAAACTATTACAACATAACCGTTCAATATAATGATGAAAGCGATGACGTGGTTGAGCTGAATGTATCTCACATCCAAGATGATGGTGATGGTTCACAGAAGAGAAAGAAGAGCGATGAGGTAAAGAGATTTTTAGTGCTTTAATTGTTTTAATCAAGAGCCCTGTAATAAAAAAAAAATAGCCCCATTGTTTTTTTTCTTTTAATTCAGCATGTGTGTTTTTAAAAATCGTGTTATAAAATTTATGATTTAGTGTTTTTTTTTTTTTAAAGAAATTATGTTAACCATTTATATTGGTAATCAATTTTAGACTATTAAATTTAACAAAGTTATATAATTACACGGTAATTAGCTAAAGTAAACATGAACAGTGATTTCTTACTACATATTGTTGTGGAATTTAAAACATGTAACTTTCCAAAACTCTTAATACGGTTTTTTATAAAACATTTTGTGTGTGTCCGTATGTACAACATGAATATTTTTTCAAACCGAATTGTTATTAGAAGGGTAAATACGATTTGCTGTAAGTGCGATAAAGATAATAAGGTTGTTTGTATATTTTACACTATGGGGAAGTCAATAAGTGGTTTTTACAGAACCTAGAAAGTTTAATTACACAGGCAACACAAAGCGGTGACTATCACTCGTAAAGCAGTACATCAAAAACGTTCTTTAAGTACAGAGCTAGTAAGTATGGTGTTAACCCTTTATTTATTTACAGGTTTTTAATTACAGTTATAAATACACATCTAAGCATTAAGTTTCTTTTAAAAAATATTAAGGCGTACAACATTTTAACGGTCGGATGGATATTAAACATATTTCAATGCAGGTAAACTATGTTTTAATATTCATTTTAGAAGACAATATTGCTGTTATGTAATTAATTAACTTAATAAAAATTTGTTTCATTAGGAATGTCAGTAATTTTTTTATAGCTCACTGAGGATTTTTAATTATGACATTTACAATAAAAATAAGTGTTCTATAATTAAATTTTACTGTCATTCAAATTCTCCCACGCAAGATCAATCCTTAACACAGCTGCTATTTTACATCCTTATTAGAAAATACGTTTTCTCGTATAGGTAAAGGATCATCCAATAGCATTTGACCATTTTAAAGAAATAGGATCGATAATAATATCTTATTGATTATGCAATTTCCAACATTGTATGCGTGTGCAACCTCCAGGGGCACTGTTCTTAATATAGCCAGAAGGACCTTAATACCATCAAAAATAAGCCTAAGACCAACCCCAAGTCCAGCCCCAGGTCCAACCCTAAGACTTATCCCTAGACCAGCCCCAGCCCTAAGACTTATCCCTATACCAGCCCCCAGCCTTAAATACAGCCCTCAAGCCAAGACCAGCCCCCAACCCTAAATACAATCCTCACGTTAGCAACCACAAAAAAAAAGTCCTAGCTGTCAAAAGGTCCTTAATACAACCATAACGTTTGCAAAAAAAAACTCCCAAAAGAAATCATAAAAATAAGGGTAATAAATACGGTCCTATACGTAAGCGAGTAAAAATAATTAGGGTTGAAAGGGCCTCCGAAAATAAAAGGGTCGAAAATACGGTCTCACACGTAGGTGTGTGGAAATTAGAGATAAAAAAGGGTTGAAAACACGGTCTCACACGTGGATGTGTAAAAATAGGGGTGAAAAAATACGTCTTACACGTGCGCAAGTAAAAAATAATTAGGGTTGAAAAAGGGCCTTCGAAAAGAAAGGATTTAAAATACGGTCTCACACGTGGGTGTGTAAAAATAGGGGTGAAAAAAATACGTCCTACATGTAAGCGAGTAAAAATAAGGGTGGAAAATGTGGTCCCCCACGTAGCAGCCCCTGGGAAATTCCCAAGGTCAAATGACGTCAACAAGTGAAAGGTGAGGTGCCCCTGTACTACTCCTAAAATATCTTGGGCATAGATTTAAGTAGCCCAAATGTAATAGAACTGCAGGTAGTGTAGATTCAACATTGTGGGTAGATTCATCACAGACGAATCTACCCACACACAATATCGTGATGCTGTAGCAAGTTTAGAAAATATTGTACATTAGTGGATATTTATATTTTTCAAACTTTCTAGATGCCTCAAAAGTACACTCAAACGACACACAGAGCTAATATCGATGAAAATAGTATGAAAAGGGCTATAAATGAATGCCTTAAAAATAAAATTAAAGTCACTGGGGCAGCCAGGCAATATGGCATCAAAAGAACTACACTGCAGTCTAGAATTAGATCTCTGTTGAAGAAGAAACCTTTAAATGATATTACCAATATTGATTCTGTCATCAGAAGAAATACAATTTAGCAGTAACTATACTGTTAAACAAGTATTTACAGTCGATCAAGAAAACCAATTACGAGACTACATCAAAAAAACCTTCTGATCTTCATTATGGATTAACATATTTACAGATCAGGACAATTGCATTCCAGTTTGTGAAATCGTGTCTCTGCAGTAGAATTCCTGTTAACTGGGATACCAATAAAATGGCAGGTATGTTCTCATAGAATTCAAGGTTAACCTAATTCACACCTAAGCATGTCCATGAAGGATCTTTTCACCCCGCATGTTTTTGACAAATATCTCCATTTATAAAACCAACCAAATTCAGGTAGCATAAAAAATTAAGAGTTACACATTTTACATTTTAGATAAAGATTGACTGCTGGGATTTATGAAGAGGCATAGTGATCTGTCACTGCGAAAGCCGGAAAGTACAAGTTTAAGTCGTTCGATGGCATTCAATAAACCTGTAGTAGACGACTTTTTTGACAAATATGTCTGTGTCTTGGGGAGAAATATCAACTGAACCCTGAAAGAATATGGGATTTGGATGAGAGTGATGTCACTACAGTTATGAAGCCTATTAAAGTTGTTTCCACAAAAGGGAAAAAGCGAGTTGGGCAAATTGCCACAGCAGAAAGGGGAACATTGGTCACTTTTGTTGGTATAGTTAATGCTATCGGTACTTCTCTTCCACCTGTATTTGTTTATCCTAGAATACGCAATCCAACAGAAGGGTCGCCAACAGGCTCTATTGCACTTGGTAATAAGTCTGGATGGATGCACATTGTGAGTCACACAAATTACTCTGTTGAACGCAAAATTCTTTTGTTAGTCGACAACGACGAATCGCATGTTTCTGTTGAAGCAATTCGTTACTGCAAACAAAATGGGATCATTCTTCTTTCTTTTCCTCCATATACCGCCCACAGGCTCCAACCCTTGGATGTGTGAATTTATGGTCCTTGTAAAACTTTTGCGACTATAGCTTATAATGATTTGATGCTAGCACACCCTGGCCAACCAATAACAATTAGAAATATAAGTCATTTGTGCAACAAAGCGTGTGAAAATGCATTTTCCATTAAAAATATAAAAAATGCTTTTCATAAAACAGGCCTGCAGCCACTTAATCGGCTTGTATTTACTGAGTCTGATTTTATGGCGAGCTATGTTACTGACAGACCTATGAGCAGTCAAGGTCAGGTGACTCCAACAACTTCTCAGGATGTTAACAACAGAATGTTTTCGGAAGACAGCACAGCGAGTAGTACAGTATTACCTCAAACTCTTAAAGATAATGAGCAGTTGTCGAATGTGTCTAGAAGTCGTGACGAATGAAATTTGTCAACACTGTACTTCAATCCAGATGCACCATCTACTTCTGGTCAAAACATTATTAATAATTCTTCAATATCCACTTTGGAAGAACTTTGTCCCTATCCTAAAGCAAATTTCACAAAAAAACGAAACACCAAATGTTTAATCTTGCACAGATTAAACAGGGTATTTTTAACAATTTTATAGTAATAAGTTGAGAAATATAATTAGAATTAAAACATAACAATTAAGAAATATATAAAACGATTAGTAAGTAGAATAAATATAAAGCAGGTTAATTATTGCAACAATTGTGCTGATACAAAAGTGTGCAAGGTTGAAACTACACACACATATTATGTACATTATAACTAGTAAGCACAAAAAGGCGCTTAAATGAATAAACATGACCTAGTAATTGGGTCAAACAATAAAATACGTAATAGTAAAATCTGTATATAAGTAAAAGGCGTATTCGGAACTTGATCCCCATACACTCTCCGGCCCAAAAACAACACGAGCACGAAGACATCCGGGCAAGGAAGAAACGAAGACAATCTCACGTACTACAAATAGCACTTGGACTCTTAACAATGTTTACAGTTGCAAGAGCAAATTTTACTGTGGAACATCCAGATCCAGGCCTATACGTAGAGCATATAGGTAATGCATGAATCAGAAGAGGTACATTCCGGATCGATCTACAATTGAACACAGTTAATATTGAAGAGGATATCATAGAAGCAGTAAACGCTACACAAGGGTTTGACAAGCTGTGCCGGAAAGCCACAAGAATATCAGAAGGAATACACTGTAAGGAGCTGACTCATCACACAAGTGAATTAAGTAAACAACTAAAATGGTTACAACAAGGAACACGACCAATTATCCACTCAAGAAAGAAAAGGGGCATGCTAGGGGACATTCTGACATCAATATTTGGAGTAAATGACGAAGTACACAAGGACATCAACGCATTAACCAAGAACCAACAGGAATTAAAGAAAAAAGCAGACCGTCAAACCAAATTCATGCTATCAGCACTATCAACATTTAACAACACAGAAATCAGACACAACAGACAACTCGAAAGCTTCATGAAGAAACTAAACCTGGGACTGGACGCAATATCCACAATGGAAAAACGGCACAAGACCATAGATGAAAACCAGCTAAACTTACACATTCTAAACTCATATCAAATAGCAGTAAACCTCATCAACGAAATATATAACCGTTACAACAAAATCCTAGACGTACATCGTGGTCAAGGCAGCTTTTACGACCTTACCACTGAAGTCCATATAAAGGAGATTGTAACATCAGCATCAAAAAAGCTACCATACAACATACAAATACTAACACCTTCAATAATAAAGATGTCTGTAAAACAAGATGAACAACAAATCCATGTATCAGGATACTTCATCATTACAGAAATCATGCAGTATGTCGTATTGAAAATAACTCCGATACCACTGAAGATCAAAAACGGGACATATGGGATAATAGAAGTAGGAGCTGGAGTCATTGCCGTAGAATACAACTCTCAACTCTACTTCCAGCTATCAGTTTCGCAAGTACTGCAATACTACTAGGAATAGCCCTAGCAATCTGGGGGGCATACAAGGCATGGACAAAAATACATCGAAAGAAAAAACCCGGAGAAACAGAAGACGAACGAAAGATTCCAAATGGAACAACTTTACGCCATCCCAACCACCTCGTCGCGGCCGAATGTTCAATCTTCAATTGAACATGAACTCCGGGCCCGGCAGAATGTTTAATCTTGCACAGATTAAACAGGGTATTTTTAACAATTTTATAGTAATAAGTTGAGAAATATAATTAGAATTAAAACATAACAATTAAGAAATATATAAAACGATTAGTAAGTAGAATAAATATAAAGCAGGTTAATTATTGCAACAATTGTGCTGATACAAAGGTGTGCAAGGTTGAAACTACACACACATATTATGTACATTATAACTAGTAAGCACAAAAAGGCGCTTAAATGAATAAACATGACCTAGTAACTGGGTCAAACAATAAAATACGTAATAGTAAAATCTGTATATAAAGTGTAAATAATACGAAATAAATTAGTCTTTGAATGAATCTCATTTTGTTCAATTACTCAAGCAGGGTTGTGAGGTCTAGTCTACAATTGATACGAGTGACGGCGTATCCCTCACATTAAACCCCAAACACTCAATCTCTCTAATCAGAGGATTGAACACCAAAAGAAAATCAAAATGCACTGTTTATACAGAAACTCCTGAATTATTGATCCGAGAAAATCTAGAATTAGAAAAAAAAGGAAGCAAACAGTTACAAAAAAAGAAACAAAAAAAAAATTATTCAAAAGAAAGCCAGTGACAACCAAAACAATGAAAAAATGGATAAGCAGTTCAAGTAGTGTATCTGATATTTCTTTGGCTGATGTAAACTCCAACAGTAGTAATGATTTCGAAGAATTTGAAACGACATCTAGCCATGAATTTGAAATTTCTAGTTTTGTTATGATCAAATTTCCAGGAAAAATAGCAGTTGTTCACTACATAGGTTGTTTACAAGAAATACATTGCAATTCTCTTACAATTAAGCTCCTAAGGAGAAAGGGAAGCAGCAACAATTTTGTTTTTCCCGATGTCGAGGATATCTCAGATATTGATTTTTCGGACGTTGTTGCAAAATTAGATACTCCTTCGCAAACTGGGACTGCAAGATTCGCCTCAATATACGTATTCAATTATAATTCCAGCGATATTATTGTAAAATAAACATTTCATGTGTATTTTTTCTAATAAAAAATATTTTATCATATATTTTTTCTAATAAAAATATTTTATCATATTTTAGGTTATTATATATACTGACGAAAGTACCTTGTTATGACGAAACTACCACCGGTGTAGTATCATCACATTACAGGAAATTTTGGAAAAAATAAAAAATATATATTAAAAAAAACAGTGGAGTTTCACTTGGAAAAATTCATTTCTTAGATCATAAATAATTTTATAGAAAATGAAGTTTTATTTAAATTTAGCTAATTCCGAAAATATAGTGACATTTTTTAAAAACTGCCGAATGTTCCACATTCTCCCCTATAACTAATTAATTAATTATGCACTATAGTATAGTAATTTGTAAAAGGGTAATTGAATTGGATTTCGTATAAAAAAGCATTGGTGCATATGGCATAAACGCTCAATTAGATATCCAAAAAAATTATGTTTTGATATTCAACTATATTGATTGTACGGCAGAATTAATTACTCAATATTTAACACAAGTTAGCTAAGAGTCCGGCAATGTGGCCTAAGGGAGTTGTTTTCAATCGTTTTTTAGAGTTTCGCCTACAGAATCCTAAGTAGTCCTAGTTAGTAGTACATTTTCAGTGCTTCCTTTAAACGTGCAGTGTATCAGAAAAAAAATTATTGAACTAGAAAACTTCCTTACTGTCGTATGATTTTAGTATAGGGGAAGTGGGCCTAAAATGGGATATGTAGGTAAAATAGGAAATAACCGTTTTTCATATTAATAGTGTCTTCAGTGCAGACCCAAACGTGCGATCGGCTTGTTGTTAGCGGAAGGAGACTGTGTTGATTGTTTGCTAATGGTGTTACTATAATATTTGTGTTCAACGGCGTAACCCTTTGCAACAAAACAGTTTGTGATTTTGCAATATTATTGAACTCTGTATTACTTTGTTAAGGTAGCTAACGAGTGGTGTTGGCAAATTTGCTCTGGTGGTCACCTATTCATTACGAGGTAAGTCTGAAAATTTTCATGCACATGTAGGTAAAATGGGAAATTTTCATTTGGGTACAACGGGATACTACCTCGTACTGTCCCATTTTACCTACAATATTTGCTCACTTATTTTTATCTGTTTTCAGATGCCTTCTACGTATAAAAGAAGAACATGCCGTCAGTCTTGGTCTGAAGAGGCAATGTCTGCAGCACTGGACGCGTTACGAAGTGGAACCTGCAGCTACTTAATGGCTGCAAAGAAATTTAATGTTCCAAAGTCAACTTTAGAAAGACGATTAAAAAACGAGAATAAAGTTGCGGTAGACCATACAAAACAACTTGGTAGCAGGAAATTAACATTTCCTAGAGAACTGGAGGAGCAACGGGTTAATTACACTAAAAACACGGAAGGTATGATGTATGGACTAACAACAAGAGGTATGCGAAGCCTTGCATATCAACTTGCTGTGAGGAGCAGCATTGATCATAATTTTAATAATGAGGCCCAATTGGCCGGGTGGCACTGGCTTCGTTCCTCTTTACAAAGAAACAAATGATCACTTAGAAATCCTGAACCAACTTCCGCTGCAAGGGCTAGAGGTTTCAACCAGCAGTCCGTTACGAATCACGAATTTTTAACGTGGACGAAACGGGCATCACTACCGTACAATCTCGACCATCAAAAATTATCGCTGTTAGAGGAAGAAAGCAAGTAGGTTCTATAACGTCTGCGGAACGTGGAGAATTATCGACAGTAGTCATGTGTATGAGTGAAAGTGGCGTTTTTGTCCCACCTATGATTATTTTTCCTCGAGTTCGAATGAAACCACAATTTCTTGACGGAATTCCACCGGGTACTCTATCAATTTGCCACAAATATGGGTGGATGCAATTAGAATTGTTTACAAGCTGGTTTGATCATTTCCTTCTTCACACACAGGCTTCGAAAATCAATCCAGCATTACTTGACGGACATTAAACACACACGCAAAATAATTCAATGATAGATAAGGCGCGAGATAACGAAGTAACAATTTTATGTTTACCACCGCACACAAGTCACCGTATGCAGCCATTAGATGTGTCATTCATGGCACCACTTAGCACCTTCTATACCCAGGAAGTGGAAATATGGCTGAGAAATCATCCAGGAAGGTATATTACCGTTAGTGAAGTCGGGTATTTATTTGGTGAAGCATCTCTCCGGGCGTCAACACCTCTAAATGCTATTAACGGTTTTGAAAAAACTGGATTGTGTCCTATAAACCGCACAGTATTTACCGAAGATGCGTTTGCTGCAGCTTTGCCAACTAGTTATGACTAACCTCAAAACAATGACGCTACAAGTAATGCTGCTGTTGAAGTGGTACCTGAAAACGAAGTCGTAATTGAAAATAATAACCATGGCTTTGTAGGAGAATCTACACCACCAAAACAAATAATTAGACCACTCGAACAACCATCAACTAGCGGCATTACCCATTTAGTAACTCCTGAAACAATTGCTCCCTATCGAATAGCTGCTAAAGATAAAGAGGAAAACTACGCAAAGGGGCAAAGCTACTGTACTTACGAGTACTCCTTACAAAGAAGAGTTAGAAAACTCCATTGTCGAGACAGTAAAAAAAATTAATGCTGACAAACTAAAATCAAGTAGAATAAAAAAGTCCTTAGATCAAAAGACTATTTACAAAAGCTCTTCAAAAGATAAAAAAATGGTGTGTAAGTCAATGCTTGAATCTAGCAGCAGCGAATCAGATGTCGATATGGAATGTCTATTTTGCGGAAGCAACTATTCTCAGGATCATTGCGGTGAAGGATGGATAATGTGCGTTCAGTGCGGCAACTGGGCTCATGACGAATGCGCAGGTGTAGAAAGTGATGATAAAGACGACTTCATATGTGATATTTGTTTCCAAAAATAACTATGGTCATGAATGTATTTTCTAAATAAATGTTATTTTGAAATATTTTTACATGGTAAATTCCTATCCCATTTCACCTACATTTTCCCATTTTACCTAATCAATGTAGGTAAAATGGCTAAAGGATGAGGAACTCTTGGCTATTATTAACTGAGCTAGTTGGATCTCTGGTAACACAATCTGCTTAGCATTCGGGAGGAAATAGGTTCGATCACCGTTACGGTCTACCTTGCATGATGTTTTTTTTTCAGGGGGTGCGTATACGCACATCATGTGCGGCTATCTAGGCGAATGCTGGGGTCGTATCTTCCTCCTTAGAACCCTAACTCCATTCCTTTGGATCCTATCCTGAGCACACCCATCCTTAATCCCACCATACATATATACGTAATGTATGTATGAATGCTGGGAATCCATCGCTGTGATTGAAGGAACGTGGAAATCTCGAGCAGCCCGCCTTGCCCTTTGGGTAACGTTTCTTATGGATGTTTGGTGGGCCGTATAGATTCGGAGGTTTGCTGTAGTGTGGGGTAAGTCTAGTTCTCTGGTAATCGGGGACCTCCTCCTTGTGTTTTGTCAGCGTTATGGTATATCAGTCTTTCGATTGCTGGTGTGAGGTCTTTTGGTATTTGTTTGTACTCGCCCCCGTCCAGTATTTCTTGGATCTTACTATTGTAAGTCTCCATATTCATTACCGTAGTCGCGTTTCCTTTGCCTGCTGGTAGAATTTTGATCGATGGGTCATTCTTAAGGGAATTGGCCGCTCTCCTTTCTAGGTTAAAGAGGTTAGGTTTAGGGGATCTAGATGAATCTAAGACTGATCTAACTTTACTTCTGTATTCTTCTGCTTCTTCAGGATCTAATTTCATAACTTTTTCTTCAACTGCGGTCATTAAATCCACTTTCGGAATATATCTTGATGATATCGCCTAATTCAAGCCTTTATCCGGAACCTTTATTTCGTTCTTGCTCAACTGTTGTTTAGAGATACTTATGACAGTGTTTTTGCGACCAATTTTGTTTATTTCTTTCTTCTCCTTCATTAGTTTTTTCTAGTTTCTTCTGCTCAATTTCCTTGTGCATTGGCTTTGAATATTTGCTTCTGGTAGCCGTATGTATCCTATCAAAGTTTTGTTCGTTCACTCGATTTAGAATGGTTTCTCTGATCTTGTTAGATTGGTGATCGAGATCATGTAGCAGCGTCTCACAATTTCCAGGAGGGAGCCAATAAAGCCATAAACTTGGACGAAAAATGGTGTTTCTCTAATCATCTTTGGCTAAATAGTAGCAAAACATCGATTACGGTTATGTTGTTAAAACCTCATAAGTTCATAAATTCAATTTCCACCAAATTTCTCGGATATTTACAAAATATACAAATTAATGAAATGGCCCTTAAAATCAGCCGCAATTTATTTGCTTTAAGACGATTGACCCATAACGTCTCTACACCCGTTCTAATAATGATATCTCCCTCGTTAATACAGTCGCACTTCATGCACTGCAACATTGGCTGGGGCAACCCCTCCAATTCTGAGCGTGTATTTTGTTTACAAAGGGAAGCGTTGCAAATTTTAGGAAACTTGGGTTATAGCAATAATCCTAACATCATACCTTCCCTAGCACTTATATCTTAAATTGCATTCTTTATGCTCGAAATATAATTGAAACTCACGTAATAAAATCAGATATTCATCAGTATTATACCCTTACGTAAGATGACATCTGGTTAAATTTTTTTAGCTTAAGTAAAACTCACAAAAGCTTTATAAACATTTCGGGCACGACTCTTAAATAAGCTGTCGGTTAAAATTAGAAATGTTTGACAAGTTTTGAAAGGGATTTTCATTGGTATATAACAAGATAATGATTATTGAGTGAGTGTACAAATATTATTGTAAGAGGATGATGTGATTTACCATTTAAAGTGTACCAATTAACAAGTATTTAAGTAACCGTTGAACAGAAATTAAGTTGAAAATATGCTTAGGGATATTTACATTTTTGTTTTTCAATCGGAAGGGTACGAGAGAAAGCTTTTAAGCGACAAGTACGATTAAATCTAAAATCATGAAAAACACTTCATAAGAAGTCGTGCATTAGAAAAGTTTATGAAAACTTTGCAAAATAACCTATCTATAAGTACGTTATGGACTAGAATGAAATTGGAGCAAAATGAAATTAATTCTCCATACCCTAGAAGCGCGAATGGTTAATGAATCCTTTATACTTATTAATAGCAGTTATTTCAGGAAGTAAACAGCATGAAATTATTGCATTGATAGGTTTTGGCTCCTATGAAATGGGTGTTAAAGGACTAGGAAAAGCAAAAAACTGTTTAGAACGAGCAATTCCATTCAACCAGGTTAGAAGTAATATCAGGATCATTTCGAGTTAATTTAAATAAAACGTAATCCTCAACTCTCCAATCTCGTTACACATCGAGGTCGGAAGTAGTTTTACGAATCACTTCCTTTTACGATGAAGATTAGTGAAACCATTCATAAAGCCAAAGATTCCTTCTCGGTCGCGCTATAATTTCGAGCACCAAAATGAAGAGTTCGTTGATTCGGCCACGTTTCGGCAAAATCTCATTTGCCATCTTCAGGTCTGCTTCACGTTACTAGAATAAAACAAATAAAACTTAATGCACGTCGATTCAGTTCAATTACCCCTAACAATAAATTTATCCAAAGCTTAACAAAATTTTGAACATACGAGTCGTAAACTTATTGATCGCACCTATATGTTCATAAAATCAAAGTAATAACACTTTATCTGGATACTTTCTAATTTACCCTCGTATACGCGTAAACTAATATTTATAACTGTCGTAAAAATTCTGAAATAATTAAGTATCGCCCAGTTTGGAAAAATAACAATTCGGTCCATTACTTTTTAACTACAAAAACATTAATTCGTATCTTAAAAATTTAAAGACGTAACGCTCAGTGCGCCGTTCACGAATTATATATTTTCTATCAAATACTATTTGAATACTTTCTCTTTAAAATGTATTTAAACATTCACAAGCTGGAATTAATCGTAATCCAAATCTGAAATTTCTGCTTAATAAATATACTGTTATCAGTATTGTGTATTGAACGGTTTAGTGTAAGGTAATGACATTTCGTAATCGATCTGACTCAAAATAAACAATTTTCAGATCTATCATTCAGATAAAATATCAAAAGCTTGATTAGATTTAAACAGTGTAATCCTTTATCTAAAAACAGTGAACTCTTATAATATTGGTTTTCTTTTAAAACTGTTGACTTTAAGGAATTACAATTAAAAAAATAAGAAAAAAGTTAACTAATCGAACTATATTAACCAATTTTTCAAGAAAAAGGCATATATTTACAGATATTGCTTTTGAGAAGCACCATATACAGAAAAAAAAACTAATTCTTATAAAGTCCCTAAACCTTATAATCTAAACATATAGTAATGGTAATAGAGACTGATTATCCTAATGCCTGAAATGAAACTTACAATATAAACAATGACACCTCTAAAGATAATCAAACTTCTACCACTCAAAAATCTAAAACTATCCTTACATAAATAAATTCCGTAGTCCCTTATCCGGAGTAATGTATATACTGGGTTGATTCGTTCTCATTAATCCTTCATAGATATGCACACTTGTCACCGTTAAACGGCCACCAACAGGGTTTCACGCAGGTCGTCGCACTATTCACTATCTAAATCTCCGTATTCCGTAGCGCCTTTACGCGTAAAACAAAATGGGACGATCTGATTTTCTGCATGCCCTTCTGAAGAACAAGTGTTCGTCACAGAATATATATATATATATATATATATATATATATATATATATATATATATATAATATACATTCATATGTACAATATCGTAGTGGCAAGTGAGTGCAACTCGGTTATCGTTGACCTTAGGGTCAGCAACAGGTTATCATCAATACACAGAAGTATAAACTTTTACTTTATATATTACCTGTATAAGTAGCTCAAACTATCAACATGGCTTTCTCAGCAGCAATTATCCCAAGAGATGTCACAGTTGCCTATTGGAACCGCATCAATATATAGCCAGGTAATACCATCTCCTGTTATCAATGCCCCATACTTACCCAATAATCAACAATATGTACCTATAACACAAATCCCATACGCAACATATCAAATACATATGCAAGCACCTTATGCACCAATGTAAATAAATAATATATCCAACGATAACTCAATAAATAGCATGAATATGTCCGACTGTGAAAGTGGCATTAAATCTTCTACAACCCAAACAATGAATGTAAATGCGTGCAAATCAGAAAAAGGAAAAGAACATTAAAACAGCTAATACTGAACAGTACACCACATGTCACACAAGGTAACTCTAGTCTTAGTTAAGATAATGATATCGCTAATACAACGAATACACAACAGATTAAGGTACCTAAACCACCACGAATATTTGTACAAAGTGTCACTGACTACAATAGAATGATAAACACGTTAACAACTGTTGCGGAAACAGAACAATTCTCAACAAAGACAATGGCCGATAATGTAGTTAAGATATCTGCTAATACTCCTGATACATATCGTAAACTGGTCACATTTATGGAAGACTCTGAAGTAATATATCACACATACCGGATGAAAGAAAATAAAGCATGTCGTGTTGTCATCCGTAACTTACATCATTCCGTACCAACGAACGAAATAGCTGAATCGTTAAAAGAAAAAGGTTTCAAAGTGAGATCCATAATAAACATTAAGTATAGAACAGGAAAATACCCTTACTAATGTTCTTCGTAGACTTGGAACCTGCGAACAATAACAAATATTTTTACAATCGTAAGTTCCTACAAAATCAAGTTATAAAAGTTCAACCACCACATAGAAATACAACAATTGTACAGTTCAACCACACCAAAGCCTACTGTAATCACAGTATGCGTAAAACACCGCGGTTTTCACGATACCAGAATTTGAAAGAGGACAAAGGAATCCCCTGCTAAGTGTGCTCTATGCTGTGGTGATCATCTGGCAAATTATCGAGGTTGCACTGTACACAAAAATCCAGAAAGCAAGTTAAAATCAAATACACAAAATCGTTTCACTAAACTTAAATACCCTCAACAACATCCACACCAAAACAAAACAACACTACATCACATAATCCACGGACATATAATCTGGTCGCACAGAGAGATACAGAGCAAGCACAAACCTAGGACGTAACACTACAAAAATTCCTTGAAGAGTTTAAAGTCATGTTTACTCAATTGATGCAACAAAGTAACATGGTAATAAACATGCTGTCCACAGTCATAAGCATAAGTATATCATAATGGAATGCTAACGGCATCCTGTCAAAAATACATCAAATCGAGTCATTTCTAAAACTGAACAATATAGATGTATTTCTAATATCCGAAACACATTTTACCGATAAGTCTTTTCTGAGGATACCTTATTATAATTGTTATCATACAGAGCACCCTGACGGTACTGCGACAGAGGTACAGCTATTTTAATAAGGAGCTCAATTGCTCATCACGAATAAGAAAAGTGCGAAGAACCATTTCTGAAAGCAATTACAATTCAGGTTTGTAAATTACCGAATCCAATTGTAATATCAGTTGTCTACTGCCCACCTATTACGAAAGAAAACGTTAAACAATTCTTCCATTCTCTTGGCGCTATTTTATATGTGGCGAAGACTACAACTGCAAACATACATACTGGGGTTCACGGTTAATTACTACCAGGGGCCGAGTTTTATACGATTTTACATGAGAACTATGGCTATCTATCCACCGGCGAGCCTACATATTAGCCCAGGGATCTGAATAAAATACCTGATTTACTGGACTTCCTTGTCACACACGGTACTTCTTCCAACTATACGAACATAGTTAGTAGCGTTGACCTATCATCTGACCGCACACCAGTTATTGCTGCAGTAAACGCCACGATTATTAAAGGACAACCTAGACCATCTCTGTACAACAGTAAAACAGGCTTGGAAGCATACAGAAGTCTTCCCCAAAGAAACTTACTACTCTGCAATATGCAGCATGGCACTCAACATCTACGGTTACAAATGCGGTACGTGAAGATGGAAATAATCGCAATGCAATACTTGAGCTCATGCGGCAGAAGAGGAGGGCAAGATCAAAATGGCACAGGACACGCAATCCTGCTGATAAAACGATCTGTAATAAACTAGCCAACACCATAAAGAACAAACTAAAATTGTTAAAGCAAGAAACTTTTCAACGCTAGTTAACTTCACTGTCTCGTGCAGACAATAGTATCTGGAAAACTTCTAAATCTAATAAAAGACCATAGGTTGTAAATTCACCATTAAGAAAAACATATAATGAATGGGCCAGAACAGACCAAGAAAAAGCTGATGTATTACCCCGCTGAAGTATTCACTCCTATTCCGATAGACGAAATATGGCATCTAAACAATAACAAAGCCCCTGGATATGAAAATCACGGCTAAGGTGCTTACTGAATTGCCCAAAAGCAGCCTACTGTTTCTACGAAATCTGTACAAGTCTATATTACGTCTTCAATACTGGCCATTATCGCAAAATTTTCACAAATCGTTTTAATATTAAAACCTGGCACATCTGCTGAAGATGTTGGATCTTACAGGCCAATAAGTTTATTGCCCCTATTGTTCAAACCCTTAGAAAGACTAGATGATAACGACATATTGGAAAATTGTATACCAGACCTCCAGTTTGGATTCAGGAGGTACCATCGTATGGTACAACAATGCCATAGGGTGGTAAACATTATCAACGCGGCTCTTGAATCCAAAATCCTATTGTCCTGCAGTATTTATATCACGCAAGCTTTTGATAAAGTATGGCATGATGGCCTTTCACAAAAGATCAAGAATCTATTGGCAAGTGAGTACTACCTTTTATTCAGATCGTACCTGACAGATCGTTATTTTCAAATAAAATATGGCCAATACTGTTTTGACCTCCGACCGATCAACTCTGAGTACCTCAAGGAAGTGCCCTTGACTCTACTATATATATATATATATATATATATATATATATATATATATATATATATATATATATATATAGTATACTGCAGATATTCCTACAACAGATACATACATAGGCACTTATAGGCGAAATAGATGGCGAAGTAAAGTCAATGAAATACAAAACACATGTTAACTTTAGCATAAATCGCACCGAATGCTCAGCAGTGTATCTGAATAATCTGTAACGGGACGACATCGTTGGATAGGTTTCACCCTCGCGTCAATAATGTCATCACATTAACTAATAGAACATTTATTGTAATTAGTTCGGATTGTTAGTTTGATATTAAACCAATAAAAAAAACTTTATTTCGTTACATAAGGAATCACTGCAGCTTCCTTTTCAGATCGTGCGGTTCTGCATACACAAAACTTTTTAATTCGATGTCTGCTGTTTATTTTAAATCTGCTCAAACACTCTTTAAATTTTGAAAAAAAGCTCACTAACATTTTTTTCCAATTCACAAATTAATCCTTTCATTTATAAATGTTTAAATACTTCATCCCCACAATGGATTTTTGCAGTAAAGTAATACGCACTGCGATAATAATTATTTACAAATAAAAACCAGCACATATCGTTATGATCTCACAAAATATTCACGCGCGACCACCCTCTTAAGTATAGCTCTTAGCCCGAGTGTGTCGTGCCGTATCCTGGGACTCTCTCCCTTATATACCTTCGGTCATCCATTTTGCGCAACGTTATCGTATTTATCCCGCTCAAACCAAAAACAACGTATCCCAAAGGAGCTTTATAATGCGTGTCTTTGGTGAGGAGAGAATCCGAAATGGATTCAATACAAACGATACGAGAAAATCGCTACCATCCTCATAATGCTTCTAAACCCTAATTCACATTCAAATTCATTTCATGTATTGTCCAAATCTAGATTCAGTTTTTTTGTGAAAGTCCCACATATACGCGAGCTATGCTTCCGCAAAATTTAGCAAACTCTAACACCATTTGTCTTGAACATGCATCAATTTTTCGATTACGCAATGTTACGGCATCTATAACAGTATTTTTCTGCACTTTGATACAATATCACACACTACCCATCTACAACAATTTTAACACATAGTGGCTAATTCCAGTAGCATTTCAGCATTATCATCTCAATAGGGGTGCTACCAAAACATTATTTCTCAATCAAATTTAATACTTTCAACTTAAAAATCTTCATACAACATTAAAATACTGTTTTACGTCATACTCAACGTTTTACTCAAATTCCAGTGGCGTAACATTTACACTCATCTACATTCTATACACACCATCTAAAATAGTGCGTCAAAATAATCTCACGTCACCGGTTGAACGTCTTTGCCCACAACCATATTAGTGGCCACTACGGCTCTTCTTAAATTCTGGAAAAGAAAATAGTTGCTCATTGAAGGTTTTTTTCATAACTTTAGGCAGAATGGAAGTGATAGCGATTGGTCGGTTGTTAGATGGATCAGTCTTGTCGCCTTTTTAGGGAATAGGTTGAACATGTGCTAATTTCCATGATGAACGAGATACTCCAGCAGACAAAGAGATCGAATGAAGCTTAGAAATACTGGTACTAGTTTGGGGAACATTTATTTAAAACATTACTTTGGATATCATCTGGACCAGTAGCCTTATTGGAATTGAGCCTATTGATCGTCGATTCTAAGTGTTTGTATCGAAAATGAATTGGTTTCGTAGAACATAGAGAAGAGTCGACCAGTGACGCCACTTTTCTAGAATCATTAATACAATGAAAAACAAATCGTCAAAAATGTTGGTTTTATCTGGTAAGGGAGCTATTGCAGATACGTTAAAAGATGTCATGAGGGGAAATGAAGATCTACCAAAGTTTTTACTGATGGATTGTGTTAAATTGGGTAGCAGTATATTTGTACCTAACAATTTTTTACAATCTGTTGTTCCTGTTAGGTTGAGGCTGTGGTTTGCACACCTGAAGTGCTTGTGTAGGGAAAATAATTCCATTGTCTGTACATCTTCACGATCTACATTGACAATATTAAACACATCTTCTTCTTCCATAATTTTATTTTCATCTATATGAAACTCTTTGAATACTTTCATAAAGTTGCTTCCGTTGTCAGTAATCGCCCCAACTATCTTATTTTCGGTTTAACCAAATTTGAAATAAATGTTTGTTTTCGAGAATTTATGCAATATTTCTGTGCGAACGAGTACCAACAAATCGTTTACAAGCAATTACAGCCGACCCTCTGATTAAATCATTCTAAATCCAATATACAGTCACCCCGGGAAAACATCTTTTGTGGACCAAATATCATCTGTCGTACTCACAAAGTCAATATTCGATAGTTATTTTTAATATTTCACATATGAATTTCAGCTATCTTTTGGATGGCTCTTTTAGATTCATATTGTGGAAAAGTACTAAAAAACTTGAATGTTCAATTATACTCAGAGCAGACATTGTACTCAAAACAAAAAAAATCCTATCATTTCTAATGATAGTTTGACCAACTGTATTTTCGGCATTTTCTCTTAAAATGTTAAAAGTTAGAAGTTAAAAGTTTACTACATGTTGGCGTTGATAAAATGTCCATCGCTTTTTAGCTCGTATCTTTTTTTTTACTTTGTTTATGAAAATTGTATTCATTGACGTTTTCAGGGTGGAGTCTTTTTAAATGTCTTGCGAAATTTGATGATGATTATAGTTTGCCTTGAATGCACTTCCCCTAAAAACACAACTGACAAGTAGCTTCTACATGATCATTTTCTAATTTTAGTACTTTAAAATACCTTCCGTCTCATATGACATCTTCTCTATTTCGTGTTGTAGTGAGCTCGTTATCTACTGAGCTGTCTTCCGTAGTAGGGGTTGAGTATGCCGGATCATTGTCTGACGTATTGGCAAAGAAGTCTTCTGAGCTATTTTCTCATGGTTGATTTGAAAGGACACAGAGTCGCCATGCATGCTACTGATACAAATATTAAATTCACGACCTTCTTTCCTCGATTTGACATTATCGGCAACACTGGTATCCGGAAAAATGAAAATAAATACAGTACGCACGGAGAAAGATTGCCCTAAGGACGGAAGAGCACTCGTATAATTGTAAATTTTCCAAGCTTGGCAATCAGGTGATACCAGTGGTGTCGCCGCTAAATTTTTCAGTTTAAGGGGCAACATTTGGCTTGAATTTTTTAAAAATTGTTTTTTGTCTCAAATGATGCTTTAAAGTCAAAAATAAGGTACAATTAATTAACAAACATTCCTACAACTACTTTATCTTTTCAGGGGTTTAGTTAGATGTTACCTTTAACGGTGTGTAGGGTAAAAACACTGTGAGTTTTATTTCCTCATAAATATCGACGCCACTGTTAAACGTGCCAAAAGCAGTTTACATGCCGAATGCATGAACTTTACCTGCGCACCTGGAGCAACCTTTCTCCGTACGTACTGTAGTACCTACTTCAATTTAGTTTATTGATTTAACTATTTGTAATTATGTGTAACCCAATTATTGTATCTTTTATGAAATCAACAAAAGTTGACCGATTAAAATTGAATTGGATGTTTGTACAGTTGTTTCTATTCAATTTTTCTTAATCCACTAAGGTTATTCAACTAAAACTGAATAGTAAGAACCTCCCTTAACCCTTTCGCGACGGCATCTTGATTCTCAAAATGTTACAGGTATGATTGTCGGATATTTCCGACGCTATACAAAATAAGCACAACTAACGTTTTCTTTCTCAAACATCTTTATTTGCATGGTATAACAACATATTTCGTAATATATCGTAACAAATCAAAATATATCCTGGAATAAAATACAAATAAAATAATCAAATCAAACGTTAACTTTTAACAAATACTTAAAATATTATAGGAACAAAAAATTATAAAAAAGGAACAAAAATTGCTAAAACTAAAGGAAGTAACACATCATAAATATTAAAAAGTTTTAATTTTGTGGTATTTCTCAAAACATGGAACGACACATAGACCCACGTTACAGTCTTTGCACACACAACGAGACTCTTTTCTTTTTTCTCTCCTCTAGTGGTCTGGGCACACACAACACAATGACGCATGGCTCTCTTTGATTTCTCTGTGTCGGATACCAATGAGGAAAAATGGCGTTCTGTCAGCCTCAGTAATGTATTAGGAACAACCCTTGGTATTTTCGGTTCAAAGGCATATCTAAAATAACACATCAGGTTGTAATATACATATACGTGTAAAAAAAACAACTTACCTCCCTAACATCTGGCGAGCAAGATTTTAAATGGAAAACTGCTAGAGGAATTTTTCTTTCATTTTGGCTATTTAAAATGAAAAGGTCGAAAACATGAAAAAATAATTTTTTATACCATTTTTTGTTTTTTCTCATACTGTCTATGCTACTAACCATCATGTCTAAATGGTCGACAGCTCCCATTTTATCATTGTAATCTACCAAGCAGAGGGGTTTTTTCTTATTTTCTTTAGTAACTCTGTCGACTTTGGGTAAGGTAATTATTATCCCTTCGATCTTTCCATCTTAGTGCTAATAATTTATCAGAACTTTTCAAAGAAGTTTCTCCTTTCTTCAATTTTGCTTTTAATTTGGGCATTTCGATTTTGGCACACTGTTCCGCAGCTATTGGTTTGTTTATCAAGCAGATATAATGATAAGGAAGGCTGGTATACAAAATTACCAGTATAAAGGGAATGTCCTGTATAAAGATATGGCTCTATCAACTTTACTACAACTGCACCTGTGATATCCACTGAAGGGACTACTTCATCTGGAATTTTGGTGTCCTTTCCAGTATATACTATAAAATCTAGAATATAGCCGGTTTCGCAGTAGCAAAGCACAAATAATTTAATACCAAAGCTGTCTCTTTGTTTTGATGTATTGTTTAAACACAAAACGTCCTTTAAAAAGTACAAGGCTCTCATCAATCACTAATCCTTCAAAAGGCTTCATTCCATTCCCAAAGTTCTTTTTGATTTTGTCCAAAACCTCCCGTAGTTTGAACAGGCGGTCATGAGCTGGAGCCACTTCATTGTTGCAAAAATGAAGATTTCTATAGATAGAAAAAACCTATCTCTTCGCACGGCCTGCTCAAAAATAGGAAAATATAAAAGTGGCTCTTTAGTCCAGTATTCATGCATTCCCAATTTTTTATTTCTTGGCATCAACATATTTAGTGCCAAAAAAGTATAGAACTCTGAACTTCCAGTTCTTTTCTGCGTTTTGGGAAGCAAAACGGTTGGTTTCTTGTATTATAATATCAGCGATGTCGTCGTCAAAAATGTTAGAAAAATAATCTATTTCTTTTGATTTTTGGTTCAGATTTAAATCAGGGTTTATTCCACACTGATCGTCAATAAATTCATGTTTCTGTGGCCTGAATTCGTAATTCTAAAGCATGCTAAACCGCCAACTAATCTTGCAAACCATGTGCGATGCAAAAGTTTTTTTCTTCGGCAACTGTCGTGTATATCCGACCGGAGTTACTCCAACGTTAGTCACTGAGCCAAATCTAATGATAGCGGAATAACTCGACCGCCGTACTGGAAATATAATAACTTTTAAAAGGGGCCGAATTAAGACGACAACCGTCCTGAGACTTGGAAAAGTAGCAAACGTATATATCCGACACCCGTATGTGTGGCAACTTTATTTGTCACCGAATATATCCGACGTCCGTCGCGAAAGGGTTAAAGTGTTAAATGTGATATGACAAATGATACTAATGTCCGCTGACGTACGATAATTATTTGTTTTCCAGTAAAAATAATCCGTCAAAAGACCATATGAAACTTTACGTTTAAATTTGACGTACAAACTTTGGATTAAATGATTTATGATTTATCTATGTCGAACGTAAAACTCGAAAGAGTTTTCCTCTTTATTCAGTATTCCAATTCTAAAACATATAACACTAACAGGACATAATGTACCTTGAATGTGTACAAATATAAAAATGTGCAACGCGTGCAAAATGAATACTGTAATGCAGATTGCGCGATCGTACTCGCAAATTGGGCCGAAGCACGAAAGGTTTCGTACCATCGCTACAGGATTCGAACACGAATCCTTCTTTAACGGTGTTACGAATCCGGATCAGAATCCTTTACATTTTAAAATATTCCAATCACGTCATCGGAGTTTCCTAAATAATTCGATTCCAGGATTCGAATCCTGAGTGATTCGAATCCTCCACCGCTCCACAGCTAGTGAAAATTTGAAAAAGTATAGAGTAGATTGTTTAAGCCGACTTATGTTTAATAACGTTGCTTTGAGCTACAATGCTTATGTTCGGAACGAGATTTAGCTACAGAAGACGTTTCTATTTTCAAAATTCAGAAAACAGAATTTGCAGCACTGTAGAAAAAATATGGGAGGTAAACCTATTTAGAGGAGAGAGTAGATAAACACTGCTGAAAATAGGAGGGGAGAGGATATACTTTCTTTCCTTGCAAAACTGCGCGAATCTTATCGTAATCCGAAAATGTCAGTGTTCCAAAAACTATTCTAAAATTATGTTTATTGAAGTATTTTTCTTTACGCTCATTCTCAAAAGGGATACATTTTTAATGAATTTGAAACGTTCCTTTTGTAAATTTCTAGTCAAATATTGGCGTTCCACATACAGGGTGGCGCATTAGTGTGACAAAGTCCCATATCTCCTTTATTTAAAGAGATACAAAAAAAAATTAAATACAAAAGTTGTAAGATATGTTCTGGTGCATATTCCAAAAATATTTTTAATTATACAGGGTAGATCATAAAAGCTTAGAAGTAATTTAAAAATTTTTTTTAAATAGAAAACCCTACATATTATTACATATTTAGATTCTACAAACAATTTTAGACTCATTTTATGTATAATGTCCTATACCGAAGTCTAACCGTTTTTGACAAATTTCAAATTTCTTGTCAAAAATAACGCTTTGCAGGCCAAAACATAGGTGGAAATCTTTTCTAAACGAAGCCTTTATCAATTAGTTATGGTTGGTTTCCTTGGAAATGGGGACCTACTCTAATGGGCTGTATAGATATTTTTGTAATACATTCATACAGGGTGATCAAAAATGGACAATAAAAAGCAGATTCAAAAAAACTATAAAGTCATTTTTTTTTATGGAAACCCCCTATTTTTTTAATTGTTTCTTATTTAGCATTAAAAATAAGGGTGACTTTGTATAAGAGTGTATATTCCAAAAAATTGTAGTTTTTGAAATAATGACAATTTAACATTTTTTTATTGTAAAAAAGCTATACGGCTTTCAAGTTTTGTTGTTAGTTGGCCGTGACGGCGAGGCGTGGCATATAAAAATAATAGAGATCATCGAAAATGTCATTATTTATTGTTAGTTGATAATTTGTGTGATGCATTAGTGTATTTTATAGCAAATTGGTTTAAAACTTGAATTAAAATTGTAAATAATGAATTTTTCGCAAGCCGAGATGGTTGATATGATTTTTGTTTTGGGAGCTAGTGATAAGAATACGCTCTTAGCAAGAAGACTGTATCAACAACGGTTTCCCGAGAGACGGCAACCTGAAAGAAGGGCATTTGAAAAGCTTTTGGAGCGTTTTGAAAGAACTGGCAATGTGTTATATGAAAAAAAATACTAGGGAAAAACGTGCACAGACTGAGGAAAATCAATTAAATGTACTATTAACAGTTACCGAAAATCCATTTATTGGACAACGACCCATTTTTCAGCAGGTTGGTGTTGAACGACGTACGGTACAGCGGATATTGAAGTCTCAAAAAATGCACCCCTATCACATTCAACTACTTCAAGAGTTGGTTCCTGAAGATTATCAAAGACGACTGGAATTTTGTCAATGGGCTCAAAACAAAATAAACCAACAAAGAAATTTTGTTCATTTGATTTTATTTACAGAAACGGACGTATAAACAGACAATTTTCATTACTATTCTACCGAAAATCCACATTTTGTAAGATATACTTCTCAAACTAGATGGTCTTTAAATGTTTGGGGAGGTGTTGTCGGTAATCATGTAATTGGACCATATTTTTTTGATCAACGAGTAATAGGGGAAGTATACTTAGACTTTCTGCAAAATCATCTACCTAATTTGTTGCGTCAAGTACCACAGGATACGCAACAAGAAATGTGGTTTCTTCATGATGGGGCCCCAGTACGTCATACAGGTTATATATAACAAGTTACAGATTATAAATAACATATAAATGAAATATAACATGTGTAGGTGTGTTATTTTTTCTTTTTGGTGTGCTGCTCGAGGATCTGCTCCTCCTTCAGCACTGGGTTGTATGTTGATGGTGGGTTGTAGCTTTTCTGTGATGTCAGTTGACAACGTGTTGCGGTGTTGTTGTGGTAGCAGTGGAGTTTAATTGCTGTGGAGTTGTGGATGTGCTGTAGTCGGGTGTCGCGTGATGTTGTTGTTGTTGATGCCCAGGTTGATCTGTAATAAAAAGAAACAAGTATTAGTAAACGCATAAATAAGTCGTACTGTAGTACTAGGGTTACTACAGTGCGGTTGTCGGGTTAGTATCCAAAGCGTGAAGCGCGATTGGAGAGGCGGTATGTTAGACAGAACATAGTTAATAGGGTCGATACTTTATACTTAACCTTGGGCGTCAATCTTCGCGTCGGACCTTTGTATGTTTACCCGAAAAGGGTAACCATCTCCTGACCGTGCGTGAGGATCACTCCCCACAGGTCAGTCGCAGTTTTCGCCTGTGCGAGTGCCGCTGCCACCTTTCGGATAACAGGTAGGGCCTTCTCCATATCGAGACCTCCGAGGAGGCCCAATATGGCGTTGAACCCTAAGGCGGGCTGAGTAGGCGTGGTATCGGGAGCGGCAGGAGCCGCTCTCGGTACTTCGGCTTTCTCAACCGCGCCTGCCGTCACACGGGCGTAGCTGACGCCGGTCCGAGTTGAAGACGACGCCGCTGTCGGCGGTGTCCTCTTCGGTCTCTGTGGTCCTTCCGTCTTCTTCCGTTGCGGAGGTCGAGGGAACTTCGGGCATCCCCTGTAGCTGGCGGGGTGGTCCCCACCGCAGTTCACACACTTTGCCCGGTCTGTACGGGGTTTAGTGCATTGACTGGAGTGGTGAACGCCGGCTCACTTTACACAGCGTGCTGCCGCCCTGCAGCAACGCTGTGCGTGACGGAATCCCTGACACCGGAGACACTGCCCGATGCCGGATTTCCGCCGCAAGTCTTCTACGGTGACTCGGAGGCGGGCGACGTACTCCACCTCTCGGATCTTCTTCTTGTCCTCTTCGGTTGGTAGGTGTACCAACACCAGGGGGATCGCTCGGATTCGCTGCTTCATTCTGAAACAAGCGATTACTTTAATCCCGTGTAATGTTAGCTCCGAGCTAATGTCAGCTTCGGATAGCTCTACGGGCAAGCCTCGTATTACTACCTTAGCGAGACGTTCGTTTGCCTGATAGGTGGTACGGCTACACACTATCCATATACCTCATTAGCCTGTCTCGGTCCTCGAGTGAGGCAGGCTGTATCCGATTCCTCGCTGGTCGCCTTGGCTCTCGTGAAGGTGATCCTTTCTCTGTCAGTTCGCGGAGAAATTGACCCAGTTCTCCTCTGACGAAGGATTACCGGGGCACTTTCTCCTGGTGTCTTCTGCGGTCTGCGTCTGCTCCATCGCTGTAGGGCTGTCGGTTTACTCCTGAAGCGCCTGGTACGCGTTGTCCGTCGGGGCCGGCGTTGACGGGCGTGCGGTCGGTGTTTTCTTCGGCCTCTTCTTCTGGGTTACGAAGGCGTCGGGGCTGGCGGATCCGGGACGGGCATCTTTTTCTTTGCTTCCTTGTGAGGCGACGTTGGCGGCGGTGGATGTCGATGGGGCAGCTGGTTGTGCTTCGGCAAGCCGGGCGGCGTCTTCTACTGGTCCTGGCGGCGGTGTCTTGTTGGGCCGTCGTCTGTTCTGTGCGACGGAGGTGGGTGATGCGTTGTTGCTCCTAACGACGGTTGGTGGTGCGTTGTTGCTCCGTGATTGCTGGGGCGGCAAGCTGAACGGCAACTGAGTGCAGTAGGTGGATTCCGGAATCCCCAACGGCGGGAAACCGTAATCATCTTCGGAGTCGGCCGGGTCGACGAACCTCTCGGAACCGCGCGGCATCGTGAAAACGACACCGGCAGAAATCGTAGCTTTCTTTTGAAATTAATTAGCTTAAGCTAAGTAGCGATACTTCTCGTTCGAGTCCCAGGTCTCGAATGTCATACAGGTCTGATAATAACTTTTTTAAATGCTAGATATCCAGAATGTTGGATTGGGAGGGGAGGGCCTGTTGCTTGGCCTGCTAGATCCCCGGATCTTACTAAAATGGACTTTAGCATATGGGGGTATGTCAAAGAGCAGGTTTATAAAATACCGCCTACAACAAAGGAAGACATGAAGATTGGGATTAGAACCTGTTTTTAAAACATTAGTGTTGAAATGTGTAGAAATTTAAGCAGCGAATTTGAGAGACGTATTGCATTGTGTATTCAAGAAAGAGGCGGACATTTCGAACAACTTATTAGGTAGTACGTATTTGACGTGTTTCTACTACTTTTATCTGTATAATTAGTTACAGATTTAGTTACATTAGAGGTGTTAAGTTTATGATTAGTATTAAGACACAATTTGTTGAATCAAAAAAATATTGTCTTTGCTTTAAGTTCGTTTAATAAAATAATTATTTATATGGGGTTCAATAAATTGTAATATTTCGATCTGAAATGCTCGATTTTTTTTGTTTCGCCGCGCCCCGCCGTCACGGCCAACTAACAACAAAACTTGAAAGCCGTATAGCCTTTTTACAATAAAAAAATGTTAAATTGTCATTATTTCAAAAACTACAATTTTTTGGAATATACACCCTTATTTTTAATGCTAAATAAGATAGAATTAAAAAATAGGGGGTTTCCATTTAAAAAAAATGACTTTATAGGTTTTTTGAATCTACTTTTTATTGTCCATTTTTGATCACCCTGTATGAATGTATTACAAAAATATCAATACAGCCCATTAGAGTAGGTCCCCATTTCCAAGGAAACCAACCATAACTAATTGATAAAGGCTTTGTTTAGAAAAGATTTCCACCTATGTTTTGGCCTGCAAACGTCATTTTTGACAAAAAATTTGAAATTTGTCAAAAACGGTTAGACTTAGGTATAGGACATTATACATAAAATGTGTCTAAAATTGTATGTAAGAATCTAAATATGTAATAATATATGGGGTTTTCTATTTAAAAAAAAAAAATTAAAATTACTTCTAAGCTTTTATGATCTATATGCAGCAGAACATATCTTACAACTTTTGTATTTAATTTTTTTTTGTATCTCTTTAAATAAAGGAGATATGGGACTTTGTCACACTAATGCTCCACCCTGTATTTAATTTATATGTAACTATGTTGTTTAAGTATTAAATTTTAATCTAAATTTGTCACTATTTGACATATTTTTGGATTGACTTGGTCAGTATCGTGTTGTGATGGTTCTGTGATTTAATAAAGTGATTATTATTATTATTACAAGGTTTGGTTGAATAATTTGTAGGATTAGTTCTTACCGGTGAAAGGAAGATGAACATCACATTGCTGTTAATCGTCATAAAACTGTATTGCAGTGATAAAAAATGAGAAGAAAAAAAAACATTTGTGATTAGGTTCTTTTAGCAAAGAAAAAACGAAACGTTTTATTCTGGCGTAAGCAGATTTTCTGCAACAGTTGCGTAATTGGATTCCTATATAGGATTCCAAGATTAGTAACCATTTAAATTTGTAATGGGTAAAAGCGTTGACTGAATTTTTTACTCAATGGTAAAAGTGAACGTGGAACATAAATGAAACCAGTCTATCATAATATCCTCTTTTCTTTACTTTGTAATAACCTTTTGTATAAAATATATTTTATACAATGAAATTTGTTTTAATAAACATTTTTTCTAAAGTCTATCTTACAAAGCTTGTGTAAAAGCATTTTGTGGTTAAAATAACTAAAGGACTTAGATCTTTAATTAAGTTTTAATTGTAAATAACGTTTGAAGTGGTATTCTACAATACGGTAATAAGAAAGAAATCCAGACAGAAAATTTTGTTTTATAAAATTTTTATTAAATTATTTGCTTTGAATATTGTCAGAAATATTTTTGTTCGTCATTAGTATTTATCAAAATGTTTTAATTAAAAATTACTGCTTTACTTACCACGTTCCACAAATTATTCAACAGTATTTACTAATTAAAGCAATCTTACTATATTTAACTTTTTCAGAGGCTACAGAATATCTTAAAATGAATAGTAGTAGTTATGAAAGTGCACCTATTACCTTATAACGTGGAGAGAAATAATTAAGGAGATGGTTCTTGTGTTACTTTTGTCCAATATCTAATTAAACATATAACTGGGTACGGAAGTTAGTCGTCATTGTTGTATGGATTTTCAGTAGGTAAAAAAATATTTGCTAATTAATTTTCCTATCTTAGGAAACAATTTCCTATCAAAACTAGTTTCCTGGTTATTCCCAAAACTGCATTCCCGTATTGTTTATAAATCAGTAGCGCAAGTCTTTCCCACTACAGTCCAGTTCTCCATCAAATATCCGACCGCCCGCTCCCCAAATTATTCTCTCTTGCACTGACCTCGACTTTGCATCTTATTTTTGACTTTCTCGTTTTCGAAACCTAACGTTCCATATTGTTAATCCTGCCTGCCAGCTTTTGCTTTATTTCCCAAATCCCGTACTTATCATTAACTATTCACTCCAGCTGTCTAATTGTTACCTAACATCCTATCCCCCTTCCAAAATAGTGAACCGAAAAATCATTCCTAATGTACTTCGACGGTGTACGTACCTGAGGAGTATATAATATTTCAGAAACCAAATTCTCGTGAAGAACGACATCCTCTTATTTCCTCTCTAAATGTAGGGTACTTTCTAACCAGGGTAACTTCCTGAAGTATAAGGGATTTACCTATATAGTTATCTCATTCATCCCCGCCTCCCTCAAACTCTTTTATAAAATTATTCATAAAAATACATCAAAAATAATAAATATTTCGCCACCACGTGGAAAATCAATAACGCTATATACCTTCCTTTATATTTCACCCTCTCCTGTGTACTCCATCCAGATCATTTTCATCCACCTGGATCACTGACTACACCAACAATACCACCACAGCCACTTTCATTCTACCATTTCACCACCGTATCTTATCACGTCCCTTAAGGTGAACCACCTGATAATTAAAAAACCGAATATTGCATTGCCTAAGATCCAAATTTCATGACATTAATTTTTAATGTATTAAAATTTTTTTATTATAGAGAACACATTTTAATTGTTGGTGAGCTTTCTCAAACACGTACATAGTAATTACAATCTAATTAATTTGAAGGAATCAATTTGCTTCTGATTGCAATTAGCCAGCCACTGCTTATAAATTAGTTTATTAATCAATAATTAATGATCAAGACCACGTTTGACATTCGCTTGTAAGCAAAATTTTCCATTTATACTTTAACACATTTAAAATCATGGAAAAAGCTCACGTTCCTTGAAACTAACACACTCCTTGGTGACCACCAATATAGGTTTAGACAAAGTCGTTCAACAGGTGATCTTCTTTCATATGTGACTCAAGTTTGGAACAATACAGTAGAGCAGTCCGGTGAAACAGTTGTAGTCGCTTTAGATATCTCAAAGGCATAAGTGTTTACTTGCCAAAGTCGCCTCGTTTGGGTTAAATGATACGCTCATCAACTGGGTTTCTAGTTTCTTGATAAAAGACGAATACGTGTCGTAGTTGATGGCTTTTTTCAAAAGAAGTTAGCATTAACGTACCACAGGGATCCGTTATAGCGCCCTCACTTTTCTGCTGTAATAAATGACCTTATTTCTTCAACAACTAACCCCATCCATTGCTTTGCTGACGACAGCACTCTTCACTGTAGTTCATCTCAGTCTACTCATAGTAATAATCCACCTTCTATGTCAAATCAAGAAATTAAAGCTGAAATGGCAAATTAATCAACAAAGACATTCAACGTATTCTCGAATGAAGCAATAATCTAGTTAAATTTAATGCTAACAAAACTCAGTGTTCCTTATGTCCGCCAAAAAGATCGATCATTTCCTGTTGTAAGTATGAATGGCTCAGTTCTAAGTTTTCAGACTCTATTTCTCTGTTGGGTATGACTGTATCCTCAAATCTCTCATGGTTGACCATCTTCTGTCAGCTACCAAAACAGCTGCTCGTAAAATAGGCTTTTGTACAGATCTAAGCAGTACTTTACCTCGACAACTCCTTCTGCTGTATAAGGCCCAAATTGTCCTCATCTGGAATATAATTTCACCTCTGTTAGTTCTACGCTCTCGATATTGTTGATTGTATTCAAAGAGAGCGATTAGGCTTATAAATGAGCCGTCCTTAACTTCCAATACAGTCCCTTGAGCATAGAAGGATGGTTTCAGTTCTTTCTTTGTATTATCGTTATTACAACGGCTATTGTGCTTGAATTATATTCTTTGATACCATCTGGCTATCTTTGAGAAACACTGGTTCGCTAATTCACATCACCAGTATGCAGTACAAATCTCCACTTGTGGTACCAAATGGGCGCAATCCACATTTTTCTACACGGCTTCCATACTCTGGAATGATCTCCCTAGTTCCTGCTTTCCTCTCACTTATGATATGAGAAAATTTAAGTTAGCTGTTTATAGGCATCTATTGGCAATTCAGTATCCCTCTATCCATCCTCCTAAGTGTTCGTGAGTGCTTTAGCACGATAGGCCAATTTTAGCCTGTTCAGGTCCACAATCATAAAAAAGAAAAGATATTATTCCCTATAATTTTGAAGTATAAATTCATTAAAAAATTAATGATAAATGATTTACAACCCCGATTGATTTTTAGTAGTAAAACTGTTAATTTGTAACTCCTCTTTAAGTAGGTAGGGCACACACACACGTACACACCTACTCTACCAACCAACCAACACATACACACACACTAACGCACACACGTATATATATATACATATATATATATATATATATATATATATATATATATATATATATATATATAAGTAGTACCTGGTGCGCTTTCCTGCGCTCAAATATAAAACACATTCTCCCTCTTCCACGCGCTCTCCCTCACCCTTTCATGGCGATCGGATGAATGATGTAGTATAAATGTTATGTACTCGCTCCTAGTGCGTTCGCGGTGAGACAATTGTCGGTGTGTGAGAGAGAAAGTATTCGAGGGCTTGGGCGCGTGCTGTGTTACATTAATTAAAAGGAAAAGTGAGGTTATCACGTTTTTCCGGGAAATTTTTCCAACTTTTCTCTTAGAAAAACCTTCCTCAGACGCCAGTCGGGGAGGTACCACTACCCTTATCATGGGTTTCGATTTTTCTGGGCTCGGTAAGAGCTGTCGTTCACCCTTTCCTTATCCTTAATTTATTTTCATCCTATTCTTCCTCTTATCCTCACAGTCTTCCTATTGGATTGAAAGTCTAAAATTAAAATAACATATAGCTGTGGCTTCTAGGGTAAATAATGCTGGACGTAAAATCTTACCCCGATTGGATGTCGGAGAGGGCAGGACCCAAGCGACTTCGGTCAGCGAAAGTCTTCAGTTTCTGGTCCATTGTTGTATTATCCGCGTTATCAGGACAAATCTTAATTCTGTTTTCCAACATCTTGAACAATTACAACCTGATACTCTATTTCTATTTGAAAACTCACACTTCACACGACTTGCACTGTCACGAATACAATGTTTCTCTAACTTTCGCTACAAAGGAGTGTATGCCTATCTCAAGAACATTGAAGGATAACAAATTTAACGGGATGTGTTTCAAACATTTCGGTCTTAAATTTGTGAAATTCTACTGTTACATTTACAGGTCTCCCAATGACAGTAACGTTTAACACTTGCTTGATTACCTTCGGAAAGTTGACTACCTCCTTTACTTGGCTTCAATTTTCATCTACTACTAGTCCTGCTGGTCATAGTGTGGAAACGTTTGGTATTTCATGTGATCTAACACAAATGAGTTCTGATACCGCAAGAATTCCTGATAACGCTAACCATACTTCACATCTCCTAGACCCCTTATTTCTTACTTCTTCCACTAGGTCTATCGGACCATTGTATAATAGAAATAACTTCACTGTCCCGAGTTTCTCGCGGGGTTTATTTGCACCCTTTCTATGGCGTGGATATTGTTCTAAGTCGTCCTCGTCCTCCGAATGTTGCATTTTCAGTAGCTGAAGCCATTCTCATAGGTATAGAATTACACATAACCAAAAAATAAAATCGTATAGTCATTCTCATCCCCATCCCTGCTTCAATATGGCTTGTGCTGATGCAATAGTTTTCAAAACTAATCTTCTACCAAAGAGAAATATAATAATACGGTTGAGAGACTATGCTGGTACTGGAAATATCTGCAAAAGTGTTATCATTAAACCTAAAAAGTTGTTTGAATAACGAAAGCGCAATTAACCAACTACACCTCTTTTGGGCGGTTGTAAATTTTGGTCTTTAGCAAAATCCATCCATCAGTAGAAACTTTAATACATCTTCAATTCTCCCCATTACATTTTTTGACGTATGTGTAATTGCTGATTCGCTAAACAAAGACAATCTTTTTGTGGATTCGTTTGCATCAAACTCGTGTCTTGATGACTCTGGAACTCTACTTCATACGCTATGAAACCATTTCATTCTCGGTACACGCTCTTAGAGTATTGGTCTTGGGAATTTCCTTCATCATTTCAGTTACCAAATTTTCAATCTATTCCTAAAAAAAGGCGACAATACCGATCTCTAGCTACCGACCAATTGCCATCACTTTTGTTTTGTCTAAAATTATGGAAAAGGCCATCAATTAGCATCTTTGACTGTAACAAACTCCTTAGTGTCCAATATGGTTTTAGGCAGAGCTGTTCAACTGGCGATCCTCGTTCATAGGTGACTGAAGTTTGAAACAATACATTAGAAGAATCCAGTGAACAACTTGTAGTCTCAAAAGAATTTGACCAAGTATACAATATGTGTTTCCTTGCCAAACTCGATTCGTTTGTTTTAACTGATTCCCTTATCATCCTTGATAAAAGACGAACACATATCGTAGTTGATGACTTCTTTTCAAAAAAATGCGGGCGTGTCACACAGACTGAACTCTTTCTGATCTTTTTCTACTATACATAAATGATATTTCTTCAACGACTATCCCAATCCATTGCTTTGCTGACGATAGCACTGTTCATTGTAGTTCAGCTCAGTATACTCATAATAGTAATCCACCTTCTATCTCAAATCAAGACATTAAAGCTGAAATGTTCATTTCAGTCAATAAAATATTCAACGCATCCTTGAATGGGAAATGATAATCCAGTGAAATATAATGCTAACAAAACTCAGGAATGCCTTGTGTCCACCAAAAAAGATCGACTATTTCCTGTTGCATGAGTGGCTTTCAGATTCTACTACTATGTTGAAAATGACTGTATCTTCAAATCTGTCCTTGGTCGATTATATTCTGTCAGCTGGTAGTAATATAGTCGTTTTGTACAGATCTAAGCAACCTCCCGACAACTCTTTCTGCTAGATAATGCCTAATTTCGACTTCACCTAGAATATATTTCTAACTTCAGTCGGTCGTCAATGCGAAAGGACGTGTTTAAGGTAGCTTTGGCATTTATCTTCGGCACGCGAAACATGTGCGAGTGAAAAATGACAATTTATAAATCTATAAATTACTGTACTGCAAGGGTGAGTTTTTGAACAGATTTTTATAACGCAACGGTTTGAATATTAATAATAAACAAAAATAATAATAATCTAACCAGTAGAATTTAGTAACGTGTGGAATGGCTCTTTATGTAAAAAAGGCGCGTTAATAATATTTAGGATTGCTATAACCTTGAATTTCTAACAGAACTACGATTCCTTTAAACCCATGCCAGATACGATTGTTAAAACTCATAAAATCGTAAAGTAAACTTAAAGCGCAAATACTACCCGCTTGTCTAAGGTTTGAACTCAAACAGGTAAAAATTTTGCAATAACAATAAATTATAGAGAACTAACAAAATCACTTACTTTATCCCATGGTAGCGCAGGGTATAAAACAATCAAATACGTATTTGTAATAGTAAAGGAAATACGAGACATGCCAGGTGTGATTCATAAAGATGTACAGCTTTATAATAAACCCCTTTCTATAACAAACCCAAATGTAAGCATTGTCATAAGAATTAATTTTATTGGCTTAAATGGTAAAAATAAACAACTAGAATGAATTCGTAAACCAAAGTATAAAAAAACAACTAATTATAAATTAAATAAACAAATAATTCGTAATCGAATTTCTAAATTAAAAATAATTAAATAATTTTTCTGTTCCCAAATAAATAACAGCAAGTCCGGTAGGAAGTACGTGAACCAAAAATCGCGTAGGGCTTTAAATACGAAGTGATCAAAATTAAGTAAGTGAGTATATATATATATATATATATATATATATATATATATATATATATATATATGTAGTATAGTTAGTATACACATTTACATTATTTACGTATTTGTTGTATCTATCTTTATTTTATACTTACTTCCTTTCATGTCGGGGCAGTAGATAAATAAGTGCCAGCACTGACCGGTAGTAGGGCGATACCACTAATAGGGAAATGCTATATCGTCCGGGTCACGATTTGGCTAGTAACCGGTATGCCTGCTAATTTAATTACTAAAAATAACAATTCGTATGCCTCGAAACGACCTGTTGACGACAATGCAAGGAATGAATGGCGATTGGTACGTGGAATGTTAGAGGTATGCACGGTAAAGAACTTTAAATTTCAAGTGTAATGAATGAAAGGCACCTGGATATCCTGGGTGTATCGAAGGGAAAGCGCAAAAGAAAGGATATTGTGAAGATGGAGGATGGCGTCTAGCACTATGGTCAGGAGTTGAGACTGAAATACATGGCGCTAAAGGAGTTGGGGTGATCGTGAGTGAAAGAACGAAAAGATGTGTTAAACAGTACGAATTGGTATCCCCCGTGTAATGTGGATTAGAATGAAAATGGAATTTCGAAAGGGTAGCGATTTTGGGAGATATGGATGCATGGGTAGGTGTACAGAGAGAACATACTGATCGCGCCCTAGGAAAGTTCGGAGACCAAAGAGTCAATGAGAATGGTGAATGTCTGGTGAACATCTGTGTGGAAAGAAACTTGTTTGTACCTAATACATGGTTTAAGTATATGTATACATGACAAAGAGGTGAATCTACAAGTATGATTGACTTGATAGTGTATAATGAACGACTGGGAAACCTGGTGAGAGAAAAAGTAATGCGCGGATCGGACAACTTTTTGGCTGTATTGAGAGTATGTTTAGGTCAAAACTGGGTCTGGAAAAGAAGGCAAACGTAGATAAGCTAGTGGATAATGGTGCAAGAATGAAATATGCAGATACTGTGGGTAAAGAGTTGAATGTGGATGAAGCAGGGTGGAACGAACAAATAAAAGACGACGCTGTTGAAAGTGCATGGATAAGCTTGAAAGACTATGCAGTTGTAAGAAAAGGATGCGTACATGGCAATGATTGCTGCAGAAAACGAGGCTCATAAAAAGCGAATGTATGAGGTGTACAGATTAAGAAACAAAGAAGCGAAAGAGGCAGTGAGAATAAGTAAAGAAGAAGTGATGGCTGTGGAAGGAGCTTAGATGCAGAATGATTTTGAGGGAAACAAAGAACTCTTCTGGAAATGGGTACTGTGTGCTTGTAGATCTGGAGAAAGCATATGACAGCGAATAGGGAGAATCTGTGGGAAATATTAAATGGATATGGTGTAAGTAAAGGTCTAATAAACGGAATAGAGACAGCATATAACGGTAGCCGGGCATGTGTTAGGGTGAGAGGAGGAGTGAGTAATTACTTTAATATTGAGCAGACAAGGCTATGTGGTGTCACCGTGGTTGTGGAACGTGTACATGGATAAATGTGTTAGGGAAGCGTGTACCGATACAAATGGTGTAATGGTTGGTGACGTAAATGTACGAGTTCTTGTATATGCAGATGACACAATCTTATTAAGTCACAATGCGGATGAGCTACAAACTGCTCTGAGGAAGTTTGATATAGTCTGTGACAGTATGAACTTAAAAGTAAACAAGTAAAAAATCTAAGATTGTGGTGTTCAATCGAGAAGGTGAAAAGGAGAGTAGAGTACATAATGAAATTGTGGAACAAGTGGATGAGTTGGAATATCTGGGTAGAGTGATAACTGCAGATGGTACAATGGATGGATAGATTGGGCGACGGGTCGATGCTGGAAGAAAAGCGATTAAAAGTATGTGGGCGATAATGAAAAACGAAAGCTTGAATATAGCTGCGAAACGAGCAATCTATAATGGCGTGTTTTGTCTCGTCAGTGCTGTATGGAGGTGAGACATATGTCAATAAAAGCATGAAAGGAAAGTAAATGCCATGGGCATGAGATTTGTGGGAAGCGCATGCGTTAAAACGAGAAGGGATAAGATGAATAATGAGTGTATAATAAAAGAGTTTGGCCAGCAAAAGACTATGATAGATAGGTATTAAAGTAGTACACTACGTTGGTTTGGTCACATTGAGAGAATGAACAACTCAAGGTTAACGAAACAAATATATGTGGGTGAAGTTAGAGGTAAGGCCGGGGCTGGTAGGCTGCGTAAAAGAAAGGAAGGTTAGGAATTTTAAAAATAAAAGGGCATGTCAGAGTCAATGTACGAGTCTTGCGGAAGCTAGGGAGGTATGAAGAGATAGGAAAGCATAAAGAAAGATTGTAAATGGATTATAAATCAGAGGCAGGGATTGTTTTGCCTACCCCGCGAGAGAATGGCGTGAATGTTTTGTTATGTTCATACTTCTGGTTTGGTGCTCTCCAGTACACTCTCGACATGTTTGATAGTATTCGAAGAAGAGCGATTAGGCATATAAAGGACCCGTCCTTAACTTCTGACGTACAGTCCCTAAAGTATAGAAGAATCGTTTCATTTCTTTGTACTATTAGTATTACAATGGCTATTTTTCTGCTCAATTACATTCTGTGATACCATTTTGGTCCACCTTTGCTAAGAAACTCGTTTCGCTCATTTACATCATCAATATGCGGTACAAATTTCTACTTATCGTGCCAAATGCGCAATTCTCATTCTACACGGCTTCTATATTCTTCCTAATTCTTATTATTCTATCACATAAGATATGAAAATGTTTAAGATAGCTGTTAATAGGCATTTTTTGGTAAGTCAATGCCCCCTTATCCAAATGTTCCTGTGTGCTTTAGCATGTTAGTCTAAACTTAGCCTGTTGAGGACCACAATTAATTAATTTCTATTGGGTAATTATTATGCATTCAACGCATTCTTACTTTTCATTTATGAAGGATAGAAAAAAATCGATAGCATAAAGACAAAATGAAATATGGTCACACTTTCTGCTGTTTTTGTGAGATTGACCCTAATATATAATATACCAAGATCTGCAACAATATAATATACCTATTTGAAAATTTTATTAAGAAAATCCTGTGTAATCCATGAAGAAAATGTGTGGGGTGGTGATGAGCACAATAAGTAATTGCCCTTATACTCCTTTTGGTGATGCGTATTGAGAATGTTTTATAAGTTTTAATGTATACCTAGTAAACTTTCCCAAGGTAATCAGATACAAACTGGTTTTAATAATCGAAAATTAAGTAGTTGATAGAAACCATAATGTTATTAAGAAAAATCAAATATAGTTTATCAAAATGATGAAGAGGTGGTATTTACTTCATTTGAAATATCTCGTCGGATTGAAAATCAATTCAGTTTGTGCTATTTGCTGAACATCCTGAGTATAATTTACAGTAGGTGAAATCCGATAGATATTACGTATTTTTGTGGATATTCAATCTGTAAGTAAAACTCTAAAAATGTAAAAATAAAATTCGCGTAGGTTTTTATTTTCGTAGCATCGAACAAAATGTTTTTCGATTTATATGCTGGAGATTATGTGCTTATAACCGTGAAAATACGTAAAAACCTGAAATTGGCCAAATTTCCATGAGTTTTTAATACAGGTGAAAGTTACGATTTACTCTTATGAGAAATATATTTTTGCGATATTTTCAAATACTTACATGCTGAAACGAGAAATGAAACGGAAAGTAGGTTATAGATTTTCCAATTTGAAGTCGAAGTTGAATAAAGTTGTGATGCAATTTCTTGTCTATAATTCAACTTTTTAAAAGAAAAACTATTCATATTTTCTGAAACGTTTTACTGCAAAAGAATGCAAAACAAGTATTTTCTGACTAAATAAATTTATGTCTTAACATTATGGGTAAATATATACCTAACGACAAGCATACCATTTTTGTATTTTTATAATTGTAGTTAACACGGGACTGTTTGATTAAGTTATATAAATTTTTAATAATTTAAATGTTTGGTATTCCTGAGTAAAGCTTAGTTTACCCTTTTCACGAATATAGAAGTTATAATTGTCCCAAATGTCAAACTTGTAATTACACATTTATGTATAATTAAAGTTAAACCATGTAGAAAGTTACAAAATTATACTGTACGGAATGTTTCGATACTGAAATAGGTTTTTCCTGAATACACAAATTACAGCTAAATGTTTCCTGAAAGCTTAGTTGACAAATTGAAACCTATTTTATTAACAATTCACACCAAATGAAGTAAAAATCGAATTCACAGTATTAATTATATTTCTTACACCTCTCTATATAAATAGATTCTCTCGTGAAACGGATATGCGCAATGATTTTCTGATAACTCCATCGCGTTAAACCGAAGCGTATTTCATTATTTTACCGTAAAAAAACTGGAAAACGGGGTAAAGATTAAAAAGCTGCGGATATTAATTTTGTTTCAATTCATCTCTCATTTTTCTGATTTTAACAACAGGTTTAATTTTAATCGTAATATTTGTAAATTACTCACGTATTTAGAATGCATTAAGTTATTATGTTTATATTTGTTTTGGTAAACGTGAGAAAATATCAATTAGTAAAATATAAATATATAAAAATAAATAGCTAATGTACTGAATGATTAATTTGCCTAATTAGTTTAAAGTTCTAAGATACCTTAATTAAATCGAATATTCCTTTGAATTGTATAAAAATAATAATAATAAAGCCATTATTAAATTATTATAATTGTACTCTCGACGGACACTGTAGGGTAAATGTGTACAAGAGTACGCACTTAGTAAGGAATGTGGAGTAGAACCTTAGTTTTATATGTACAGACAATTTTTTCTATACCACCATTGTAGATTACGTTTTCAAGAAGTGAAGTGCTATATTATTATATAAATATGCGATACTTAATTTTGCTGCAAGTGCGTACTGTTATACACATGTGTGTGTAAGAGTACGCATGATTTTGTTTAAGAGTACGCATATTATTTTCTGCCTGTAAGACACTTATTCTTTTGTAATAATAAGTAAAACGGCAAACTTGTAGTTGCTAAACGTTTATTTAAATATTAAACAAAATAAAAAACGACAAATGTAAAAATATTTCTAATTGTTTATGAAATAAAAAATTAATGGGAGTACAAAATAAAAATTATAAAACTTGTCAATTCTCACATGTAAAACAAATAAATTCTCCTGTTACATATGTTGTGCAAGGTTTGTGCCACCATTGATTACATTGACAGCACATAATCCACTCTTCTACAGATCTTGAATAACAATCTCCACATCCAGGGCAACTCACATCTTTATCATCATTTTTCGTTTTTTTCGTTTGTCGAGTCCGCGTGGTTTTAGGTCGGGTAGAAGTAGACAATAATTTTATTTTTGCTACGTCCTTCTTCTTTTCTTCTTTCGCCTTTATTGTCTCAGCACGAACTTCTAGCTCCTTTGTGAATGGAGTACTAGACAGAATCTCAGATTTTTGTGATGTAATTTTACGGCGATTAGGTTTTTCTGTTATCTTTGGCAAAGGCAAAATATCTGAAGCTGGTACTGACCGATTCAAAACATCTTCAACTACTTGCAAGGTACTCGAAATAGGCACAGAGTCTTCGAACAATTCGTCATTATTGTTATTGCCTGGTGGTGGTGTTACATGAGATGAAAACAGCGGAAGGTCATCTTCGTCAGTTACTCGCGAAGTACTTGGTATAATTACACCATCTTCACACAGTATGTCCATATTGCTGATGTCTGGTGGTGGTGTTACCTGTTGTCGTAAGGACACTTCACATTCGTCGATTTATTCAATAGGCTGGCTATCTACATCAACTGTGTTATCTATTGCCACAGCTTCTAAGACATTTTCTTCATTTGTATTTTTGTGTATAGGTGCATTTGTTACAAACGACGGGGCAAAATCAATATCTTGAAACCGATCAGGATTGTATGGAAATATTCCAGATGCCTTGAAGGAGTTCTGAACCTTTTGAATATTAGCAATGATAGCGTACGCAGCGTTAAATAATCTGACAACGTGCATCTGGGTTATCACTTTACCTGGATAATTTACCATCCATTTATCACATTCCCTACTGTATGCCGTTTTTAAAGGGGCAAAAAAGCCAATATCTAATGATTGTAACCTGTGGCTCGCATGGGGAGGTAAAGACAGTAAATCAATGTAATTTTCTCTCTGCAGTACTGTATAGCCTATAAATCACGGTGGGAACTATGGTTATCCAAAACTAGGGAGCACTTTGTTTTCAGCACAGGGTTTGCTGTAGTCCCTGAAATGTACCAGCCACTCATATTCCGTGGGAATATGAGTGCTGGGGGAATGTAGGTACCTATGGCACTCATACAACATACAGCTTTTACAAGTTGGCCTCTGTCGGCGCTGGCTACCTTACCAACAAGTTTTTTACCTTTGCTACTCAAAATCTTTGGCAATTTATTGGGTACTGTCGACAAACCCGTCTCGTCCATGTTATAAATGGAGCTTGGTTTGTACTGTCTTTTTTCATACAAGGTTTTTAGGTTTTCGTAAAACCTATCTACCTGAATTTTATTAAACCCCATGATTCGGTCCATCGAACACTTTTCTGGCTGCCGCAATGCTATTCTATGACGTTGACAAAATCCTTTTACCCAAGACTCTCCAGCCATTTTTTTATTTCTGTTAAACCGATGTTGAATCTTGTTAGCTTCTGCGAATTTATAACTTACGATTTGTAAATTTTTCTTTGTAATCCCATAAAACCTTTCATACAAATCTCGTGTCTGTTGTGCTAGTTCGGTTTCCATATCCGCAGGAGTGTCACAGCTAAATCGTCCTAGCGATACTGGAACATTTCCACTTTTTAGCCGTTTCCTTAGTGTTGCTTCGTTTATTTCCATTTCCTTAGCTATGCTTCTTTTACTATAGCCTGCTGCTATTTTCTGCTTAATATCTTGTAATATTTCTTCTGTAAATACTAGTCTTCTATCGCTTTTTCTCTTGTAACGGCTCATATTATAGTGGATCAAGAAACTTGATAGGTACCTATAATAAAATTAAACACGTATTTCCCTATTTCAACACTTATAGGTATCGTATGCATAAGAGTACGCACTGCGAACTCTTAAGCAACTTTTACTGCGTACTCTTATACGTATGTATAATATTTTAGGTAAACGGCTATTTTTCTTATAGAGAATAAATTTGCAATATTTTTTAACCGTACGAGTAAGCCTTGTATACTAGTGTAGGATAAAAAACGTTTTATTTGTAAATAATATCGAAACCTACCTTTAAAACTTATAATGGCCATATTGTAAAAACTATGTCGGTAATTCAGATTTCCGCGTTTGACCATATAATAATTTGCAACTACAAGTATCGCTAACTATTCAGGATGATTAATAGATGTAGGTACATATTTAAAAACCAGACTGCGTACTCTTATGCACATGCGTGCTCTTATACACATTTACCCTATACAGACAGACAAAAAATAATATGGGGTCCTTGTGCTCGATTTTGGTGTTAATTAAGATCCAATAATCATAATCAAGATATCTCTGACCGTTATTGCACAATTAGCCAAAATTGAAAAAATGGAGATTTTGAAGAACTTGAATAACTTTTTTATTTCTAAATGTATCGACAAACTGTAAAAACATTCACATTTCTAATAGCTCCTTAATTTAAAAAGATATGACATAAAGTTGTATTTTTTTTGTATGGAAACCATAGTTGGCTATGACATTTTTAAATGACATTTTTTTTGTGCTTTTTAACCCTACAGTGGTCGCGCCTAATTTACGACCTCGGTTGGTCGCACTGGTCTCCTAGACCGGGTAGCCGTTTTGACAAGACAAACAATTTTCAACGCTCAAAATATCGTGAACAAGGTAAAAAAAGTGGGTACATTCATGAAAACTAATATTTATTGAAAAAAAGACATATTTAAAACAGAGAAAACACAGTTTAAAAAATAAAGTAGTTATTTTAATAAACACAAAATCAACACTCTTATAAAGAAAAACTAACTAAAAATAACTACAAACATACATAGAAACAGTATAACTAATGCGTATTTTAAATAAATATGGGCCCTAATAATTAAATCTGGGCATTTAAACCTTTTCCTGGCATAATTTGCATATGCCAATAATATGCACCAAGCACATGTAGGTATTGCACTGGAAGCAAGAAAATCTAGATTTTCTGTTTTTTTTTCAGTCACAATAGGCACAACGGCCAGGAGGTCTCTCTTGCGAAGGCTGTCCCTGATTAGTTTCATTTTGGCACAATTCCCGCAATCTAAATCGGACACTAGTCGGCAACGATAGAATAGTGGAGCGCGCCTTTAAATGAGGGATAATTAGCTCATTTGCCAGTTGTTTCAAAAAAGCTCTTCGCAATATTTTTTTTGATGTATTACTACTATAAACAATTTGTGAATTTATGCCCGCTACGTTTAAAATAAAATAGAATATGACCATTGGCCACCTTCTAGTATTTCTTGAACAGTCATAATTTGCACATAACCGATTACATGTATCAACACCCCCTTTGGTTGAATTGTATTCGGTAATTATACAGGGCTTTGTTAAGTGCCCCGTTTCAGAATCTATTTCATCCGATTTGTGCAAACTCGATACCAATAGTACATTCTTCTTCGGCTTGGGAGAGTACGAAACTAGCGTACATATACTATTGAATGCAAACATTGAAGAGCATTCCGGTCTTGGTGTAGGTTTTGAAAATTCAAGTGGCAACTCTTTTTATTTTTTCTTATTGTGCCGATGACTGTTAGTTTATATTCCTCTAATAGTGTATTTACCAGTGGGATAGACGTGAACCATCGTGAGATTTCTGGAAGTGCCCTTTATGTGCTCACAAAGTCGTAATTTGATACTTTGTAAGGGCCATCTGGCTGCTCACCGGCATAAACCTCAATTTTTGAGACATAATATAATTTTGCATCGCATATGGCAAATATTTTAATACCATATTTATTAGGCTTAGAAGGAATATATACTCGAAAAGGACACTTTCCTCTAAACCCTGGAAGCATTTCATCTATGGTTGCAAAAGCCGATATGTAGTATGCAGTCTGACATTTTTTCGTCAAACGTTGCGAACTGGAGCCAACTTGTCAGTCAATCTTCTTTTCTCTCTTGTCCTCTTATCATCGAATCTTAGGCAACGCTATAAAAATCTAAATCTATGAAACGACATTGCCAAACGGAATATTTCTACTCCTGACCCATCTGTCTGCCACAAGTCTTCAGCATTCATCCGATTTGCTTTATAAACTCCGGCTAAATAAAGCAATCCTATTAGTGCTTTTATTTCCGCCGTTGTTGTTGGACTTGCATCCCTTGCGCGTGAAAAGTTTTCTCTGACTGTTTCTATGTATGCATTTGTAGAGTCAACGATAATATTAATAATGTCATCATTTACAAAATAGTTCCATATTTCAATAGGAGATATTAGAGATCGTGTTTCAGCCATAGATCCAGGAAGCCTTTTTATGATATTTTCCTGTAGTTTTCCTACTTGTATATTCAAGTTACGTTTTCCAATATGTTTTTTATCTTTGCCTGAAAAACAATCAATTCAAAATAATGAATTTGTAGATTATATAATATTTGCACACCAATGAAAGATAAATTTGTGTTGAGCTCATAAGATTCTTCTGAATCACTCACATCTGTTCAATGTCATATTTCTTCATGCACTTCATAGTCTGTCTCATTTGATCGGATTTATCGTGCAATATCTGGATCTTTATCATTTCTTGAAAGTTGCTCATCAGTACACCTTGCATTAATTGTTGCATTTTCAGCTACTTTCTAAGAATACATATCTACAATTACACAAAAATATTCGAATGTCTTTTATTTTACTCTTAAAATTGTATTAATTTCATAACTCATACTCGGGTATTTAATTTGTAATATAATGTATAAATAATATGAATGTTTGGCTTATAAAAGAAAAATACTGACCTTCACATTCCATAGAAATATGGCACAGCTAGTCGCGCTGGAATAGCAGACCGTGTACTTGAGTAGTCGCGCTTGAATGGTACACCGTGTTCAGTTCTATAGCATAAGATCACTCCCGTACGACATTGCAACTGATACTGTCAAAAGTGTCAAATACTTGACCTAATTCAAACAGACTTGTGGCGACACAGTAGCGGCGGCGCTATAGGCTTAAAAATATTTAAAGTTTTGTATCACCCGGTTTCAGTGACCGTGGCGCGACCACTCTAAGGTTAAAAATATATAACACCTCTATGATATTTTAATAATTAACTGATTTTTTTAAGTTTTTCGTAATTGGTATATTTATTAAGGGTAACAGTTGGGTAAGAAAACCAGATATGAAATTTAATGAAGATATTCTGCTCAAAAAAGAAATTTTACTTCCAGTAAAATATTTTAGAGACATTTTGTAATTCAAATAAGTTTAATTGTAATGTGGAATGGTAACAAATTATAAAATCTAAAGATTGAATATAAAATTATCAAAAAACCTCAAATGCAATTGAAATGAAATGAAAATAAACAATATAAGGTCATCAGAAATTATGAAAAGCTAACAGGAAATCTATTTTTATACGTATGTAAACATCTAATTCTATAAACGAACAAAAATATAAACACAAAATATCAATATAAAAAACACACTAAAACTACAAATATTTTTCGTGTGCGCCCTCTTTTTGGATGCAGACTTCGCATCGTCTTCTAATTGAATTTATAGAGTTATATATAGATAATGGTGTTAATTGTGTAAAAGCCATACGAACACTTTCTTTTAACTCATTCACAGTATTGTTAGTTCTTTTGTATACAATGTTTTTCAAAAAACCCCATAAAAAGAAATCTAGAGGCGAAAGATCGGGTGAACGAGCAGGCCACAAAATTAGTGCTGTCGTTCCCATCCAGCTATTAGGAAAACGTAAATTTAAGTAGTCACTAACTACACGGGAATTATGTGCGAGAACTCCGCCTTGCTGAAATATGACATTGAAATATTGTGCTAAAGGAAGACTCTCTAGGAATCCCTCCGAATGAATTTGTAAAATATCGAGATATTTCATTGAGTTTAATGTTCCTTCATACATGTGATAATAAAAACGTGCGTTTTTAATGCAACACCACACATTTATTCCAAATTTCCCTTGCCTCCTGCGGATAACACTGAGATGAGCGTTAATACCTGCCCAGTAAGGTAAATTGTGATTATTAAAAATACCATCACTACTGATATACGCCTCGTGTGACCATGCAATAGAGTTTGACAAATTAGGTATATTTTGGCACTAACCAGTTACAAAACTCAGTACGCCGTCTTTTTTTTTATGATTGTGGACCTGAACAGGCTAAATTAGGCCTATCGTACTAAAACACTCAGGAACACATAGGAGGATGGATAGAGGGATAATGAATTGCCAATAGATGCCTATGAACAGCTACCTTAAATTTTCTCATATCATAAGTGAGAGGAAAACAGGAACTAGGGAGATCATTCCAGAGTTTACAAGCCGTGTAGAAAAATGTGGATTGCGCCCGTTTGGTACGACAAGTGGAGATTTGTACTGCATACTGATGATGTGAATGAGCGAACCGAGTGTTTCTCGCAAAGATAGCCGAGATGGTATCAAAGAATATAATTGAGCAACATAGCCGTTGTAATAACGATAATACAAAGAAAGAACTGAAACCATCCTTCTATGCTCAAGGGACTGTATGTGAGAAGTTAAGGACGGTCATTTATAAGCCTAATCGCTCTCTTTTGAATACGATCAACGATATCGAGAGCGTATTGGGGAGCACTAACCCAGAGGTGAGAATTATATTCCAGATGAGGCCGAATTTGGGCCTTATACAGCAGAAGGAGTTGTCGAGAGGTAAAGTACTGCTTAGATCTGTACAAAAAGCCTATTTTACGAGCAGATGTTTTGGTAGCTGACAGAAGATGGTCAACTCATGAGAGATTTGAAGATACAGTCATACCCAACAGAGTAATGGAGTCTGAAAACTTAAGAACTGAGCCATTCATACTAACAGGAAATGATGATAAGGCAACACTGAGTTTTGTTAGCATTAAATTTAACTAGATTGCTGCTTCCCCATTCGAGAATACGTTGAATGTCTTTGTTGATTGAATTTGCCATTTCAGCTTTAATTTCTTGATTTGACATAGAAGGTGGATTATCACTATGAGTAGACTGAGATGAACTACAGTGAAGAGTGCTATCGTCAGCAAACCAATGGATGGGGTTAGTTGTTGAAGAAATAACGTCATTTATGTACAGCAGAAAAAGTGTAGGCGCTATAACGGATCCCTGTGGTACGCCCGCGTTAATGTTAACTTCTTTTAAAAAAAAGCCATCAACTACGACACGTATTCGTCTTTTCTCAAGGAAACTAGAAACCCAGTTGATGAGCGTATCATTTAACCCAAACGAGGTGAGTTTGGCAAGTAAACACTTATGCCAAACCTGGTCAAATGCCTTTGAGATATCTAAAGCGACTACAACTGTTTCACCGGACTGCTCTACTGTATTGTTCCAAACTTGGGTCACATATGAAAGAAGATCGCCTGTTGAACAACTTTGCCTAAACCCATATTGGTGGTCACTAAGGAGTTTGTTAGTTTCAAGGAACGTGAGCAGTTGCTGATTGATGGCTTTTTACATGATTTTAGACAAAATGGAAGTGATGGCAATTGGTCGGTAGTTTGAGGGATCGGTCTTGTCGCCTTTTTTGAAATAGATTGAACATTTGCTAACTTCCATGATGAAGGGAATTCCCCAGAAGACATAGAGATAGTATAGAGCTTAGATAGGACTGGTACTAGTTCGGGGGAACATTTCTTTAACACAATAGCTGGGATACCGTCCGGGCCAGTCGCCTTATTGAGATCAAGCCTACTGATGATCGATTCCAAGAGCTTGTACCGAATATGAATTGGTTTCATAGCGTATGAAGAAGAGTTGACTAAGGGCACATCTTTTCCAGAATCATTGAGACACGAGTTTGATGCAAACAAATCCACAAAAACATTGGCTTTGTCTACAGAATCACAACTACCGATCCGTCAATAGATGTCAGGGGAAATGAAGATGTTCCAAAGTTTTACTGATGGCTTTAGCTAAAGACCAAAATTTATGACTGCCTAAATGAGATGTAGCTAGTTCATTGCGTTTTCGTTGTTCGAACAACTTTTTAGTTTTAGTGATTCCCAAGACCTATACTCTAAGAGCGTGTACCGAAAATGACATGGTTTCATAGCGTATGAAGTAGAGTTACAGAGTCATTAAGACACGAGTTTGATGCAAACGAATCCACAAAAAGATTCTCTTTGTTTAGCGAATCAGCAATTACAGATACGTCAAAAAAATGTCATGGGGAGAAATGAAGATGTATTAAAGTTTCTACTGATGGAGTATTTTGCTAAAGACCAAAATTTACAACCGCCCAAAAGAGGTGTAGTTGGTTAATTGCGCTTTCGGTATTCAAACAACTTTTTAGGTTTAATGATAACACTTTTGCAGATATTTCCAGTACCAGCGTAGTCTCTCGTATTATTAGATTTCTGTTTGGTATAAGATTACTTTTCAAAAATATTGCATCAGCACAAGCTATATTGAACTAGGGATGGGGATGAGAATGACTATACGATTTTATTTTTTGGTTATGTGTAATTCTATGCCTATGAGAATGGCTTCAGGTACTGAAAATACAATGTTCGGAGGACGAGGATGACTTAGAACAATATTCATGCCGTAGAAATGGTGAAAATAAATCCTGCGAGAAACTCGGGACAGTGAAGTTATTTCTATTAGACAATGGTCCGATAGACCTAGTGGTCAAAGCGGGATTTGTAGTAGACGAAAACTGAAGCCAATTAGAGTTATGAACATTGAAATCGCCTACAATTGAGATATCGCAAGATGGAAACTGATACAGGAGATAGTCAGCTTTCATACTAAGGTAATCGAAGAAGTCTTGAAAGTTACTGTCATTAGGAGACCTATAAATGCGACAGCAGAATTTCACAAAATTAGGACCAGAATGTTTAAACCAAAGCACGTCAAAATTTTTATTTTCTAAGGAAGAAACTCTCTTGCAAGCAATTCTGTCCTTGATGTAGGCACATACGCCTCCTTTATATCGAAAGTTAGAGTGAAGGTGGTATTGAGGAAATTGCAAGTCGGGTGACTCGGAGCTTTCAGAGGAGACTTGTGTTTCAGATAGAAACAAAATATCAGGTTGTAATTGTTCAAGATGTTGGTGAATAGCATTACGATTAGATCTGATACCGCGGATGTTGTAGTAGTGAATCATAAAGTTGATACTTTCGGTGGCCGAGGTCGCTTGGGCCCTGCTCTCCCGGACATCCGAATGGAGCAGGATTTTACGTCCGGAATTTATTGCCCTAGAAACCACAGCCATCTTATATTTTAATTTGGGACTTTTAATCCGATAGGAAGACAGTGAGGGCGAGAAGGAAGAAAAATGATGAGAATAGATTAAGGATGATGGAAAAGGTAACCGGCAGCCCTTACCGAGCTCAGAAAATCGGAGACCCAATATTAAGGAGCCCATGGTAAGGGTGGTGGCACCTCCCTGGCTGGCATGGAGTATACATGCCTACCACCTGTCTATAGTCTATAGTCAAAAAATGTTCTTTCCGAAATCTATAGCAACGGTATTCGTGTTTCTTTAAAATTCGAAGGGCTTTGCTTCGAGACACGCCTAGATTAACCATTTGCCTTGATGAAGTTGTTGGCTCTGCTTCGATTTGTCCTAAGACGACCATTGAATTTTCTTCAGAATTTCGTTTAAAGTAAGTTTTTGGACTGCGATCTTTAAAAGAACCAAATTCAATTAAATTTTTCTGTAATCTAAAATTAATTAAGATATTGTTTTGAGCTAGCAAAAATTTTAATTTCTATTAACTATACCGTTCAAAAATATTTTTATTTGTCTGCTGCCTTTCCGGAAAATCTTGTAAATATAATTCCGATGCCACATTCGGATGATATAAAACACTTTAACATGCAAAATTTTTTTGAATTTGTATAATTAGGCATGTTAATAACTAAATTCCAAGATCACTTTGTTGCACAGTTCTAATTTTTAATTTATTATTTGACATCGTTTGTTTTTACTTAAATAAATCTCAGCCTCCTATGCCTACTGTGTATTCTTAATATAAAACGTGAATAAGCAAAACCTAAAAATCAATTAATTATTAAAATAGCATAGGTGTTATATATTTTTTAAAAGCACAAAAAAATGTCATTTCCATATAAAAAAAATACAACTTTATGTCATATCTTCATAAATTAAGGAGGTATTAAAAATGTGAATGCACTAACGGATTCCACTTAAAAAAGTGCCTCAAGAATGTTTTTACAGTTTGTCGATACATTTAGAAATAATAAAGTTATTCAAGTTTTTCAAAATCGCCATTTTTTCAGTTTTGGCTAATTGGGCAATAACAGTCAGAGATATCTTGATTATGACTATTGGATCTTAATTAACACCAAAATCGAGTACAATGACCCCCATATTACGTTTTGTCTATCTGTAACAGAAAGGGTACTTCCCATAGGAAAACGTCGATAATTAACCACCCTGTACATTTCGTCGGTTGAGAAGTATACTATCCTAAATCCTTTTCTATTATTTTTAAGTAATACACATCGAAAAGTTTTATTGCCCTGTAACAAAGACAAAAATGAGCAATTTTTGGAGGTACGGTTTTTATTATATTTAATTTATATGCAGTGTGGTACATAAAATAAGGAATAAATTCAATTAAAATTCAGGTGTTTGTTTTTTGGAAAAACGCTCGGACACGTCGATTCTTATTTTTTGTTGCGATTCTTTTCATGGTAAATGCATGTATACAGGGTGACCCAAAAACAAATTACTACCATAAACGTCATTTCTTCAAATAGAAACACTTATTTTTAATTTTTTATATAGTATATTTTATGTAGGATATCCTATACTTAAACTCAACAGTTATCGAGAAATTTACTTCTGAACGTATCAGTAACTAAGACGATGATTATGGCATCTATCAATATATTTTCACGAAACATTCAATTTAATAAGTAAGAACAATAAGTATTCACTAAATTAAATGTTCGAATTGAAATACTTCTTGTGCCTGGCAGTATTCCAACGGCTCAATAAATTCTTGCTGAACCATATTTGTTGTTTCTGGACTAATATTAGCGCATTCTCTTCTGATTCTAGTTTTTAAGTCGTCAATCGTTTCAGGTCTAGTTTTGTACTGTACTTAATATAACTTTTAATTGAAATTAAACCTTCTTTAAGTCAAATCAAAACTGACAAAGATGCGAATGTCAATATTATTAGAATGTTGTATTAAAAATACAATTTCTATGGTAATAAATAGCAAACCTACTAAATAAATCATCGTCTTGGTTACTGATACGTAAATTTCTCGATAACTATCGAGGTATAGCACATGCTACATAAAATGTACCTAGAATTCCATGCAGAATTCAAAAATAAAATTAAAAATAAGTGTTTATATTTGAAAAAATGAAGCTGATGGTCGTAACTTGTTTTTGAGTCACCATGTGTACATGCATTTAACATGAAAAGAACCGCAACAAAAAATAAGAATGGAGGTGTCCGTTTTTCCAAAAAAGAAACACCTGATTTTTAATTGAATTTATTCCATGCTTTATGTACACACTGTATGTATATAAATATGAATGAATTCGTACGCACTGTTAAAAAGGATAAAAAGTATGGACTTTAGGATTTATTGTTGAAATAACTATTGACATAAACTATCCTATGTCCTTTTGTCAGGATAGTTATGTATTAGGCTTTAAGATAAGGTAACAATTTATGTAAAAAGGAAATTCGGGACATGGACTCATCACCCTAAAGGTCTGAGTAGTACCAAATACTTTTCAGAAAGGGGAAGGAGAGGGAGAGTTTTTATGCCATCTAGTCTAGTCTAGTTACACATGTAGTGGTTGATTCTGGTAGATTTTCAAGCGTCCCTTGTTATAGTGTCAAAAAAAATAAATGAAAATGTCTATTTCATTCTGTATTTTACTTCATTTCCATTGAATCCACCATTCGTAAAATATCTGGGTAATCTTAGAGATACTTGAAAAATTCAAGGTAATTCATTTCAAAATTATGTCTTGTCATTAAAAGTCCTTTCAAAATACTTACAATAAAGCTTTTGCTGGTACAAATTTTATTCATATCAGAAAAAATCGATTCCGGCATTGGATCCCGGTAAACACATACACATTTCAACAATTTTTAATATGTTGTTGTGTGGAATATCTTCACTCTTGAAGTGGTTAAAAACCTCAACCAATTTTTGGTCAATAGAAACAGAAATTTATTCCGGCTCTTTTATTTTTTGACTGGTTTTATATTTTTTAATGGACACAATTTCATCAAAAAGTTCCAAATCATCTATATGAATAGCAGGGTCTTGGCGTTGAGTTTACAGCATCTGACCACAGTGCTTCCTTTTTTAACAATACCCAACGAAACGCTTGCGAATCTTGAAATTGTTGCGTCCATTTATACAAATAGGCTATACAAGTAGTATAAAACATGGTCACTGAGGTTTTAAATTGAGCTACGGCTAGGTATTCTCCTTGACTTACAAAAGCTTCTAGCATAGTGTTAACTTGATTTAGCAAAAATACTTTTTCTCTTCTATGAATTCTTGCATTAAATTTGATAGAACCATGTATACTTTTATCATTGAATATTTTTCAAATTCCACTTACAGCACACATTTATGAAATGTAGAAGCTTGTGAATGAAGAAGCCATAGCCAAACTTCAAATACCTTGTTTTCCACAATATTTTATGTAAACGATCTTTTAGTGGAGATTCATTATCGTTGCAATGCCAAATTCTCAAAATTAGTTCAAATTGGTAGCATGACATAATTTGAGATATATCTCATTCTTATAAAGTGTTTTCTTTGACCAACAGTCCCTTATAGTGGGAACTTTACATAGGCCCATCCAAAATATAACGCCTAAAAATTTTGTATTTCAGAGGCCGTTGTGTATTTCCACCGATTTATACGACCATGTGGCAATTGAGGTTACTTGTGCAATCCATAGACGGAAATGGTGGTATGTCCAAGTAGATTCAATCGAAGTTAGCTTTTCTTCTTCATTTCCCAATGTGTCTTTACGAAAGAAATACGTTGCTTTGTTTCTGCTAGTCCTAGTTCTACACTACACTATAACGGTTATTTATTTAAGAACAGTTATTTACTAACACTTAAACTACTGAACTACAAACACTATATTTATTTACACCCACCAGTATATTTACTTTCCACACGTGCAAGACACCGTCGTAAGCAATTTTTTTTTCGCACTATACTTGATACTTAATATACTGAAATATCTAAAATTATTCTTACATATAATTCCTGAAGTTCTTTATCAGATGTAATGTCCTATTCAATGTGGTTGATGTGCTTTAATTAATTCGGAATATGTATGTACACTCACACTATTAATAACCCACCTTTAACGGGGTTAACATTGGCCGTCACGCGATACGCACTGACTGAAATGCCTGCTTTCATTTACACCCTTTTAATGCGTGTAAAAATTTGATTTACTTAAACACCTCTTAATTGTTTGTCACAGAATATAGTAATTACACGTAATGACTAAATTCTTAATTGTTTACAAATGGTCGATGGAGTGCTGTTAATAAACACACCTCAGTATTATTAATGCCCAATACTGTACAATTTACAGTACTTGACACCTTTAGTTATATGAAGGATCACTCTAAAAGTTTCTTTTCGATCGTGCAGGTTTTATTCACAATGCCTTTTTAACTCAATGATTGCTGTTGATTACAAATTTGATTAAACACTTCTTAAATTTTTAAAAATTTAATAACAATTATTTACAAATAATTTATCACAGGTCATTACAAAACACCCGCGCGCGATCGCCCTCTAGGTATAACCTTGAGTCCGAGTCTCTGTCTTCTACCACCAAGTCGTCATATTTATCCAGCTAAAACCAAAACAGCCTATCCCATAGGAGTTGCAACATCACACGTCTTCAGCGGCACACGAGTTATAAAAACGGATCCAAGGGAAGCAACGCAACCGATACTTCAAAATCGCTCCCATCGTAAAGTTTTTACAAAAATCTTAATCATTTTTCGAAACATTCAAATTTTGCATCCATACTCATTCCACACCACCTTCAGATCTAGATTAAACTCTTTATGAAAGTCTCACATACGCTTGATATTTGCTTTCGCGAAATTCAGTAAATTTTACACCATTTATCCTTGAGCATAAACACCATTTTCCATTGTGAAATACTAAATCATTTATACAAGCAAATATATACATACATATTCTTCCTACACACTTTAATTCAATATCCACATATCACAAATTCACACGCCATTCACTTGCACTAATTTTAAACTCCGTATTCCGTAAAATGCAGTAACCAAATACAATAGTATTCATTATCGTCTCAATAGGAGTGTTAATAAAACATTATTTCTCATTCAAGTGTAATACTTCCTACTCATAAATGTTTATGCAACATTTTAACGTCATTTACTCAACGCTTACTGAAAATTCAATTAGCATAACACTTAGATTATGTACACATAAAAAAATGCCGTGTAAACTCACATTCATACATTATCAAATATACGTCATACGCACAAGACTGCATATACCCAGTGCGTCAAAATAATCTAACAATATTTAATAAAGTTGATTGTGCTAAATATTTATTTCAGTTTAATCATTTTGTGTTACTAGTTTTGTTCTTATAACTGGCTTAACCACTCTTCCATGATTAAAAAAATTGCTTTTTAGTCGATGTAATTGCCCTCTTGCCATGTGCCGTAAGTGTAGGTAATTGAAATTTAAAGCGCGATATATTCTGTCAATAATTCTACTACTTTCACGATAAATCACTAACAAATCGAACACAACATCATGCGGTTACTAAAAATAACATTACAGTGGCGTTTGATATTATTTGACATTTTTCTATGGTCTGCTTGGTAATGTTGATATTTCTCTTTGTAATTAATACATATTGTGAATTGTCTGAATTAAAATGGTACTCATATCGAACATTTGTTTTGATCGAGTTTGCTATTGTTTTGGTTTTCCTGATTATGCGTTTGTTCTTATTATTTTATTACTATTATTCAAGCCGTATCCGGCGCGCGTTGCTGCGGAAAATTGTGAAAAATCTAATTAATGGTAACAGTGAAGTTAAATCTCCTTTATTGTATTATTAATCCTAGAGGATAAACAATATTCTTTGTTATTTGATTTTGATAATAGATACATACATTTTTTGGTATGCCAACTCGGGAGCAAGCAACTTACAATTGCCCATGAGAAGAGCAATACTTAACGATTACCCCGACGCTGGTAGAAATACATTATAAATCATCATGTGTTTAATTACGTTCACCGACAGCAACGTGCGGAAGCGTAGTATTAATTAAATCATTAAGTTAGAGCAATATCACTATTTATTAAATAATGCAAATTCACATGCGTAATTTTTTCGACATCTGTCAAATTTGGAAATAGTGTCAGTCAATAAAAGTATAGGGGCATGAAAGACGTTTTCCACAAATGATTTTCGACCGCCATTTTCTCCAAAACGGCTAAATACCAACATGGGGTATCCTATATGAAAAATACCCAGAATTTTGCGTGAAATCCAAAAATTCAATAATATGCATTAAATTCAGAAAACACATTCTAGATAAATTATATTTTTGATTTCCTCATCAGTTTCATTTAGTAATTTTCCTAATGTTCCTAAACTTCTCCATCTTTACTTTTTTTCCTTAGTTTACAGACTGACCTTCTAGAAAGCGTTATATACTTTCCATAATAGAAATACTAAACTAAACCATTGCCACTTTCATAAGATAATTTAATTCGTGCAATATTTTTCACAGTCGAGCTTCACAGATATTGGAAATAGTGACAGTCGATATACCATTAAAAGTTAAGATCTTATAAGTTGTTTTCCAGAAATGTCAACTGTCTCAGAATTACGGGCTTACCACCTCCCAAAATGATGATTTTCCATCTCTAAAATGGCAAGTGATTTCATATATAATGGATCCTTTAGTTAAAAGTCAATAGTATAAATTATTTATCGAGAAAATTTACACAGTTAACACAGAACCGACAGAAAATACATACATATCTATTTCATATTTTGGAAAAATAACAGGAAAAGTATCTCACGTACTACAACTGAACAAGAGGTGCAAAGTAGCTTTCAGTACTAACATCAACCTGCTTAAATGTTTATTGGATGCTAAAGATTCAACTAACGACATTTTTAAGCGGGTATTTATAAATTAAACTGCACATTCTGTGATTCTGCTTATATTGGACGAACACTTAGGAACTTTGATCTTAGATACAAAGAACACATTATATGTTACAAATATAAACACAGACAAATCAAATTATGCTAAACATTTAATAGTAAATACAGTGGGCCCTCAATATACGCGGAATTTTTATACGCGATTTTGGTTATACGTGGTTACATAATGAACACCATAACTTCAGTATGCGCGCATAATTTCGGTTATACGCGGCCGATCGTCTCGACAGTCCCTTAAAGTTTTAAATGACCGCAACTGGCAACTCGAGATGACGTCAACAGTAATAAAAAACCGGCACATCTGGCTGCCACTTGTACATTATCGATAGTAGAAAGCTATGTAGGTATTTAGTTCCAAGGATTTCTTAGAATGAATAGTCTGCCAAAAACCGGTCCTCGTGTACGTTTAATTGTTTATGCACGAAAACTGTATCTTTATTTTTATTAGACGTTATTTTTAAAGCACTACATACTTTGCTGTTTATTTATGTTTTTATGTTGGTATTGTTAAGAAAACAAAAAAGGTTTTGACATTGTTTGAAAAAAATAAAATCTTAGATTGTTTAGATAAGAAGGAAATGGTTGCGTCGGTAGCGCGGAAATTTAATTTGAATGAATCTTCTGTTCGAACAATACGTCAAAATAAAGATAAAATCCGACAAAGCATTGCATTAAGTGTTCCAAAATGTGCAACTGTTACTTATACGTTATACTCGAAGTGCTATGCTAGAAAAAACAGAAAAAGCTTTAACAATGTGGATAGAACATCAAACGCAGAAAAATGTCCCACTTAGTTCAGGCATAATACGAGAAAGATCAGTCAGACTGCATGATCGATTTTTGCAAGAAACACCAGCATCAAGTTCTGCATCAACTAATTTTAATGCTAGTAAAGCCTGGTTCGAAAATTTCATAAAGCGCCATAGTTTGCACAATTTGAAACTGCAAGGAGAATCAGCTTCGGCAGATATTAATGCAGCTATGGCATACCCTGCAGATTTTTTAAAACCTATTCAAGAAAAAGGATATCAGCCTGAGCAAGTTTTTAACGCAGATGAAACTGGGCTTTTCTGGAGGAAGATGCCCAATCGCACTTTCTTGTCAAAAGAAGAAAAAAGAGCACCTGGATTTAAAGCAGCCAAGGATTGTCTGACACTCCTCTCATGTTCAAATGCAAGTGGAGACTGCTGCATAAAACCTTTAATAGTTTATAAAGCTCTCAATCCACGAGCTCTCAAGAACAAAAACAAAGAACATCTACCAGTTTTCTAGAGGTCTAATAAGCGTGCCTGGGTGACCATCGATATTTTTATGGACTGGTCCATTTTTATTTCAGAGGTCAAACGTTACTTGGCATCAAAAAATCTTGCATTTAAGGTTCTACTGATTCTGGACAATGCCCCAGGACATCCTACAGATAAGCTGATTAATGCCGATTCAAACGTTCAAGTCGAGTTTCTCCTCCTAACACTACATCGCTGATACAACCACTTGACCAAAATCATTATAAAGCTTATTATACTCGCCGAGCTTTTGGAAAATTTTAGATGACATGGAAAATGACCCGACGCTTGACTTGAAGAGATGCTGGAAAAACTACACCATTGCTGACTGTCTAATAAACATCAAAGAATCTCTGGACGAGCTGAAAAAGACAATACTAAATGCGTGCTGAAAAAATCTTTGGCCTGAAGCAGTAAACAAGGAACATAAGCTCCCAGACATTCAAAAGCAAGCGGAAGAGATTGCGACACTGTGCAGGAAATTCCCCGGTGAAGGATTTAATGATCTTCAAACTGAGGACATCGAAAACTTACTAAATTCACACGAATCTGATCTGGATGAAGACGATCTCGCAGATTTGATAAAAGAAGGTGAGAATGAGGAAGAAAATGAAGAAGATAGGCCAGAAGAAACAAAATCTCAGCTCACGATAAACATTCTAGAGAACTGTTTTTGTTAGTTTCAGAACTTACAGAGACGCTTTTGAAGAAGATCCGGATATGGAAAGAAGCCTAAAGTGTAAACGAGATTGAAATGGCAATGGCACCATACAGGGAAGTGCAAGACAGTTGCAGATCTAAACAAACATTAATCACGAGTTTCTTTAAAAATAATATGCCTAGTGTCTTTTATCAAGTTTTTCCTGTTTAATAGTGTAAATGATATCTCAAGTAAGCTTGTTTGCATAACAGCTAACAGCTATGTTTTAATTTACGCGGTTTTGATTTACACGGCATATTTCCGTCTCCTAACCCCGCGTAAATTGAGGGATTACTGTAATCACATTATGACTTCACAAAATATTAAATTTTAATTTTTTGTAATAAAGAAGACAAATTAGATGTTTTGGAAGCACTTGAAACTTATAAACATAAACAGAGAGTACCTTTAATAAACGAACACGTTGGCCCGTTGGACGCATCTTTAAGAGACATTTAAAATACAGAATTACTGCATCAAGTTTATTGTTATGCTTTCATAATTTGTTACTATAACTACTTTTTATTACTTTACTTATATATTGTTTCTTGGTAATCATACATATTGTGTTGAGACGCATAGAGAAAAAAATAATTATATAAAGAAATTGTGTAATTATGTTGTATTTAAAGCATTAGTTCTATTAAATAAAATTATCGATAGAGGTTGACGTACAATTCCGCATTTATCAGTTTTCTTCGTCTCTTTAAGTTCATAATGACAAATGCAAATTACTATACAAAGAAAAGCTTGAGTCGAAAATCTTTTATTTCTAAAACGTTGTACATATTTAAATTATAGTTAAAGCTTAAGTCCCATTCTATAGAATTGATTTCGAATTTATTTTAATTGATTATTATTTGAAGCGTTGTACTTGAAAATTGCAATATTTTTTTGTATCTACCGTTTTATATCTACATAAAGTACTCCACATTACCTACAAATCATTGTCAGTCTTTCCGTGTTAATCTCCAAACTTGCTACTTACCGATATCCGCATCATTTGGATCACGTTTAATTTTCATGTATTATATATACATTTACAAAAATAACTAATAAAGCAACCATTTCTGCTACGTTAATGTAAGTAATGCACTCCTTTTACATTCAAATAATACCATTTATTGATACGAAATTTTATACTTCATGTAGATGCTTACTACATTCAAAACAAAAATGTGTTGATGTGATCAGTGACGTAGTTTTAATGTCATTCAAATGCCTTAATGTTCTCTAACATTTTTACAACTAACAATCTATAATCAGAGTTTCTTTCAAACTTATGATGTCATCGGAATTATATAATCTATAATTGCACACAACGTAACGTAGTATTTTAATTTAGTAATATACCCTATAATTTTTCTTATAAGGCTTTGAAGTAATATACTCTTTAAATTAGGTTTCTCTTTTCATAAAATTATGGAAATTGTTAATTTATAAAGTTACGTAACTTTGTGCAAATGCTAATTGAATCTAGACACCTTTATTTTAATTTACTTAAGTTATTAAACAAAATATCAATTAAATAAGTAATTTGGCTCCTTTGTCTATTCTTTTTCATTTGAGTTTATGTTTGTGTATTACCTTAATTATGAATTTAGACATTTCGTGAAAGTTGCTTACTATTTAATGTAAAGATAAATTACTTACTTTAGACGAAATGAGAAAGAAACATAAATTTGCTCATGTTACATTTCATTATAATATATGTTTCTCTAAGAAAAGTGTGCTTTTTGCAATAAAAATAAACCCATTGGATTTTTACGTTTCACATTATTATACGGAACATAAAAATGTAAATTGAAGTTCAACTTTAAGCTGTGTAAATTAAACCGTAAATTAAATTTTAAACATTAATTTTGTTAGCAATACCAAATTTACAGGCGTCGGTAGTGTACTGCGGTGCACGCTGTACCATAATGTATAAATTATACCTCTCCTTTGTAAAAAAAGCAGTACATTTATTCCTTAAAATGTAAAATTAAAGTTTCCTCATTAATTTGACATTTAAAACTTAGTAATTTCTTTTAAAAGTTTTTGCCTCAATTTAAATCCTTTAGAAACCTTAATTGGTATTTGTTGTTAACGTTGTACCTAATTGGTTGGCTTTAAAATTTTTCGGTAAAATCATTTGCATATAATTATCATACTCTTCTAAATGCAAATTTATTTTTGGTATTAATTGTAAGATATTTGAATTTAAACTCGGTAATGTGGCGTATAATTATTTTATTACCACCCGTTTGTGAAAATTTCAATTCTATTTTCTGTAAATGTTTAAGTCGGGTGCTAACTATATTATTCCTTTAAGTTTGATTGCTAATATTTTGTTGTTACTCTCTTATAAAGGATGAAAAAAACTATGATTAAGTTTAGGGTAACTTCATTTTCTCCTAATTGGCTGTGGTAATATTTAGAGAGCAGTTAAATTGTTATAAATTCCTGAAATGCTGCAGGTAGGAAAATACGACCAATACTTAACAAGAATTAATGACACTGCGTGTATTATCCTTAAAACAATTTTCTTTGTACTGCATCAACTGAATTAGAATTTATATTTTAGTTTTATGGTTACTTCATAGAACCTGTTAAAACGCTAAATGATCTGCATAATGGAAAAGCACACTGAGAAAAATATTTTCTACAAAACATTGTACATCAGTTTTATAAAAGTTACGTACGATCAACCCGTAGGATGTGTAGCATCCCCCTTTAAATAAACGCATTATTGTAATCATCGTTCAGCTTCTATATGTGTCATATAAAGGCGAAACGATAGTTTGAAAATATAAATTTTTAGCATAATTCGAGACGTTGGATTATCCGTTTAGTTGTATGCTTTGGCCAAATATTTGTTATGACACAAATCATAACGCAACCTGCCATTGTGGATGTAATTGACTAACAGATATTATGAAAGAGAATGCTTTTACATTCCACCTTGTGAGATTATTCTGACGTACTGGGTATATTTAGTGTTGGGGTGTGCGTATGACATTGATATTGTGTGGACGTGTGTTTGTACGGGAGAATTATTTTTTGATATAACTTGTATGTCTGATGTAAATGTTACGCCACTGGAATTTGTAGTAAAGTTAAATTCGTATGAGAAATTATATTTTAGTAGAACCTCAATTGTGACGATCCACTGTGTAGCTTCTGCATTTTCAGGAATTAAGGTTTAAAACTGCAATAATGGGGTAGCGTGAGCAAATGAGTGATATTTGAATACTGGAGTAGAGCCTTTATTGCGTTTTCCTTAAGAATTTTAGCTGGCGACAAAAAAAATTTTCTGTTGCGTTGGTTTCGTTTCAGTTCGTCAGTTCCGCAAAGGCACGTGACATTTAAACTCTTTGACAGTGGTTGGTTTTGATTTGGCAGGTAAATATTTGGTAACGTGTGCAAGATGTACGTGAGTATCTGTAATAGACAAATAGTGGTATACTAGAGAGATCTTTTGTTAGGGAACCCTTCGATAGAACGGTTGCGCGCATGGGTTATTATT
>JARFJB010000793.1:1895000-1902500 GCA_036346205.1 Vesta saturnalis
AATCAATTTAGTGATGAATTTTGGGTATAAATATTAAAGGTTAAGGTTTTATTGGGAAAAATTAAAGTATGAAGGTGAACTTATTTTGTATAGAGAGATTTTGATGAATGTGTGAGTTAGATCTAGTTTTTGATCTTTGAGTGAACACTTTGAATTTCTGAGTTATGGGGCAAGTGGCGCAACAGTGACATTTTATTACCGACGTTTTTGAGTTTTAGCAAGTGATTTTATAGCCGTTAGGTAAGTACCGCTGAATATGACTAATGTTCTGGTGTAATTAGATTTTTGGTAATAGAAAAGGTTTTAAGTCAAGTAAAAAATATGATAACGAGCTAGGTGATAATAGTTGTGATAGTGGTATGATGTGGAGAAAGTAGCAGTAACACAAAACATGTTCATTTGACAATATCACCTTACGATGATAAGAAAATGTTTGAAAACCATTTTGGGTTAGAAGCATACTTTAATGAAAATCGTGTGCATGAAAAGTAAGTCAATAATCGGTGTAGAAATGTATGGAAGGCGAAAAGCTTAGTAATGTGAACAGCCTCTTCAAGTAATAATTTTAAAGAGTTAGTCGAAGTTGGTTACTTTGTATCACTCCATTGCCACTTTCATAAGATAATTTAATTCGTGCAATATTTTTCACAGTCGAGCTTCACAGATATTGGAAATAGTGACAGTCGATATACCATTAAAGTTAAGATCTTATAAGTTGTTTTCCAGAAATGTCAACTGTCTCAAATTACAGACACCACCTCCCAAAATGATGATTTTCCATCTCTAAAATGGCAAGTGATTTCATATATAATGGATCCTTTAGTTAAAAGTCAATAGTATAAATTATTTATCGAGAAAATTTACACAGTTAACACAGAACCGACAGAAAATACATACATATCTATTTCATATTTTGGAAAAATAACAGGAAAAGTATCTCAAAACAAGAGGTGCAAAGTAGCTTTCAGTACTAACATCAACCTGCTTAAATGTTTATTGGATGCTAAAGATTCAACTAACGACATTTTAAGCGGGTATTTATAAATTAAACTGCACATTCTGTGATTCTGCTTATATTGGACGAACACTTAGGAACTTTGATCTTAGATACAAAGAACACATTATATGTTACAAATATAAACACAGACAAATCAAATTATGCTAAACATTTAATAGTAAATACAGTGGGCCCTCAATATACGCGGAATTTTTTATACGCGGTTTTGGTTATACGTGGTTACATAATGAACACCATAACTTCAGTATGCGCGCATAATTTCGGTTATACGCGGCCGATCGTCTCGACAGTCCCTTAAAGTTTTAAATGACCGCAAGTGGCGACTCGAGATGACGTCAACAGTAATAAAAAACCGGCACATCTGGCTGCCACTTGTACATTATCGATAGTAGAAAGCTATGTAGGTATTTAGTTCCAAGGATTTCTTAGAATGAATAGTCTGCCAAAAACCGGTCCTCGTGTACGTTTAATTGTTTATGCACGAAAACTGTATCTTTATTTTTATTAGACGTTATTTTTAAAGCACTACATACTTTGCTGTTTATTTATGTTTTTATGTTGGAATTGTTAAGAAAACAAAAAAGGTTTTGACATTGTTTGAAAAAAATAAAATCTTAGATTGTTTAGATAAGAAGGAAATGGTTGCGTCGGTAGCGCGGAAATTTAATTTGAATGAATCTTCTGTTCGAACAATACGTCAAAATAAAGATAAAATCCGACAAAGCATTGCATTAAGTGTTCCAAAATGTGCTAAAACTGTTTCTTATACTCGAAGTGCTGTGCTAGAAAAAACAGAAAAAGCTTTAACAATGTGGATAGAACATCAAACGCAGAAAAATGTCCCACTTAGTTCAGGCATAATACGAGAAAGATCAGTCAGACTGCATGATCGATTTTTGCAAGAAACACCAGCATCAAGTTCTGCATCAACTAATTTTAATGCTAGTAAAGCCTGGTTCGAAAATTTCATAAAGCGCCATAGTTTGCACAATTTGAAACTGCAAGGAGAATCAGCTTCGGCAGATATTAATGCAGCTATGGCATACCCTGCAGATTTTTTAAAACCTATTCAAGAAAAAGGATATCAGCCTGAGCAAGTTTTTAACGCAGATGAAACTGGGCTTTTCTGGAGGAAGATGCCCAATCGCACTTTCTTGTCAAAAGAAGAAAAAAGAGCACCTGGATTTAAAGCAGCCAAGGATTGTCTGACACTCCTCTCATGTTCAAATGCAAGTGGAGACTGCTGCATAAAACCTTTAATAGTTTATAAAGCTCTCAATCCACGAGCTCTCAAGAACAAAAACAAAGAACATCTACCAGTTTTCTAGAGGTCTAATAAGCGTGCCTGGGTGACCATCGATATTTTTATGGACTGGTCCATTTTTTCAGAGGTCAAACGTTACTTGGCTTCAAAAATCTTGCATTTAAGGTTCTACTGATTCTGGACAATGCCCCAGGACATCCTACAGATAAGCTGATTAATGCCGATTCAAACGTTCAAGTCGAGTTTCTCCTCCTAACACTACATCGCTGATACAACCACTTGACCAAAATCATTATAAAGCTTATTATACTCGCCGAGCTTTTGGAAAAATTTTAGATGACATGGAAAATGACCCGACGCTTGACTTGAAGAGATGCTGGAAAAACTACACCATTGCTGACTGTCTAATAAACATCAAAGAATCTCTGGACGAGCTGAAAAAGACAACACTAAATGCGTGCTGGAAAAATCTTTGGCCTGAAGCAGTAAACAAGGAACATAAGCTCCCAGACATTCAAAAGCAAGCGGAAGAGATTGCGACACTGTGCAGGAAATTTCCCGGTGAAGGATTTAATGATCTTCAAACTGAGGACATTGAAAACTTACTAAATTCACACGAATCTGATCTGGATGAAGACGATCTCGCAGATTTGATAAAAGAAGGTGAGAATGAGGAAGAAAATGAAGATAGGCCAGAAGAAACAAAATCTCAGCTCACGATAAACATTCTAGAGAACTGTTTTTTGTTAGTTTCAGAACTTACAGAGACGCTTTTGAAGAAGATCCGGATATGGAAAGAAGCCTAAAGTGTAAACGAGATTGAAATGGCAATGGCACCATACAGGGAAGTGCAAGACAGTTGCAGATCTAAACAAACATTAATCACGAGTTTCTTTAAAAATAATATGCCTAGTGTCTTTTATCAAGTTTTTCCTGTTTAATAGTGTAAATGATATCTCAAGTAAGCTTGTTTGCATAACAGCTAACAGCTATGTTTTAATTTACGCGGTTTTGATTTACACGGCATATTTCCGTCTCCTAACCCCCGCGTAAATTGAGGGATTACTGTAATCACATTATGACTTCACAAAATATTAAATTTTAATTTTTTGTAATAAAGAAGACAAATTAGATGTTTTGGAAGCACTTGAAACTTATAAACATAAACAGAGAGTACCTTTAATAAACGAACACGTTGGCCCGTTGGACGCATCTTTAAGAGACATTTAAAATACAGAATTACTGCATCAAGTTTATTGTTATGCTTTCATAATTTGTTACTATAACTACTTTTTATTACTTTACTTATATATTGTTTCTTGGTAATCATACATATTGTGTTGAGACGCATAGAGAAAAAAATAATTATATAAAGAAATTGTGTAATTATGTTGTATTTAAAGCATTAGTTCTATTAAATAAAATTATCGATAGAGGTTGACGTACAATTCCGCATTTATCAGTTTTCTTCGTCTCTTTAAGTTCATAATGACAAATGCAAATTACTATACAAAGAAAAGCTTGAGTCGAAAATCTTTTATTTCTAAAACGTTGTACATATTTAAATTATAGTTAAAGCTTAAGTCCCATTCTATAGAATTGATTTCGAATTTATTTTAATTGATTATTATTTGAAGCGTTGTACTTGAAAATTGCAATATTTTTTTGTATCTACCGTTTTATATCTACATAAAGTACTCCACATTACCTACAAATCATTGTCAGTCTTTCCGTGTTAATCTCCAAACTTGCTACTTACCGATATCCGCATCATTTGGATCACGTTTAATTTTCATGTATTATATATACATTTACAAAAATAACTAATAAAGCAACCATTTCTGCTACGTTAATGTAAGTAATGCACTCCTTTTACATTCAAATAATACCATTTATTGATACGAAATTTTATACTTCATGTAGATGCTTACTACATTCAAAACAAAAATGTGTTGATGTGATCAGTGACGTAGTTTTAATGTCATTCAAATGCCTTAATGTTCTCTAACATTTTTACAACTAACAATCTATAATCAGAGTTTCTTTCAAACTTATGATGTCATCGGAATTATATAATCTATAATTGCACACAACGTAACGTAGTATTTTAATTTAGTAATATACCCTATAATTTTTCTTATAAGGCTTTGAAGTAATATACTCTTTAAATTAGGTTTCTCTTTTCATAAAATTATGGAAATTGTTAATTTATAAAGTTACGTAACTTTGTGCAAATGCTAATTGAATCTAGACACCTTTATTTTAATTTACTTAAGTTATTAAACAAAATATCAATTAAATAAGTAATTTGGCTCCTTTGTCTATTCTTTTTCATTTGAGTTTATGTTTGTGTATTACCTTAATTATGAATTTAGACATTTCGTGAAAGTTGCTTACTATTTAATGTAAAGATAAATTACTTACTTTAGACGAAATGAGAAAGAAACATAAATTTGCTCATGTTACATTTCATTATAATATATGTTTCTCTAAGAAAAGTGTGCTTTTTGCAATAAAAATAAACCCATTGGATTTTTACGTTTCACATTATTATACGGAACATAAAAATGTAAATTGAAGTTCAACTTTAAGCTGTGTAAATTAAACCGTAAATTAAATTTTAAACATTAATTTTGTTAGCAATACCAAATTTACAGGCGTCGGTAGTGTACTGCGGTGCACGCTGTACCATAATGTATAAATTATACCTCTCCTTTGTAAAAAAAGCAGTACATTTATTCCTTAAAATGTAAAATTAAAGTTTCCTCATTAATTTGACATTTAAAACTTAGTAATTTCTTTTAAAAGTTTTTGCCTCAATTTAAATCCTTTAGAAACCTTAATTGGTATTTGTTGTTAACGTTGTACCTAATTGGTTGGCTTTAAAATTTTTCGGTAAAATCATTTGCATATAATTATCATACTCTTCTAAATGCAAATTTATTTTTGGTATTAATTGTAAGATATTTGAATTTAAACTCGGTAATGTGGCGTATAATTATTTTATTACCACCCGTTTGTGAAAATTTCAATTCTATTTTCTGTAAATGTTTAAGTCGGGTGCTAACTATATTATTCCTTTAAGTTTGATTGCTAATATTTTGTTGTTACTCTCTTATAAAGGATGAAAAAAACTATGATTAAGTTTAGGGTAACTTCATTTTCTCCTAATTGGCTGTGGTAATATTTAGAGAGCAGTTAAATTGTTATAAATTCCTGAAATGCTGCAGGTAGGAAAATACGACCAATACTTAACAAGAATTAATGACACTGCGTGTATTATCCTTAAAACAATTTTCTTTGTACTGCATCAACTGAATTAGAATTTATATTTTAGTTTTATGGTTACTTCATAGAACCTGTTAAAACGCTAAATGATCTGCATAATGGAAAAGCACACTGAGAAAAATATTTTCTACAAAACATTGTACATCAGTTTTATAAAAGTTACGTACGATCAACCCGTAGGATGTGTAGCATCCCCCTTTAAATAAACGCATTATTGTAATCATCGTTCAGCTTCTATATGTGTCATATAAAGGCGAAACGATAGTTTGAAAATATAAATTTTTAGCATAATTCGAGACGTTGGATTATCCGTTTAGTTGTATGCTTTGGCCAAATATTTGTTATGACACAAATCATAACGCAACCTGCCATTGTGGATGTAATTGACTAACAGATATTATGAAAGAGAATGCTTTTACATTCCACCTTGTGAGATTATTCTGACGTACTGGGTATATTTAGTGTTGGGGTGTGCGTATGACATTGATATTGTGTGGACGTGTGTTTGTACGGGAGAATTATTTTTTGATATAACTTGTATGTCTGATGTAAATGTTACGCCACTGGAATTTGTAGTAAAGTTAAATTCGTATGAGAAATTATATTTTAGTAGAACCTCAATTGTGACGATCCACTGTGTAGCTTCTGCATTTTCAGGAATTAAGGTTTAAAACTGCAATAATGGGGTAGCGTGAGCAAATGAGTGATATTTGAATACTGGAGTAGAGCCTTTATTGCGTTTTCCTTAAGAATTTTAGCTGGCGACAAAAAAAATTTTCTGTTGCGTTGGTTTCGTTTCAGTTCGTCAGTTCCGCAAAGGCACGTGACATTTAAACTCTTTGACAGTGGTTGGTTTTGATTTGGCAGGTAAATATTTGGTAACGTGTGCAAGATGTACGTGAGTATCTGTAATAGACAAATAGTGGTATACTAGAGAGATCTTTTGTTAGGGAACCCTTCGATAGAACGGTTGCGCGCATGGGTTATTATTTTTTTTTTTCAAGAGAACAACGATGTGTGCTAATTTGTGTTTAACAAAGTTAGTGTGCGGAATCCATTGTTGGGGGATAGAATATTAAACCGTTTACAAGTAAAATTATTTTAGTATAATTCGTATGCAGGAACGTTGGATTATCCATTTAATTGTATTCTTTGTCAAATTGTGTGATACAAATAATTATGACGCAACTTACTAATATGATGTCATTGATTAACAGATATAATGGAAGAAAATGCTTCTATTTAAGTTGTGAGATTACTTTGATTCATTGGTATATTTAGTGTTGTGGTGAGCGTATGATGCATTTTGGTATTGTTTGAAAGTGTATGTGTGTGTGTGTGCGTGTGTGCGTGTGTGCGTGTGTGCGTGTGTGCGTGTGCGTGTGTGCGTGTGTGCGTGTGCGTGTGTGCGTGTGTGCGTGTGCGTGTGTGCGTGTGTGCGTGTGTGCGTGTGTGCGTGGTGCGTGTGCGTGCGGCGTGTGTGCGTGTGTGCGTGTGTACGTATGTGCGTATGTGCGTATGTACGTATGCGTATGTGTACGTACGTATGTGCGTGTACGTGCGTATGTGCGTATGTGCGTAGCGTGTGCGTATGTGCGTATGTGCATGTGCATGTACGTATGTACGTATGCATGTACGTATGTACGTATGTACGTATGTACGTATGTGCATGTATGCATGTATGCATGTGTACGTATGTACGTATGTGCATGTACATGTGTACATGTGTACGTATGCATGTGTACATGTGTACGTGTGTGCATGTGTGCATGTGTGCATGTGTGCATGTGTGCATGTGTACGTATGTACGTATGTACGTATGTGCATGTGCGTATGTACGTATGTGCATGTGTAGCGTATGTACGTATGCGTATGTGCATGTGTACGTATGTGCGTATGTACGTGCGTGTGTACATGTGTACGTGTGTGC